>JAQFVV010000095.1:3421217-3926524 GCA_028023455.1 Epiperipatus broadwayi
TTTGGCCCAACATTGCTTGTTGGTTTTTTTAAACTATGGCAGTAAACATGAATTTTAATATTTTTAATATTATTTTTATATTGTTGATTGTTATGGATATTGGGATTGTCTAAGTGTTGGCTGGTTTTTAATGATATATATAATGTTAAAAGAAGGTTGCCTTGACAACAGCTTGAAATTATTGGTTGATATTGGGATTGTCTAAGTGTTGACTGGTTACAATTACAATTTATTAACATAGCACTATACAAATAAATACCTTATTATATATATATGTTTAACTTTAACTAAGAATGACTGTATAGTAAATTTTAAATAATTTCGCAAACGTCATTCATTCAAGCATAATAAAGTAATTTAAAATGACTGGTTAATATCTTCATCTCTCGTCTCCAAACACTTAAGATTGGCCCATACTTAAACATTTGGGTTGAAAGGATAGATGAATTCATTCTATCTTTTCATAACAACTTTATTTTATGTTTGAAAATGAGAAGTATAATTTAAAATCTGTAAAGCGGCATGTGCATTAGCCTGATCGCTAATTTACAATTACAATTGATTAACATAGTGCTATCATATGATCTACCACCCTCCACACTATCTCATAACACTGATACCCTCAAACACACATATGTTGAAAAGATAAATAATCACCAATATACGTATTTCATGCTAAACCGTGTGTTCGAGTGTATCAGTGTTATGAGATAGTGTGGAGAGTGGTGGGTCATGTGAAAGTCTGTGCTCATATACCCTATGTATTACATATATGGAAACAGGTATATATAAGCCTGTGTGTTTCAGCTATAACATATATATAAATAAATACCGTATATATTGTTAAAAAATGTTGCTTTGACAACAGTTTGAAATTATTGATTGTTATTGATATTGGGATTGTCTAAGTGTTGACTGGTTTTTAATGATATATATATATATATATGTGTGTGTGTGTGTTAAAAGGTGGTAGCCTTGATAACAGCTTGAAATTTTTCATTGTTACTGATATTGGGATTGTTTTAATGTAAATTGTTTGTTATACTTTTGAGTTGAATATTAAATACATATTTAATATTATTATTCATATTCGTTCATAATTGAATATATGTTCTATTTTATATTTAGTTATTTGTTTGTATTTACATAGAGTATTAGTTGAGTGTGTTTAGTTCATATATGGGTTTTTTATCATTATTGGTTTATTCAAATATTTCTAAGGGTATAAATATAAAAAAAAGTTGAATAGTTTATTTTATGTAATGAAGCCACAATTTACCCTATATTAATATACACTAATTTAATGATATGCTATTTAAAACAAATGTAAATAAAAAATAAAAAAATTAAAATGTATATATTTTAAAAAAATTTATGATATGGTTGCAGCCATTTCTTTGTCTTGAATCATTGTATGTGATTGATTGAGAAAAATTAACTTTATTTAAATTTGACAATTACATTAAACTGTTAGTAATAGCACACGGATTAATATATGCACAATGTTTCAAGAAATATTATTCTTTTCTCTTTTTCAGGTTTTGCTGGCCTGACCAGTAACAGCACTAGCATCGGAATTGAACCTAGACCCTTAGATCCTTGAATATTAAATTTTAAGATAATGCTCTAATGATCTGAGCGACTCTATCAAAGGCTCAATTGGTTAGAATGTTATCTTAAAATTCAATATTTCAAAAATCTAAGGGTCCAGGTTTGATTTCCAGGATAGTACTCTACTGATCAGGCTAGCAGCACCTGAAGAAGAGAAGAAAATAATACAAGTCAAAACATTATATATATATATATATATATACACACACACACACTAGCCTGTCTGTTATTACAAACAGTTGAATGTAATTGGAAAATTAAAATAAAGTTAATTTTTTTTAAAGACATTCAATACTTAATATTAGATGATAGAAATAGTCCAATATACAACTAAAAAACCATCATCACACACCTTCAGAAAAACATTGTATGTGATTATATTTATTTAATAATGTTCTTTAGATTACCGTTTCTCAACCTTTTTGCCGCGCGACCCAATAGACTTCGTTGAAATAGTTCTGCGCCCCAAATGTTTATTACATAAATTATAATATAAAATAAGAGAGATATTACATCAGCACGGTACTGTATATATGTATATATTCGGATCAATTTGATAATATTTATAATGAACAAATAACTTGTAAGTTAAAAGTTGAGTTAAAGTTAAACTATATATTTTTAATTTAAAAGCTTAACACATTTTGTTAATTACCAAAAAAAAAAAAAGTGTTTTCTTTTCAAATAAGGTTTTATTTATATACGAAATACAAGCAAAAATTACATTTTGAAAATAATCGCGAAATTTAATATTAAGATTATTTAAGTTCAAATTTACAATTGAATTTAAGAAAACTACACAAAGCAGAAGTAGTATTACTTACTAATCTTTTTTATTAATCCTAATAATATTTTCCTAAAAGGTAAAAACATTTTTTCTATCAGATATTTGTTTTTATTTATTGGGGCATATTCGCGACCCATTAAAAATTTAACGCGACCAAATATTGGGTCGCGACCCAAAGGTTGAGAAACATTGCTTTAGATTACATTAAATGCACATACATTTTATTCTTTGCCTTTTAAATTTTTTTCAAAAGTTATATATAGTACAGCATTTTGTATAGGAAAATGACTTTTTAAAAATCTAAAACTAAAAGTTTTAGAAAAAATTACGAAAATTGTACTTATTTTTTTTAAGCAATAAAGTGAACGTTATTGATTTAGTAATGGCAGAAAAAAATTATAAAACATTTTGGCATTGCACTATAAATGTAACATTTGAAGAATCTGAAACTGGTAATGGCTAATAGGAATGAATACAGATTCAAAAATCAATCCAGACATAACTAGAAAGACTTATAATCTGCAGATAAAGCGGTTTCTGTTATATTTTCATAGAAAAAAAAACAGAGAAAAAAACACTATTTAAACAATTGTTTTCCTGAAAGTTTGTGATAATGGTGTTCTAGTTGTATTTTTATATTGGACTATTTCCATCATCTAATATGTGTATTGAATTTCTTTAGAAAAATTTAACTTTATTTAAATATCCCAAATACATTCAACTGTTAGTAATAGCACATCAGACAGGTTAGTATATGCGCAATGTTTCAAGAGGTATTATTCTACCCTCTTCTTCAGGTGTTGCTGGCCTGAACAGTGACAGTAATAGCATGGGATTCGAACCTGGACCCTTAGATTCTTGAGTATTGAATTTTAAGGTAATGCTCTAACCAACTGAGATATCCTGCCAAAGGCAACAGTCTATAGTAATTTCATATACTTATTTATGAAGTTTCTCCTGATTTTTCCACTTTTTCCTAAGAACAAAGTTGATTAGTGGTTTCCATACATTATGTATAATCATACTAGGTTGGCTTATGGAATTTGCTGCCATTGTCATGTGAGCATCTTCTTTAAATTTTCTTTTTTGTATCTTTTCCTCTTTATTAAATATTTTTGTATTTTCCCAATAGAACATAAGTTCATTGGTACATACATGGTCTGCTATGTTAGATACATC
This sequence comes from Epiperipatus broadwayi, assembly GCA_028023455.1. NCBI lineage: Eukaryota > Metazoa > Onychophora > Udeonychophora > Euonychophora > Peripatidae > Epiperipatus > Epiperipatus broadwayi. The sequence goes on from JAQFVV010000095.1 coordinate 3,424,795, forward strand.
TGTTTTTCTCTTCTAATCATCAGTTTGTGTTGTTACAAGCACTTTTCAATGAAATGACTAGTCTCACCCATACATATTCTTCCACATTCACATGGTATTTTATAGATGCAGTTTTTTCTTTTCAGCATTTCAAGTTTAGGCTTTATAGATGTTAGAATTCTTCATAGGGTGATATGGTTCTGGAAAGGTGTTCTGATGTTATACTGATTGTAGATTTTCCTTAATTTGCTACTATTTTTGAAATGTATAATTACACTACAGTACCAATAATTGTCTTTTCTCTTGATGTTTTTTTTTCTTGTCTATTTAACACTTTCTTAATTACAACTGATGGATAACCATTTGTCATAAGAGTTTGTTTTACATAGATCTTTTCTTTTTCAAAATCGCTGGTTTTTAAATAAACTTATTTTTCTCTGTTCCATAGTAATAGTATAACTCCATGTTTTGTGGTTTCTAGTGTGATTGGATGTATAGGCTAGGTATTTTCCTGTATTTGTAGATTTTTGATAAACTGTAATTTTGATTTTGTCATAAGAGAGTCTTGTCACAAGAACATCTTAGAATGCCAATTTTTGTTCTTGTTCTGATTTTATTGTGAATTTAATTGAAGGGGATATATTGTTGATATGTTTCCAGAAAGTTTGTAGCAGTTCTTCACCATGTGGCCATACAACAAATGTATCATCCACATAGTGAAGCCAAACTTTAGGTGGATATGGAGTAGTTTGTATGGCTAAGGTTTCAAGTTCTTCCATGTAAATATTGCTAATCAGGGGAGACAATGGTGAGCCTACAGCCATTCCTTGATTTTGTTGGTAATAATTCTGGGTTATATTGAAAGTAGGTTGTTTTTGTGCAGAATGTTAATAATTCTATTATATTATCAATAGGAAGAGCTGTTCTGGTTTATAAAGTATTATCATCATTTAATCTTCCTTACAATAGACATGCTAATTCACATGGTATATACATGAATAAACTTTCAACATCAAAGTTTACCAGCAAGTCAGTTCTTTCAATTTTCATGTTCGTGATTAATTCTACAATCCCTGACAAAGGACTGGGTATTGTATGCCAAAGAACTTAGAATGTTCTCTTGCCAAGTTTTGGCAAGGTGAATCTCTAGAACTAACAATAAGTCTTAATGGGACATGATCCTTATGGATTTTAGATAGACCATAAATATGAAAAATTTTGCTGAAATATGATGTTATTTTACCGTTTTCTGAATCAATGAAGTGCTTATGATGTTTTCTGAGTAATGCTTGTAACTTTGTTTCTGTACTCGGTATTGGATTATTTGCCATTTTTTATATTGGTCTGCTGTGAGGAGTTCTTGTATTTTGTTGTCATAATCAGTTATATCCATAACAACTGTTGCATTGTCTTTGTCAGTAGAAAAAAATAATTATAGATTTATCTACTTTGAAAGATTTAATTGCTTTTCTCTCACCATAGGATATGTTTGACTTCAATTTTTGCTGCTTATCAAGTGTTCTTTTTATTCTCCAGCCTAATTCTGCTGCTTTTTCTAAAGGCAATTTTTGAGTGACTTTCTCGGTGGCTGCCATTCTATCTAATAAAGGGATAATATATGGTGTTATTTCAAAGTTCAATCCTCTTTCAAAAACAGAAATTTCAGTATCTGTTAGATGTTTAGAACTGAGATTTTCAACAGATGAAGTTGGTACATTGCTTGATAGATGTTTAGAACTGAGATTTTCAACAGATGAAGTTGGTACATTGCTTGATACATTATGATTTTTGATATGCCCATGTAGTTTAGCACATTTCTTTTGGCATTCTTTTATTTTTCCATGTAATGTAGAGCATGATTTTTTTACTGCTTGAGAAACTCTCATGTAGTCTTCTTTATTAAGTTTATTTTTTAGAAAAACATTCTACATTTAAACTATATTTAATTACAGTGAACGTCTGACACTTCATAGTACATTATTTAAAAAATAAAATTGTCTGATTTAATGTCAATGCACTAACACACAATAAATAAATATAATGTGCTCTCTCTATTATTATTAATTACTATATTATTTTGTAAAATTTTGTTTATACTATACTTTTAATTTACATATGTATACTATACACATAAAAAGCAACTGTGTTATATATATATATATATATATATATATATATATATATATATATCAACATTCACTCAAAAGTAAAGTCCATTTTTTCTAAACACTTCAATATTAGCTTCAGATGCCTCTCCATCCCTCAATACACTTATTAATAATTCAAAGAAAAAAGTTTTCAGTGATGACAAGGCACAATTAGTATATGCCATAGATTTCCTGCTCTGCAAGAGCAAATACTACAGGGAGACTTGCACCAACTTAAAATTAAGACTTTTACAACATGCCTATTTATATAATAGAGCAAAAATAAATTTATCATACAGCTCACTGTTTTTGGAGTATGAGAGAGTTGCTGGCCATCCTTTTAAATCTGCATCTGCCAGAATTGTTTACTTTGGGAGTAACCACAAAAAGTGCAAAATAAAAGAGGCTTGGCACATAATTGATTCCACACACACAATAAATATATGAGCCAATAGTGTTTCCCTCATTAGGCACTGGTTATTTAATCTGATAATATAGGTGGTGATTCACATTTTCTTACTATATGCAAACCTCTCAAACACTGCCAAGTTTAATCTTTTATAATCAGAATTACTATCACCCTATGTTAATTATCTACCAATTATGTTTTGAAGCAGACACTCTGTATGAAAAGTTAATTCTGCAGATTAATAAACAAATTTATTTTACCCTTAATTTTACTGTACTTATTACTTATTTTTTTATTACATATATAACTCTAAGTAAAAAGTTTTAAAATATAATTAACAGTTGTTCCTTTTCTTACTGTAAAAAGTTATTGAAGATGGCAACTAGAGGGCAGTTAATTATTATTTTAAATAGACTTGGTAAATCTCACATGGCATTATATATATATGTATGTGTGTGTGTGTGTGTAAAGTAAACAAAGTGAAATTTGATCTATTCTAATGGAAATAACTAGAAATATCTTTACCCTTAATGTTGCTAAAAAATTATCAATTATTTTTGGCAATCCTAAAGCTAAGGTATCTTTTGACAGAAGAAAAGTTCTTTTTATTTTTAATTGAACTCAAGACCAAAAAGCTGCCATTGACTATTAGAGTAAAAGTAGCTTGGTCATAGGATTGTCACCAATAATTAATGTCTCTTTAGAAACCCTAAGGCTAAACATATTTTTAATTACTTTCATGGAAGTACCTCATGTTACTTTGTTTATATCATAATAAAATCATAAAACTATTTAATCTATTATTCATATATGTGTGTGCACCTCTGAAAGTGATGTACACCTACAATACACTAAACAATATATATTTTTTGTATTCAAATCTTCCAAAATATGATCTATTATTTGTTAAATATGTTCATTTTTAAATATGGGTTTTTAGGAATGAGTTTATTAATTAAGCCTTTCATGTTTCAAGATTTTTTGCATCATCCTTTAATGGCTATTTTGAGTTATAGTTTATTTTATTTTAATTTAAAACCTTTATTGCATATTATGAATCAATAAATTGTGCTTGATTTACTAGGAATATAAATTTACACATGAAAAACATCCTAAAAAATCATATATTAATTTTACTAATATAGGGAAAAAATGATAACAATACCTTTTTTTATTGAACAATTATGAGAATTCAGGTAAAAAATAAATGAATAAAATCTTGGCTAACAACAAAAGCTATAATTCAGTTTCATCATGTAAATATAAGCAATATCTCATACTATTCTTACCTGTTTATTATTTATCATTATTTTAAATAAGTCTTTTATTTGTTATAAGCATTTTTTACAATAAACATTAAAATTATTTTTATAAAAAATTAAAAAAAACATAGTCATAAATTTACAAAAATGGAAAAAAAATGATTACTTTTGTTTAAATAGCTTATTATTGTAATCAGTGATTTTTTTTATCATCAATTGTTATAATAAAATAAATTTGCTTCTTATTATTATAAGCATTAGTTACATTTAAATATTATAATATTTTTCTTAAAAAAAGAAAAAAATAGTGATAATTTGTAAAATATAAAGAAAATTTACTGACATTTAGAATATAAGCATTATAAAATGCCATAAAATTCATAAAAGGGGAACATTATATTCCAACTAATATGATTTTTGAGGATTAGAAATGAATTTAGAAAGAAAATGAGATGGTCACCTGTTCAATTTTAAAAATTATATGAAATTTAAAACATTTGTGAATTTATACCAATCTCTCATATCAGATATAGTTGTTGCAGATTAATTGAAAATCATTTTAAAAACTGGAATAAATTATTGTTAAATGATCATGAAGTTATAAAATTCTGTCCTAACATTTAAAATTGCATTCATAATTATTAAAATGTCAAAAATTTTCTGCATTGTGGTATTTTAAAATGCTTTTATTCAACTTTTACTTTCTGTGTTTTGTTTGTTTTATAGATATAGTTTAAATAAAAATCCACAAAAGTGTGCTATAGAGACTTTTCTATTTGTCTTTTTGTTTGTTTCATAGACATAATGTAAGTAAGATGAATGAGAGAGCAGTATAAAAATTTTTTGGTTTTAATTGATAATATTTAAAATCAAGATTAATATGTTGCAAATAATGGGTGATCTTTTTGTGGAGATGATGCATGAGAATCTGCTTGAAATAGTTTAAATACTGTTTTAAATAGGGATGATGAAGCACAACATATTCCAGCCATATGGAAACCTCTCATTTTATCTGTCTTCTAATATTGACTTTAAATTAATAAGTGGTAAAACTAAGGAAAATATACATTTTGATAAACATCATATTCTGAATATTAAACTATTTCAAGCTGATTCTCATGCTTCATCTCACACCCAGTTATGTTACAGTTTGAGATCGAACAAATTTTTTTTCCAGAGTTTACCTTGACAATGGCAGACACTAGTTCATTGAAATATCGGTATATAATAGAAAATAATACATGGTTTTACCCAAAAAATAATTTATCTACATCATATAACTGTGAAAACATTAAATATATATATATATATATATATATATATATTTATATGTTTTCATATATATATATATATATATATATATATATATATATATATATATATATAATAGTTATTGGGTTAAACTATGTGTTATTTTTGGTTACTTCCCAGTGTTTCGATGAATAGATCTATCATTGTCAAGATTAACTATTCAAAAAAACCCTTTAGATCTTAAATAATAATGAGATTGAGTGTGAGGTAAAGAATGAGATTGAGTGTGAAGTAGGTGAGCATTCAGAACATGTGAATTAACAAAATGGTTATTTTCTTTAGTTTCATCATTAATTGTTTTCAAGTTTATATTAGAAGAAAGAGATAAAACAAGTAGTCTCCATAAGGTTGTAATACATTGTGCTTCATCAGATCTATTTAAACCAATTGGTCTTTTTAATATTTCAATTGATTCTCTTATTGTTCTCAATTTGTACTTTTCCAAATTAGCAAGTATTTTGGTATTATTAAAATGAGGTTTGTGACCAATTTCTAAAAAATTGTGAAATAAAAGCTGGTGTATTTAACTTCCAATTAAAAACATTTTTATGTTCATTAATCTTGACATTAATTCATCTATTAGACTGACTTACATAGATTTTTGAGCACTGTAAACTCAGAATTTCATAAACCTCCTGGTATTCCAAAAGTACTCTGACTTTAGGTTTATGCAAAAAATTACCAATTTTTTTACTAGTAAAAAAAGTAATCTTTATGTTAAAATTAGATAGACTTCTAATATAAGATAAAGTGACTCTATAACTACCCAAATTATCAATTTTATTATCTTTTTTCTTTTTAGTATCAATGCTATTTACCACCTTATATATGATGTTTTTATTGTAATAGCCAGAATAGCTACATCATAATAAAATTAACCAAGAAACTTTTAACAAAATGTAATCCTTCATTCTGAATAATCATCCATCAAATGTATAAATATATAATCATTAGAAACCAGCAAACACTTAGACAATTGCAATATAGATAACAATCAACAATCTCAAACTGTTGTCAAGGCAACATCTTTTTAACAATAGGAATGATTGTTCTTTACTTTATACTCAATCTCATTATTACTCAAGACCTAACAGTTCTTCATTAAGACCTTGCCCTTGACAATGATAAAATATTTTATCCAAATGTCAGAAATTTAAGCAAAATGATACAAGGTTTAACCAATAAAAGACTTCATTTACATCATATAACCATAATAAACTACTGTTAAAAAACACATATGTAGAAAAATTATATTTTACAAAAATAATTCAGCTTTACTACTGCCAAGAATGCTTTCAATATATCATGTATATCCCATTCATAGCTTATAGTAATATGACTCTATATTTCTTGGTATTAGTATCAATGTTGTGATTAATTAGCTATTCAATGTATTAAAATTTATTCAAATAGCCTACTTCTTTATTAAAGGGATGCTTACACTCCTTCTATTGATTGGAAAACAGTCCCTCTCCATGCATAAAATTTTTTGTTTTTGATAATTCAAATATATTGCCAGTTTTTTGTTTATAGTCAGTGACTATTCTAAATATTCTTTACCTAAGGGCTCTGTTGTATAAATATCTACATATGGCCAATCTAGTTAACAAGCTGGCCAGTAACTTCCCACAATAGGCTAAGATTAATGCAAGTTGGCTGCATTTAATTTTATAGACCCATGCACATTTATTTGATAGTTTATCTTTGGGATTGTTAATTAATTGGTTCAGTGTTTGAGATATTCAAAAGTTTATATTGAATTTATCATTCCAAATCCCTTTTAATGTATGTGTGGCTTTTGGGATGTAATGGAGACTAATCCATTTTAGGCTCTTTTTGAGTGGAATAAGGTTTTTTTTTAATTTTGTTGTAAAACCTCTTTATAGTGTTAATGATTTCATTATAATTATATGCTATATTTTGAAGGTCCATTATATACAGCCCAAAAGCAACACATAAATTTAAAAAAAATTGCAAAGATAAATTCAATATTAGCTTTCAAACACTTCCATCACTGAAACAATTAATTAGCAATTCCAAAGACAACTGTTGAATGAATCTACACATCACATGGTCTATAAAATTAAATTCAGCCAACCTGCATGCAACTTAACTTATTATGGGGAGTTGTGGGGAACTGCCAACTACATTGGGCCAACATAGATATTTATACAACATAGCCCTTAAAAATAAAGAATAGTAATCAATATTCACTGACCTTAAACAAAAAACTGGCCATAGATTTAAATTATCAAAAGCAAAAATTATATGCATAGAGAGAGAGGACAGAAAGTGAAAAATTAAAGGGGTCTGGACAATAGCAAGGAACCATTTTTTGGTCAATGGAAATGATACAAACATTTCTTTATCAAAGAAGTAGGCTACTTGAATAAAATTTTAATATATTGAGTAGTTAATTAATCATGACATATACATTAATATCAAGAAATATAGTCATATTATTATAAACTATGAATATAATATACATGATGTATCAAATGCATGCTAGGCTGGAATAAAGCTGAATATTTTTATAAAATATATCTTTTCTGCATATGTGTTCATAGTAGTTTATTACATTAGCTCAGAAAAGAAGGAAATAATTTATAAGTGAATCATATAACCATGAAAATTATTATTATTATTATAATAATAATAATAATAATAATAATAATAATAATAATAATAATAATAATAATAATAATAATAATAGTAATAATAATAATAATAATAATAATAATAATAATAATAATAATAATAATAATAATAATAATAATAATAATAATAATAATAATAATAATAATAATAATAATAATAATAATAATAATAATAATAATAATAATAATAATAATAATAATTTTGTAATAAACATTTAAATGATCTATATGTAATAAAGTAAATCACAGTGTGAATATATATTGAGATGGAACATCTATCTCAATTTATAATTTAAAAAAGATATAAGTTAGCAATATGAATTGGATTTGGTTTTCACAAATTAAGTTTATATATTTTTTTAATTTAGGTTTCTATTATATGGACATACACACACATTGATAAAAATATGTGTTTAAAATAAAAATTGAGTCAATTTTAAATTTAGTTTTAAAAGAAAGTAATTTATTTCAACTAAATAAGTTTGTTTTAAAAAGTTATGTTATTGAAACAAAGCATATTAAATATTAATTAAGAAAATTTTGCTAAAATAGTTTATCTCATTAATAAATGAAATTCTTTGTAAACTGATTTTGTTTATTAAGCTTTGTTTCATGTTTTTGGGAATGTTTTAAAATATTACTTGGAACATATATTTAGAGATTAAGACAGCTAGTTATTTATAAACATGCTATCTGTAAACTTATTGTTTAGTTATCTAAGGAATTTTGTAAATGTGGATGATTAGAAAAAAATACTGGCTTGGTTAATTATAAAATGTTTTGCAAAATTTGTAACAGTAGAAATAAGCAGACTCAAAAATACTTTTGTCTTTGGGTTTTTTGTTACTAGTCTTTTCCCACCATCTACGACAAAGTTTTACTACCAATATGAATTACAAGGAATCTAGCCAGCCAGTTGACCTAGCTATCAGGTGTGGCTATAAGCCACTAAAGAACTACATTCCTGGGCATGAATCCCATAACCATCAGGATGTCAAACTCTAATGGTTGAATTAAACCCACTGTTGTGCCAATCAGCTTCACATAGGTGATATTGCAGTTGAAATAGATGGTGCTTTTTAGCAGTGAAAGAGAACAAATATTCAGACAAAAACTATCTGGAAATATAAAACCATACTGAATTATCAAAAAGCTCTCTTTTTAATCATGTCTCTAGGAAAACAAACACAGATAAATCTAATTTTACCTTTATAAAAACATTCTCATGCCAGCCATATCTTGGACTTAAGGTAATGCATTTATGTATTTTATAAATGATTTAATAATCTTTTAAAACTATTGTTGCTACAAATCATTAAAATTTAGAGATATCATCAATTTATAATTTTATTGGTGTGATTTTATGAATATTTTATTTATCAATCATGTTGAATTAATTTTAATACTTAGATAATAGTTGATTTAGGTAATGAATTTATATATGGTGGTATGCTTTTGAATGTTTTTTTTAAGTGTAGATGTTATTGAAAATTTTCCATTATTTTTAACAAAGTTCTTTTAAAATTTAGTTGTTTAATAGTCTACATGGTTAAATATTCAAGATGAAAAAAAGTCAATTTTGTTTCTTAAGACTTTTTTTTTTCCTTCTAAAGAGTTTTAAATAATAGAGGTGATTTTAATAATCAAAATTTAGTTTAAGTTAAATCAATCATATTTTAAAAAAAAAAAAAATGTTTTTAAAAAAATATAAACAAGATTTAGTATTTAAATATTTAAATTTAGTTTAATGAAAGTAATCTTTCTGAAGATATTCAAGAATTCATTTAAACAATGTAGTTCAAAATTAATGTAAATAATGAATTATTCTAATGTTGATAAAAGTGTTACAAATAAATAGTTTAGTAAGTTAATTTTAATGTGTTTAGAAATCATAAGTTTGCCACCTTTATTTTGTTTATTTCACACATACATTTGAAATTTAAGATTTGTATATATGTGTGTGTGTATTTTATATAGAAATTCTATAGTTAATTTATACACTGTACTGGAATTCTGTATATGTTCCTTTTCTTCCCCATGATATAGATATTATTTCTCACTTGAGTTATTTACACGTCACTTTAATTTTCTTCCAGGTTTAGATATTTCTCCCCATAAATTTTATTTTGCTCTGTACTCTGCAGTTTTACAGTTAACATGGCACGGGAAGAAATGCATATAATATAGACCTGGTTTTATAATTATCTTTGCATTATGATTATTTTAAATTAATTTAATATGTTCTATTATTTTAAATTAATAGAAAATAAATGTGCACATCTTAATTTAGATAACACCTCTCTAACACAATCTGATAAATAAGTGTTTCTTAGTGATTGTTTTGAGAGATACCACTGAATTATTAATGAAAAATTATGACTATTAATATTCAAGAGCTACCCAATGTCAAATAAACCAGACCAATTTAAAAAAAAGTAATTTACTGTACTATGTTGAACTGTAAATAAAGTTTATTTTGTTTGGATAGATCAGTCTCAGTTTTTGTTCAATGTTGTCTTTTTTCCAGTTGATGTTTATAAGGAATATTTGTTCCCCAAGAACTAGAGGCACTTTTTTTATCTGTTTAGGCATTTATAATTAAGATCTTCAACTGTAAACTCTATTGTGATGTCACTTGATAAGACATTTTAGCCTGTCAGTCCAGTGGCACCCTCTGGTGTTAGGTATTGACTTACGGTTTAATAATTATACAGATAACATTTAAATAGTAAATGCTGTTATAGTAAATAATTCACACTCTCATTTCAATAATCAATAATATGATAAGAAAATAAATCACTTTCTTATGGATTGATTAATATTCTCAATCTCTGTTTTATATATTCAAGACAATCTTTATATATAAAAAGAAATACAAAAGTGATTCATTTTCTTGTTATTGTATTGTTGAATATTGATGTAGGACTGTATATTTTTTATTATAGCATTTACAAATCATTATATTTAACAGATATATATATATATATGAGGAAATATCTGTTATATTTTCATATTAGAAAAATTGCCATCAGATCTTAATAGAAAATGTAACAGTTATTTCCAATATTAAAATATTCAAACAATCACATCTGTTAAAAATTATTAATTAATATATATAAATTGTAGCAAATGAGATTAACAAAATTATTAGTTAACTTAATTAAGATATTTAGAAAAACTAAATAAAATATGTGCCCAACAAAAATACACCTGGGTCTCGTTTTATGCGATAGATAGGTTCCTCATAAAACACGCGCAAATGAAATCGTGCAAAAATAGATGTAACTTACATTGAAAAAGGGGGGATGCGGTCTGTGATTTTTCAAAATTTGCGTAAAACAAAGCACCAACGTAAAATTACTCTAAAATTCATGCAAAAAAAAATAAGGAAATAAAATATGACTAATAAAAAATTTCAAATTTGAAAAAAATTGATACAAGACAAACTTTTTTAACTATAATATTTAATTTTATTCAAAACAATATATTTTTATGCATAATTTACAAACATGTTCGTTTGCAAACAACTAGCGCCAACTTCACACTCATGTTGTAACAGTGGTTTTCTGGTGACAATGTAATTAGTAATTAATCTTTGAGACGATGATTTTATTAATTGTTTATGAAACTAACAACTAAAAATTAAATTCTTATTTTTGTCTTTAATTTTCAATTCTATTTAAAAATCAAATTTCACATTAATTTCAAGCCGCCCGTAAGTAATTTTTAAATTGTTAATTACAATTAAAAATCAGATTTTAATTTTTAATTGTGCCCACTGCTATTACTGACCTTTTAAAAATAAACTTGTGGACACTAAATGATTAATAATTGATTATGTTTATTTTTAAAAAGCAAAAACAGAATGTGATTTAAAATGCAAAATTAACATGCACAATGTTTGAACAAATTTACATTATAATCTTGTAAAATTTAATGTGTGTATACATAAAATGTAAAAATCATGATTTTAATTTCATTATTGCATAAAATCTTACTATTATAAAGCACTGAGAATATTGAAATTACTAAGATGAAAGTCGAATTCCAATAATGTGCTATTACTTTCAATATAATGTAAGTGCGCAAAATTTATTATTTAAAGTAATAGCGCATTATTGGAGTTCATACACCTGGGTCTCTTTTTACGCGGACTTATTTAACACCCTTCCGGTGAAACACGAATCGCGTAACTTCAAAGTCATGTTAAATAAGTCTGCCTTAAAAGAGACCCAGGTGTGTATTCTGCTAGGCCAAATTTTGTAAAAAGCAATTTGGTTTCTTATTAAAGTGCTTATTAGTAATTTTTATAAAGATAGAATTATATGAAGCAAAATCTATATTATTTTTAGAGCACAGAATATATATAATACAAGAAATCATAACATGAATATGTACAACATTCAATGTGATAATAGCATTTATGATTTAAATGATTGTATTGAATGTTAATCACAAGACAATAAAGCATTAATGTTGATAATAAATCTTACAAATTACTATTATGAAATATTTCATAAACATTTCCAATTGAAAACCATTTAAATTTATAATGTTTTCAGTTGAAATAATTATGAAGATATTTTAAAAGTATTTCTGCGTTTCATAATAGTTATTTGTAAGATTGTCAGCATTACTGTTTATTGCTTTGTTATTATTATAATAATTAATCTATTATGAACATTTTATTTGAGTGAGATAGATAGATAGATAGATAGATAGATAGATAGATAGATAGATAGATAGATAGATAGATAGATAGATAGATAGATAGATAGATAGATAGATAGATAGATAGATGGATGGATGGATGGATGGATGGATGGATAGATGGATAGATAGATAGATAGATAGATAGATAGATAGATAGATAGATAGATAGATAGATAGATAGATAGATAGATAGATAGATAGATAGATAGATAGATAGATAGATAGATAGATAGATAGATAGATAGATAGATAGATAGATAGATAGATAGATAGATAGATAGATAGATAGATAGATAGATAGATAGATAGATAGATAGATAGATAGATAGTACAAAATGAAATACAAAAATAACTAGAATCAGTCTCTGGTTTGTGAATCTATTGTATATGCTTCTGCTGTTACATACTTCTGCATCAATTTGCCAAATGAGATCTCTGTGTGAAATCATGATTCCACATAGCATATTTTTTTGTAAAGTGCATTTTGTGTATTTATCAGTTTTTATAATATCTGAAAAGTTTGAACAATGTAAAATTCTGTTTTTGTTTGCAGAAAATGACAGGAAAAAAAGATATAATGCTTGAAACAGATTACAAGTAAACTGGTTTCAGAAAAACACAAGTTTATGAGTGGTTTAATTGAAATGTTAAATTCATCACATTTCTAAAAAGCATTGCAAGTGAAGTCCAAAGTCAAAACAAAACTGATGTTTTTTTGATGCAAACAACATTTCTCTAACAGATTTAGTTTGTAATGGTCAGACATTTTATCTGCAAATTTTGAAACATTTATGTCATGTGATTAAATGTCCCATTTTGTTACAAAGAAAAGAGTACAAGCTTTACCCTGATAAATTGTCATCTTTGAAAGGCTTGAATGTGAAATACTTTTTAAATAAATTCAGCATGACCCATCTTATTAACCCATTTCTACAACTTTGATATTAATGAAAATAAACAATCAATTATCTCATATAAGGAGAACATTTTATGTTAAAATCATTAACTATCACCTGGATTCAGAATGCTCTAGTAGTATTCCACTATAATGTAAAGCTTTTATTTATAAATAACATAGTTAATAATTTACAATTTAATTTTTACATCACTATACATTAATAATCTTGCATAATATGTAGATGAAGTGGGTTATTTTTCTTTCAACCAATATAACTTTCAATGCTGACCATAATCATAGCTATCTTATTTCATTATGTTATAATTATAAATTTTTTTTCATTGTGTTGTACCTTTTATAGTATTTCTTTTATTATTCTAATTATGTAAATGAGCTCATACATATATATATATATTCCACCTGCATGATAATTAAGTGCTATTCCCTCTTTTGTTTATAACATTCTCATGATTTGCTATAAATCATGCCTACTTTATTTTCATGTTTCTGTCATCATGTTCTAAGCACATTAGGTTGATGTTTTATGGATTGAAGCTGTGTCCATGTTTTTTTGTGATCTAAAAACCCTGACATATATTAAAGATTTTCTTTAGTATATTTACAATAAATACTTAGGCTGCACTATTCTGGTTGTGATGTTCGTCTTTTGTGCATCTTGGGTCATTGCACTGAACCTCAGACTATTTGTGCAATTTCTTACTTTAGTAATTTATTTTAATATTGTGATTTGTCTATTGAATATGGTTGGTGTTATAAACTAATGTTATATTTTTGTTTGCAAGTGTTTTTTTTTATTTTATCATCCAATTTGGGATATAAGACATGCTGATTCATGGTTTATTATCTGTTTATTTTTCTTAAATTTTGTTTCATTTTTATAATTAAATCTTTTGATTTCTTTATTTAATGCATCTCGGTTGTAACCTAGGCTGCATAAGTCTTTCACTTTATAAATTTAAAATGTAAGACTGGTTAAATTTTACATGAAATAATCTTTATGCTATTTCTTAACAAAGTTTGGTATCTCAGTAAAATAGCTCTTTGTGATTAGGTCATGCTGTAAATCTAATTGGTATTAAATTTATGACTTGTGTATATTATGTTAGAATATTATTAAAATGCTCTGCTACAGTCAGTGAATGGTGATGCTAGTCATGAAATGATCTTTCTGAAAAAAAAATATGGCGATTTAATTTAGTGTGATGTCAAAATTATAAGAGTCGGTTATGTATGAATTTGTTGAGAAAAAACCCTGATATAAGCATGGTCATTAAGGGTTGTTGTATATATAAATATGCTTTAGCTTAACTGATTCACTTAAGCTTTTAAAACTTTTGTTGATGGGTGAATGCATGGAGATTTATAATAGTTACGACAATAGACGATAGCGCATGAGCAGAAGTTAATTTCCTGCTGCACAATTACAAATTTTTGAGCGCTTAATAACTGATTTACACTTATTAATTTGTTTATATATTATTACTAGTTTAGAATTAACACATTTGGTTTAATATATATATATTTAAAAAAAGATTTTATTGCTATTACTTGCTATTCTATTTGTTTTGTTTTTTTAATAACTGATTAATTTGTTACTATTCGCTTCCAGAATTAGAGTTCATATTATTTAACTGCCAACCTTTACAGTTTCAATTAGGCGCCTGATGAAGTATATTTTATTACTTCGGTTACTATTTTCAAATTCTTTTACTTATTCCTTATAAATTATTTATTATTAACTTTCTTATAAACTTTAAAAGCATGAGTAGAAAAATTCTTTTGCAAATTTACTTATTCGAGATCTCACTGTATGACATTTGTTTAATAAGTGAAATAAATGTGTTAATTCGCTCTCTGAGTTTGTTAATTAGATTGTTAAAAATGTTATTAGCGACGGAAAAAATATGTTAAAGAGAAAAAAAGCAAAGACAAATAAAAACGTGAATCTCTTTTTATTAGTAATTGTTTTATGTATATATATTTTATCCAAAGCATAAATTTTAGATTATTAAAATTTTCTTAAACAAATTTACTTTTGCTGGGTGGGTAATGTTTAACAAAATCGTAATATATGCATTACAATTTTTTATTTAGAATGTGTGTTTATTTAATGTACAAAATGAAGTTGTTGATATTACCAATAGATTCTATTTGTTGCTACAAGTTAAATTTGTTGAATATAAAGATGAAGTTTTTGTTTTATAATCACTTAAATATGGGAATATTATTTAGGTAGAGAAATTTGTCAATAATCTGTTAATATCTGTCTGACAAATATTCATTTTAGAAATACAAATTGTATGTTTTTAAGTAAATGAATTTTTAGTTTCATATATTTCAAACAAAATATTTTAATATTTTTTTTTCCTCATGTGTCATAGCATCAACCGGGAAGCAAACCCGCCAACCCGGGACAACTGCTTGTAAAGCAGCTGTCGAACCTCTCGACCACCAATGCTTGACAAATATTTTAATATTTAACATCACTTTTAGAAAAAGTTGCTTTTATAGAACACCAGAGCCCTCTTTCATAAGATTTAGTAATTATTGAATACTAGGACGGTATTGCTATTATACACAGTATGTCCATTATTCCAGGCATTCTTTCATAAGATTGAGTGATTAATGAATACCAATATGATACTGTTAATATACACAGTATGTCCACTGCTCCAGAGAACTTTTTCATAAAATTGAGCAATTAATAAATGCTAGGATGGTACCGCTATTATACACACTATGTCCATTACTCCAAAAAACTCTTTCATAAGATTGAGTGATTAATGAATATTGGAGTAATAGTGCTATTACAGACAGTGTGCCTACTATTTCAAATAACTCTTTCATAAGATTGACAACCAGTGATTCTTTCATTGGAACATACTGTGTATGTTGCAATGAAAGAATGACTGTTTGTCACTCCATGCCTCTGGTGCCATTTTTAAATCAATAAAGGTGTTACAGAAAGACATAGTTTAACTATTCACCACAAAAATTTTAAAGTGCTAGCATGTTATGAGTTGTGACAGGAAATGCATGTGTTTTATATCTTTATGTAGACAACCCATAATGAAATACAGCACTGATATTGTATATTTTAGATTAGGAGGAACTGCTGCCAAAACAATAGACATGATTTAAACTTAGTATTGTAGGTGAGTTGTAATGCACAGCAACATTCTTAAGGTTCACAATGGCAGGAGAAGCATTGAAGACTATCCCCAGGTACAAAATCGAGGGACAAATAAAGAAAAGGTCCAAAATACTGAAATTCATTAAATTGATCACTTCATTTCTGGCACATTTACTAGCATTTTAAAAACCACAGTTCATCACATTTTAATGAACTATTTAAAGAAAATGGGATGGGTTTGCACTTTGTCCCTCATTTAAAGACAAATGACCAAAAAGATAGCAGAATAGAGTATTATATAGATATGTAAAAAACTGCATATCCGTAGGTGAAATATTTGTCAAACATTATAACAGGTAATAAGACATGGTGTTTTTAATATGAGCTCTCAACCAAAGACTTGAATGCAAATGAAGATTATCAGAAAAAAAAAATCAGTTTATTTTTCATGTTTTCCAGCATTTGGGATCCATTTTTTTGTGAATGTGACCTGAATATATGCATGATAATGGGCCAGCCCTCAGTGGTGTGGTTGTGTATAATTTTCTGGTCAAAGAATCATTGATTCTATGCTTCTAATTTAGCTTCCATTGACTTTTGTCTATTTCCAAAATTAAAATTAGTTGTGACAGGAGCGTATAATAGTTCAATTTAGAACATCTAAAAGCTTGTTACAAAGTTTCTATAGATGATGTCAAGCATTGTTAGCTGAGAGGTCATGAATAATAAAAACAAAATTTAGTCATATCATATATTCATTTAGTTGAACTAGTTGCTGGTTTATGATATACTAAGAAAAGCCTATATTGTTTTATAGGCTACATAACAATAGCTATTTTATTCTTATTAAGAAATAGATTTTTTTAAATTTTAGGTTTAAAAGGAAATGGTTGCATTTAAAATTGTATTTCTTTTATGTTTACAATCTATATAGAATTAGATTTAAATATTAGATATATTTTTCTAATATGGTTTTCTATAATAATAATAATAATAAAAAGAAAGTCGAATCACATAGTGTTATTATTTTTGTAACATCTTTACTTGCGAAGAAATCTTTTCATACACATCACTAATTATTTGAAAGCATCTACATATATAAAGGTGAGTCTCAGGTGTTCATTGAAAAAAAGATTGAAAAGAACAATTACTGTATGAGAAAGTTAAACCATGCAAAGTAAATAATGCTCAGACATCTTCTGTAATTAATGACCAAGAACTTGAATGTAGAGGACATTTTATATTTTAGTTAAGTAAAATTAAAGTATTACATAGGAAAAATAATTAAAAAAAGGATTAAAACAAAGTACCTTTCTTAACAAAGAAAATAATTTTTTTAATAGATATGATGGCAATATAAAAAATCATGAGATTTGGATGTTTTAAATTAAAAAGTCGTCAACATGTATATATTTAATTATATTGCTACATTTTAAATTACAACTGTCAAACTTACTTCACCCACAACTTTGTCACCAATCACTCCAGATAAATTCAGTAATAATTATCAGTAATCATTTACTAAACTAGAGATTGTCTTTAGCCCAAATATAAAATTTAAACCTTAGTTAAAGATTAATATCTTTTATTATATCTTTATTCGTATGATATTAAAGAAATGTATGGTACTGTGACGGTTGTTTGATATATTTAATAATATAAAAATAAACTAAATTTTGCATATAATATGTAATTATAAAAATGCACTTATATCAATACCAGATGTGCTCAGCCTTGTAAAGGCACCTGGTTTTTTTAAAACTGTTTGCTTTAACACATTTTTTAAAGCAAAAATTTCAAATGTGAGAACTGTACACAGATCTGAAGGACCATGTTATGGGAATAGTAGGTTTTCAGCCTGTCATCTTTGTAAAAATTGGTTGCTTTAAAAACTTTTTTTAAAAATTTAATGTAAATGAAACAAAACATTTTAATATTATATAAGTAAATTTTTGAATTTTAATAAAATTAAATAAAAATTTACCTTTTATAAATATATCTGTTATATTTGATAGCACAGATATACATTTATTGAAACACACTCTGAATAAAAAAAATATATTTTTTTGATAGTGGCAATAGTTCTTTTAAGCTTTATTAATATTTGACATTTATTAATATTAGAAATACAAAAATCCTGATCATTTTTGTAATATTTTTTATTAAATATAATATTCGTAATTTATTTTTAAAATTAGTTGATTTAACTTTTTTTTTTTAAGATTTAGTGTAAATATGTGTTTTTACTAAACATTGCTAGTCTATAAAAGTTTGTTATATTTTAAATTAATATCATTCATCCTAACTATATTAGGGGAATGACAGACCATGAAAGCATGTAACATCTTAATGCTGAATTATGATTTGACATTTCTGCAGCTCACTGGAAACCTTTCCCTCAAAAATATACTATATCTCTGTATTTAAGAGCACTCATACTGATTTTTTCCCAATGTTTTTTATTTAAAAGTGGAATTACTTTCTTTGCATAAGCATAGTGGCTATGACATCATCGGACAAACATTCATTCACCAATTAGACAAAAGAGAAATTACAGATTTTATATATAAGATATAAGTCAATATATATATATATATATGAGCCAACTGTCAGTGTTATATTATCAAATCCATGTCACTCAAGTGTTAACTGGATCTTATTGAACCTATATCTGAGATGTCTAGAAATTAAATTTGTGTTTTTCACCCTCTGCTGAAAAATTTTGTGAAGCTTTTTTTTATGGCTTTAAAATTCATATTTATTTATTTTCTAATATTTTAAATACAAAAAAAATCAAAAGATGATAGGAAAATGTAATATGCAAGTCTTCAAGGTTTTTTAACCTTCATGATGATAGGTAAGCTTTATATCTATTGTGATCTCAAACTTTGCAAGAATACTTTGAGAAAATATTACGTTGGTCTAAAAACTTGATTTTTTGGAAAGTTTATGATTATATTTGTATTGTAATTGTGTAATAATTATTAGAAATAAAAAATGCATATAATTACATATTTTTTACAGGAATGTTTTATTTTAAATATAAAAGAATATATTCTTCTAAATATTGTTACAATAGAGATTACTCTCACAGGAAACACAGCTGTCTAGAAATGACGTTACTCAGCAGATTGCTATAATGTTCAGTGATATCATAAAAATTATGAAAAAAATTTTAAACTTTTAAAGTGTAAATTGATAGATTTAGTAGTTATTAAAAATAATTCATTCAGATTCTTAAAACAAACATCAAACAAAGAAGATTTCATTCATTTTGCAAATTGAATCAGCCTTTGGAATAGCATTGATATTTTAGTGGAATAGTGTTTTGTGATATTCCTATGCCATTGAGGATATGCTTTTAGTATATACTCAATGTTAAAAGGAGATATCTTACTGGATGATTACATAACAAGTCTCATGATCATTGTTATTATTTTATTGCTGAACAATTTATTTATATGGAGATAATAATATATTAGACATGAAATGAGTAAGATCTGTATTATTAACATTTTATATAAAAGAAAAAAATATGATTAGACTGAGCTAGAAGTTTGTTGTTCATATCTACCATATGTAATACTTATAATATGCTTTAAATGTATATAGGTGAAATTAGTAAAAATTTTCACAAATAACGTTTTGCTTAGCTCTTTCATAGTATGTTTGCTCCATATTCACAACCATTATTGTGTGTAAACATAATGAATGCAAATTTATGCAAATCATTGGTCATTTGGTCAGTTTACAATATACACATTGATTTTCGCACTGATTTTATATTGTTTGTTATTTAAATATCATATGCAGAGTTTATAATATGTATTTGCATATGGTCCTAAAAAATATTAATAGAAAATGTGTTTGAATGGAAACTCATTGCTTATATTAGATGAGTGATTATAAAGATGATTTACAATGTTTAAAATATTTAGATGTGTCAATACAAACTAATAACTTGATTGTAAAATGATTGTAAAATGTCTAACTGTAATTAAATTTAGACACCTGTTATCAGTATTATATAAACTTTCAAGAATGAAATATATATATGCAGCATATATATATCGGGGGGGGGGGGGTTTTTTTATATATATGCAGCATATATATATTCTAATTTATATTTACTTAAATTTGAGACAAGTAAAATATGGCATATTGAGAATTATATTAAATATTTTATAAAGATATGGCATAATAATGGATCGTAGCACAAAAATTTAATTAAAATACGAGTTTTGAAGTAAATAAAGAATGAATTTAACTTATTACTCCTACATAATATTTAAAACTGAAAAAAGTTATTTCAAGAAATTTAATATAGGTTTTAGGTTTCCCATTTATTTGAAAATATTGATAAATAATACAAGAATAGAACAAATCAGATTGTTAAGTATAAACTAGTGCACTGTATTGGATGTTGAGTATTTAATTGTTCAGCCATTTATGACAGCAGACAAAAGCTAATATGCTGATTCATTTTAGTCAATAAATTTATTTGTCAACCTAAAAAGTCTAAATATAATTTTTTTTTTGTCATGAAAATAAAATTGGGCAAGAATGTTACCCTCAAAAAGTTATCAAAGTATGTAATAAAACAAATGGTAGAAAAAAGAAAATTAATGAAGCTTTATATATTGTTAATTCTGTTAATGTAATAATCCAGAGATCTAATAATTGTCATCATCATCATCATCATTATTATTGTTTCAAAGCAAAACTTTATTGGGAAAAAAACAAGCTTACATCAGTATAGGACAAATGATATTGTCAGCATTGAATTGTAATTCAAATATATACATAGATATGCAATGTTGCAGATTGATTTTGTGTATACAAAAAAACAAATTATAAAAGCATAACTGATAATGGGAATTACATTTGTATTATTATCTTTTTTTTTCCTTTCAATGATCAGGGAGCTTGATGCTATGGTATCCATGATTTCTTGGAATGTTTTATTCATTACATTAGTTTGAATGTGTGTGACAATGGCATTAGGAGCACTAGACTTCTGCTTTTCAATTGCAGCAATCAAATTAGTTTTGGTATATTATTCATTCCTGGGCTTGAATATATGGCTAGTGTTGTGATTGGTAGTTTGATAATTGTGGTTAGTAGACATGTTGGGGATGTGGTTTTTTCTGTCTATTGTATGGTAAGAGTTGCATGTCATCATCTGTGTGGGGATTGTCATTTAGCATGTGAGTGGAAGTTTGATTTTTATTGCAAATGCATCTTAGCATATGTTTCCTATTTAGTCACACTGCAAATATTGTCCAGTGGAACAGTTGATGGCTAAATGCTCTTGCTGGCCACAAGAGAAACGTTGAGGTTTTATGCCTCTTATATAGATGTGAAATGTCACTTCTTGGTCAGTGGTTTGGGTGAGATTATTGGTGGAGTCTATGTTCTATTCAATTTTACTATAAATTCAAAATTGTTACTGCATATGAAACTTGGAGTGTCCTGAAGGTAGATTGGTTTGAACAAAATCACTTTTTTGAATGGATCCATTAATTTTTGAAAATCCTGTGTATTATAAGCTAAATATGTGCTTTTAATGGTTCCAGTTATGTGGCTTTGATAGTATTTGTCAACAACAATCAACACAAAACATCTTTTCCTTAATTTTGTTTTGCCCTGAATTATAAAACTAAATAACCAAGTATATAGGATTAGGGTGATCAACCAGGTAGAGCATGGAGTATCATAAGTTATGGAAGCCAAGTGCTTCAGACAATAATGCCCTTGTGAAATAATACGAACAATAGTTATCAGTAACAGATATTATAATGGAATGATCAGAGAAAAATTGATGGCATGTAGTATACTCTGGAAATGGTGTCATTGAACTTTACATTGATGTTACTTAGCATTTCAGGGTGTGGGGAGAGGAAGTTGGTTTTTATCTTTGCCCTGGTTTTTTATGTCTAGGTTTTTCAAATCATTAACAATGGATTTTCTAAATATTGAAATAGGTTTTGAAATTAGAACTTCCAGGTTAGTTTTAGATATACTGGCTATGTATTTGTTTGAAGAATTTCCTAATGAGCTCATTTTGGCTGCAGTTTGTTTTGCAAATAAAATATTGGCAGACATCTTTAATTGTTTTTTAACGATTGTTGAAATCAGTTATTAATGAGGTTTTTTTAAAGATAACAAAAAAAAAAAAGATTTGTGATTAGATTTTTTTTTTTGCTTTTGAGAGATATAAAAATTACCTTTAACAATGTTAACTTTGATTGAAGTTTGGATGTTTAATGCTGAAAACATTTTTGCTGTCATGCAGTCAAGCTAAGATTTGCTGCAAGACTACTATTACTGTTACTGCTGCTGCTCCTGATGCTATTACTTCTACTACTACTACTATTACTTATGCTACTATTGCTACTACTGCTGCTGCTGCTACTACTACTACTACTACCACTATTACTAAAACTCTACTATCAGTCTTGCATTGGTGGTCGAGAGGTCAGCGCAACTGCCTTGCCCTGCCCACAGGCAATTGCCCGGGTTGCGGGTTCACGTCCTGGCCGATGCTATGACACTTTAAAAAAAAACTACTACTACCATTATCACCTCCACCACTACTATGATCACTACTACTACTACTACTTCTAAAAAAATAAAATATGGCTTTTTATACTGTTTTTTTTAGCAAAAACAGAAAACAAAATCTACATTTAAAATAATAATTCTAAGTAAACTTCAAAAGTAAAGCAAGTTTTAAAATAATTTAATTTTTTTTTCTTGCTTCAACATTTGGAAATGTTAGATAGTCATGGGCAATAGCATTATTTAAGAATTACATGACTTTTAAGTACAGTTAATATATATATATACTTAAATTTGAATGCTTTGTACCTTTAGTATTATCATTTACTTTAAAATTCGGATCTTTTTTTTTTACAATATTTATGTATTATTTTAAAATATTTTAATGTTATATATATTTTTTAAACTTTTGTATAATGGATTTATCATTTATATTATTATTGTTTTCTGAAAATTAAGAATAGTTTTGTGAGAGTTCCAACATATGTTATTTAATATGATTTATGTAACAATGAATACTATGCTAAAAATGTAAATCTCCAAACAATTAAAATAATTCCCATTATTGACCTATTAAGAAAAAATCATATTGATCTCTCATTACATATACATTTTTCAGAATAAAATTCTCATCATCATGTGACCTAGAGACTTAAATACCCAAATCTCTGAGGCCAAAATAATAGATTGACTTTCCATTTAATATTAATGATTGGAAACTTGCTTTTATTACAGCTTGAATATAATCTTAATAATAAATCCATATATATATATTAAATTATTTAAACAGTTTTTTAATCCATTCTTTTTTTTTCCATATGTCATAGTACCAGCCGGGAGGCAAACCTGCAACAATCATTTACAACCATCTACTTGCTTGCAAGGCGGTTGCGCTGACCTCTTGGTTAACAATGCTTGAGAAAAATGTGATTTATTTCCACATTACAACAATCACTGAAATATTATACATAACAAAGGCAAATCGAATCACAGCATTTCTGATAAAATTGTCATACTAATTATTGACTAGTAAACAATGTGTCATAATGACCTCTCTCACATGACATATATTTCTTAGAATAAATCTTTGATCAGTAGATGAGCTAAAATTTTGAACACCCAAATCTCCCTACTAGACATAACACCATGACTTTCTATTTAAATATCTTACTTGTAAAGTTGTTAGTATTAAACTCTAATATATTGCAGTCAAATATACCAATGTGACACTAAATCTTTATAACCAACTTTTAATTGGTCAAAGTAAATTTCTGTTCACATTAGAGCATCCCCTGAAATATTCCAACATCACTCTTTGAGAAATATATGTATATCATTAATTGAATAGAGAATTCTTTATGCATAGTTACAGTCTAATGGACTAAATTTTCTAACCCAAAATATCCATAGAAATATTATGTTCCTAGATTGTTTTTTGAATGTTTACTTTTTACTACTGATGTTAATCAGACTTTTGTTTTTCAATTGCGTGTGCAAAGTGGTATATCATTCTATATATCATTACAAACTTATTGATGTTCCTATACTTTATATTGTTATGATAATAATTTTTAAATCTAAGATAGTTTTTTAACATTTGATGAATTGTTTTTTGCATTTTTTTAATGTGCTGTGGATTCTCTGTAATATAATTTTTAGCTTCTCTTTACTACTTTGTTTTGGTTATGTGAGTTGATTATACTTTGAGTGTGCTTGTAAATATTTTATAGTTTTGACATGATGATCTATAATGTATGATTATAAGGTAAGAGTGATCTTGAAATGGTTGGGAGAATAAATCAATTAAGTATATGGAAAAAATATGAGGAATTAATTATATTTAAAATAAACTTAATTGTGAGGGTTATAATATATTTCCAGTCTGTAATTTAAACCAATTAATTATACAGACCTATTTAAACAATTATCGATGACGAATACAAAATTGTCTAAAATAGATATATCAAATTTTTTATAACCCTGAGTTGAATATTAGATATGTTTGATGTGTATTTATAACAAAATTTTATGAATCTCGGTTATGCTAGTGATATTTATATCACTGACTGGGGATTGAAGTATATGAACAAGTATATACAATCAAATAATATTAATAGCAATAAACAAAGAATTGTTATTAAATTGTTATTAATGTCTCTCTATTGTGTTCTGATTGTCTTTCATTTTGTGAATGTTTATGTACAAAACTGGTGTGGGAGAGATATAATAAAGAATATTCAAGTTATCATTAGACTTAAAATTTAATAATTAGTTTTGGATTGGTTTTTCATGCAATTTGCGCCATTTTTTTATAAATAAAATATTAGTGTGTAAACATTATTATTATTATCACCATCATCACTCCAATCTTTCTATTTCTTTTGTTGTTTTGTTAATACTAGATATGTGGTTTTTACATTGGTCCATATATCTTTCCGTCAACAATGAATTATGTAACCTTTGAAGCGGAAGTGAGCAGAATAAGTGCTAGTGACGTCAGTGCAATATTGAATACTTATATTGGGAGGGTATTGCAGAAGAAAAAATATATACATTTTTTAGTAAAAAGTTTGCTAAAAAAGTTAAAAACAACATTACAAGACAATGCACACTAATGTTAACTTTCTTTTAATTCTCTTTTTATTTTTCTGGGTTTAGAACGACTAATTATTTTACCAATGGTCATTATTGATATACTGTATACAAAATAGACAAAGAGTGTCGCGTCTGCACGAGATTGTTTTACGAGAATTAAAATGTTTTTGTTTTTAGAATAACTGGCCCATAGCTGACCTAGTTAGCTTTGGCAGCGTTTTAGGACCGAGCTACTCTCAACAACATGAATAAAATAAACATTAACAATGTTCAACCTTTCACAAGGTGGCTATTCGTAAGTGTGGTGAATATTGTCTTTTTTTTCAACTGTTTTTTCATTGGAGGTTATTGAAAAGGCCTTTGCCCTGCAATCTTATTTATTTACTAAAACTGTTTTATTTTTTTATATAGCAAAGTATATGTATATATGTGTGGAAGAAATGTATTTATAAATCTTTTTTAAAATTTTAATTAAAAGTTTTTAATTTGTGGGATTGTAAGTACATTCACATCCATAGAAACTGTACAAATAAACTTACAAAAAAATATTTTTGATTTATCATTAATTAAGAATAATATACTTAACATTAAATTTAGATCTTTGAAAGACAACTTATCTTCTTTCCATCATTGGACGTCTGTTTCCTCAACGCCAAATAATTATTAATTAGTAGCAGGTGAAGTCTAAAATATTTTAACCCATCATTGGCTAAAAAGATTAAGAAAATGCTCTGGTTGTGAAAGAATTTGAAAATTAAAAGTCTAGCAAAAACATGTGCGCAAAGTGGAAACATCATTATAAGATCAGAATAATGAGGTTCTCAACCGAGAAAATCAATTGAGGGCGTCAAATGACACCATCAAATAAAAAGTTAGTTTTTTTTTAAAAAGAAAAAGAAAAGTAAGAAAAGATTTACTATTTTTAAATATATATAATGACGTTTAAATTTAAATTACCGTACAAATTTTAATTCTATTAAAATCATTTCGACTGGTAAATAATACATTTACTAGAATTGTAATCAAACTTACACGTAATCGATAAAAAATAAAAATAGATTTAACTTATTTCATATATTCTGTTTATTAATATTAAAGTGTTTTTGTAATATCTCATGTTCTCTTTCCGGTTTTTTCTCTCTTTTTTTTTTAACGTTTGTTTTTGATTCTTAATGTTATGTAAAAAAAAATGTATAAAGAATTTATTTTTATAGGTATGTGCTTATAATTGCATTGTTAGTAATCTCACAATATAATCTACCCTGTGACTTTAATAGCTAATTAAAATTA
Source organism: Epiperipatus broadwayi (assembly GCA_028023455.1). Classification (NCBI taxonomy): domain Eukaryota; kingdom Metazoa; phylum Onychophora; class Udeonychophora; order Euonychophora; family Peripatidae; genus Epiperipatus; species Epiperipatus broadwayi. The sequence goes on from JAQFVV010000095.1 coordinate 3,451,771, forward strand.
ATTTCGTCTGCAATTATTATGTAATATGTCACTTCGTGCTATAAAGTTTCATTTACTTTGCTACAACATAAATAATTTTAAGTGAGCAAGAAAGAAATTGAAAAAATAAAATCCCACATTTCTTTAATTAAAATATATATTTACGTTTGATAGTATTTTTTAAGATATCACCTATATTTGAGATTACAATAAGATTACAATAATTTAAAAAAATTATTAATCTTAATGGTTAGTTTCTTAGAAGGATGGGTAATTATCTGAGTCATCAGGAAACAAATTAAGTATAACAATTGCACTCAACTGACCCAATATATATATATTTACCTTCTTTAGCTAAAATCTATGCAAAAACTTATAACTTTTGAGTTTGCCGTTCAAAAACATTCTGCTAATTGCTGAGAGCAAAGAAAAATCGTTGTAAAGTTTTAATTGAAACAATTACAAATAAAAATTGTGTATTAAAAAAGTAGAAAATAAACTAATACTGACGGTGATCACTTGATAATAAGGTGTGTGTGGGCGCGTGTTAAAAGATTTTCAAGAAAGCAGATATAAAAGACATTATCCACGTTCATGCTTGGACAATCTGTAATATCCCTTCCACCTCATGATCGGAAAGCTCCCCCAACAATCTCCCCCAATTCTAGTAATGTGAGATAACTTTACAATGTACAATATTTCATAAATCTAAATTTTATTTAACTTTTATTTAGTAAATTTAAATTTGTCTTAGTACTTTCATTTCTGTGAGTGCTTTTAACAATATAAATATCTTTAAGCATATACTCTGTCTTGCTCCATCTTCATCATTTAACTCCGTAGAAATGATTAATACTTGGAATTAGCACTTCTTTTAATACATCATCATCACTATCATCATCATCATCATCATCATCATCATCATCATCATCATAATAATAATAATAATAGGATGGCTCAGTTGGTTAGGGCGTTACCTTAAAATTAATAAACAAGAATCTAAGGATCCAGGTTCGAATCCCATGCTAGCACTGTCACTGGTCAGGCCAGCAATACCTGAAGAAGAGAGGAGATAATACATCTTGAAACATTGTGCACATTCTAAACAGTTTGATGTGCTATTATTAACAGTTGAATGTATTTGGAATATTTAAATAAAGTTAAATTTTTCTAAAGACATTCAATACGCATATAAGATGATAGAAATAGTCCAATATAAAAATACAATAATACTACTACTTTATTAATCTTAGTCTTGTCATCATATTTATTCCAAGAGCTATTGTTTCAAATCCTAAGAATTTGCATAATATCATTTTTTTAAAGATGCATTTCAAATCATCATAAAGATTGAACTTAACCTAATTAGATAAATACTAATTATAAAAAGATTCTGTGTGTAACAGATAATTCAGAAGAAAAAAATATTTGATTAGTAGCAGGAAGCCTTAGTAGTACTAGGCAACATGCAAAAATGTCTGGATTTAGACCTTCAAAAACCTAATCAAAATCTGCAATATTTCAGATACATTTAACATATATTGAACCTATTATTAATAGTCAATTATGTCACACAATTTTTTCTAAGATAATTTTGAATTTACAAAAGCTTTTTCTTGAAAAAATGACATTTTTAATTCATTAAAACCAATTAAAATGGCTGCCATATTACCACATGACTAAGTAGTTTGTGCCCAAATCTATTTCCACCATGTTTCCAATGTTAGCTCATAAAAAAACTTATGCCAGCATCACCAAGAACAATTTCCATGGCAGCAAAAGCAAAGTTATTAGAAATCCACTAATGAATAAGCCAATTTCATGTTTTAAGACAACCAATGCAAACAACATTTAAAACTTGGGACTTAAAAATGTGATATTGTAAATAACTTTCCTGTGGTGTGGATTTCTGACATGCTGACAATAATTTGTCAAAATTGATTATTACCATGCCAGAGAGAATATTTGCATCAATTAAGACCTCCCCCAAGGTCCATTATTACATAAGACACAGACTTCAACTAATCTTTATATTGCTTCCATTCCACTCTTTAAATCTTCAGCCAGATTAAGTGTCTATCACACATGAACTCATAGCTTCAACATCACACCATGATGAACTCTGGAATAAACACTGCACAACTTAAGAATAACATGGTATACCTGCCTCATTAATCCCCAATCCAAAAAAATTTAGAACATTCGACAAACTTACCTCAGATGAATTTTGATGCATGAATAATAAGACTTAGCCTTGTCATCTATATTGTTGCCTACAAATAAGCACAATTTATGTACAGCCATATACCAATGGAATACTAACTTAATCCATCCTCCCAAAATGTATTAATAAATATCACCATGTGCTTTCATGTATTTATCTCATAATGCTTTTGAAAATACTACATAAACCACATATCTATCTTGTTATGCAACAATTATTCTTTTTCCAACTACAGTAAATGATTTTTTCTTTATGATGCACAAAATTGTAAACCTTCATTGCACATTTAATCTCATGTATCAAATTGTTTCTAAAAACTCATGCTTTTGACATGCAACTTATTTAATGCGTGACCAGTAATACAGCCATAAAAGCAATTCCTTTGCACCAAATGTGCCCAAATGATATACAATCGTATATTAATCTAACATCAACTCCAACCTCTTCCCCATATATGTATTCACTCATACCATCATGAGCTTCAATGTATTTTTCTCAAGATCCCACTTAAAAATTCTATATTAAATCTAATTTGAAACACTTGTCTTGTTATGCAACAATCAATCTACATTCAATTACTGTAAGTTATATTTTTTACATATCATAAGCAAAATGGTAAACTCTTATTGCATATGTAATATCACATTAACTTTTATCTAAGACATCATGTTTTTACACGTAACCTATGTAACTCTTTTCTTATCACTCGATCAGATCGTGCTCATCAATTTACTAGAATTTCAAAAAATATTCCAATAATAGGTAAGAGTTTTGATTCGCTAATAACTATAAGATAGAAAACTAACAGCTGAATCTAAAAAAGACAAGAGAAAGACAATTCAGTTTGATTACATAATGGATTTAGGTGTCCAGCATCGAGCCATGATGTCTGTCAGCCTAGACATGCTTAAAAGTTCCTATGCACAGGTTGCAAAGTCACAATCATTGATAAATATTACAAAAAAAAGTGAAAATGATCTGCGGTTAGATTTCCCAATAATATGCAGCAAATGCCCAGATTTCATCATTCTACAGTAGGAGATCAGATGAAACTAGATCTCACTCCAAAAACTAAGGAAACTAACATTAATGTAACAAAAGAGTTCTGGTCTAGTGATAGCTTCAAAAAATCTCTGAAGTCTTTAATTAAACTGTTCCTAGGGATCTTTTCAATTCATTTAAACATTTTTTCACAGAATGTTCTATTATCATAGCAATTATGGATAGGAACTGTTCACTCTACAGATTGCCTAGGGAGCTACTATTTGAAGAAATTAATAAGAAAAAACTATGGAATTAGATAGTTCATGTAGGAGACAATCCAAATCTGTGTTATTTGGCCATTGAAATTGAAAATGACAAGGTAAAGAAACATTTCAACAAGAAGTTAAATTCCTGGGACAATACACATTAATTATAGTCAATCCCAATAGAGAAAACTTTATTACTGGCCAAATTAAAAATACACACCTAGATTATTCTGTCACAGATTTTATTAAACTAATGAAACTATTTAGGGAGGTGATAGATTTTTAGCCTACGTATATAAAAAATACACCCATCCCGATACTAACAGTTATAGATTCAAAGTAAAATTGAGAGAAAACATAAATCCCAAAAATATTCCAACACAAATTACAGATCAAGAAGCCACATTATTTCTTGTTATAAATGGTCTCAAACTGCAATGTTTCCATTGTAAAGAATGTGGTCCCCTAATTAGCAACTGTCCGGCTTTAAATTGCAATAATTATAATATGAGAGCATCCCCCTTGCATCAATGTCCAAAAGGAGATAACCATTTTAATCAGGTTATGATCACAGATGAAGATGTACCTTTGACAGAGCATAAAATTGAAAAAATAATATGGACTCCAATAACAGTGAAAAGGTATTTCCACAGACTACAGCTCTCAATAATATTGAAATTTCCTCCCCTATTAATCTGGCAACCTCACCCCCTCTTAATAAAACATCCTTTGAAATAATGGAATCGCTCATGGTTTTTTCATCTCAGATGGTTCCGGAAACTTCATAAACTACTAGAAAACCAGGTTGACCTTTTTTAAAAAAACCAATAATAATCCATAGAAACTCAAAATTCTAGAATATGAAAGTAATGATAATCATTCCACATTTCCACTCTTTAGGAAAAAAGTTAACACCATGCAAAGTCACAGTGCCTCTGATAGAGCTGTATATTCATTGGAAGATAGCCCGATGGAAGAAGTAAGTAATATTACAAACAAAAATAATGTTTTGCTTGAAAATGCCTTTTTAGATAGAAAAACAAGATCCAGAGATATTTCTCTCAAATCTACACATAATAATTGAACTCTGCACATCTAGTGATCCTGTAAAAATGTTATATGGCTACCTTTGTTACAATATTTAGATTTATCTTAGATTAAAAAATTTTCTTTTCTAGACTTTGATCTTGATATATACATGCACACACATATAATTAATGGATATTAATTTAGTAGTTTTTAATGTTAGAGGGTTAAACTCTCCACAAAACATTGATCTGCTTGCTAAATGGTATGACATTGTTAAAACACAGATCATGGGCATTATTGAAACAAAGATCTGCAGTGGCTCACAAATCATCCCTACAGATAATCTAAATTCGAAGGCCTATACTGCCTTCTCTGACACTCCCTCAGTGGGTACAGGCATTATCATCAATAAGGCACATCCATTTAGTTCATTTAAACTTTTACATATTGATGTGCATGTACTAATAATTACATTTCTTCATAAAGCCATCACTTTAAACATAGCAATTAGCTACATCCATCCAAGTTCCACTATAGTAAACAGAATTATTCAAACACTTAATTCCAGATTTCCAAATGCTGTGTATCCGACAATTTTCTTAGGAGACTTCAACACATCATACCAGACCTTCACCAATAAATGGTTACATTAACTATCATTTCTGATGAGGAGTGGGAGAGGCTCTCTGCCAGGGAAGGCTGTGCCATTTAACAATGATAGACATTCATCACTTATAGATCTGGTTTTCTATTTGCCATCACTACACAACTTGATAAATATTCAACTGAAGAACTGTCCCCTCTCTGATCATGCAGCTGTTTTAGTGTCCCTGGATATAAATTTTGATACCATGACAACAATTAATAGAGGAAGAACTATCAGACTTCTTCTACCATCAAGTACACCAGAATATCTTTTCTCAGAGGTATATATATATATATATATATATATATATATATATATATATATTATATATATATATATATATATATATATATATATATATATATATATATATATATATAAAATCATCACAAGTTGAAAGGTATTGCAATGGATCAGGTCCAAGCATGGTGTGCATTTATTAATCTGCTTTCATTCAACATTAATCATCTCACCAGAACATCAACACCCCCAACAAAACTACTAAAGCTTATGGATGATACTTACAAAAAAATTATTGTTACTTCCCAATCAAATCTTGATTGTCCCAATCTAATAGGTTTAAAGAAAACATATTGATTGCTAACAAACCAGCTTAGAGAATGTATATCCATTAAAAAGAAAAGGATATACCTAAATAAGCTGCATATGTATCAGAAACTTTATTAGATGGGTTCTAGCACACCCCTTCCAAGTTTGTGTCCCAACAGCTATTAAAATTCAATCCCACATTGTTTGTGTTGGAGCAACTCTACACAGTCTATAGAGAGAAATTCCGGGAAGTTTCCTCACTAAATCTAATGACTTTTTCACATGATAGATTAGAAAATGGAAATTAATATTACTTCAAAAGACTTCATTCAAAAAATAGAAGTGATACCAGACTCATGTCATTCCAGTATAGATGGAATTTCCAAATTGTATACAAGCATCTTGATAAAATTGCAGAACAATACATGCTTAACCTAGTCTCTTATCTTGCTAAAGACATCTGTAAAATACAGAGCTTAAATCAAGTTATGCTTGTGCCATTCATGAAAAAGAAACAGTCTCAAACACTACAAATCTACATCCAATTTCAATGTGCTCCCTTGACACAAAGATAATAGAATCAGTGATAAAAGACAAAATAGAACCATTTATTATACCAAACCTATCAAAAATCCAATTTGCCAAAAAGAATTCTCAACATGACATGCAGATTTTCTATTCAAGTCAATTATAGAAACTGTTAGGGAAAAAAATAGTCCAATTGTTTTTTGACTAGATATTGAAGCCACATTTGACATGATATCCATCAGTACTCTCCTTAAAACTCTTACAAAAATATTCAGTTTCCAATGCCTATCTAAACTTGATAGCTAACCTCCTTTCAAACTGGGAGATTTATGTTGCCCTAAATGTGAAAATCTTACTCCAATAAGGCCTCATCACTTTATTCCACAGGGCTTATTGTTCACTGCCTACATCAATACTCATAGAAAAATAGTAGAAAATGATTATTAGGAGTCTATCTGTCTAGCATTAATAGCAATATCTCATGCATCACACATACGGATGATATAGCAGTATTTATGTCATCCTAAAAGCAAATTCCCAAACTTCTGAACATACTATCCAATTTTACAACTTCTATTTACACCACTTACTGATGAGATCGCTCACACAGATTAATTTAATAGAGAAAGTGGAAAAGATTGTCAATTCACTCTCTAAAGCCTACCTCTCTATATGAAAATGGCTCTGTTTAACATGCTAATGATTACAAAAATCACTTATTATACTCCAACAATCATCTATACTAAGGCATTCATCAATAAAATAGATTTCTTATGCAGGAAACTATTCTGGGGAAAAAATAATCTCAATATCTGTAAAATGTCTAAGAAACCCCCTTTTACAAGATGGCCTTGACCTCCATTCAATACATACCTCAAGATACAAAAAACATTGAATATAATATCCACATTGTGCACAAAAGTTCCCATATTTAGAAGTTTCTGCCAAGATTACTCCACAGACAGGCCACCTCCTCTCCAAGGATATCTGAACACATTACTTACACCAAGACCATCTATCCACAATTTCAACTTCAAACCATAAATATTGGCAAGTTCACCAACTTCTACATCCATGTCAAGATGATGCACAAACACCACTTTATATTACTAATAAACAATTGAGTCACAAATTCAGACAGTGGTCACTTGAACCAAAATACTCTAACTTTCTCCTAAAGATAAATCTTGACTCACTACCCACAGAACATTTTTCGAAATATCAAAGAAACTACAAAGATATAGATGATGTGTGTAATCTTTGCCATAGAGATTCAGAGACACAAAATCACCTATTTTTTTCATGCCCAGGTCTAGAAAACGTACATGAAATAATTAGCACCTCATTCAAGGATAAAAAGATCAACATGAAAAGTCTTTAAAAGGGGTATCTTTGCTGAAATAACAATCAGCACATTTATACTCTTTGCCTTGTGGTGTACAAGGTGTAATTTTATATATAAGTATAACCCCAGAAGGCACTCAAACACATTCAAAAATAAACTGCAAACCATACGTGAAAGAGACATGAGGATCACAAATCACCCTAAATACATTGACACTTGGAATATTCTATAACATCTATAAAAGTATTAAAGCAGGCAAGAACTCTCATTAAAAATAGTGATCTTGTGTTGTTATATAAAAGTACTGATAAAAAAAACATACCTTGCATGCATTCTTGTGCCAGTATTGAAGTCAACTGACACAAATTGGACACATTCTTGATTTGGTTTAATTGGAGTATATCTAATTGTATACAATCTTATTATTGAGTGATCACTCTTCCCTTTGTTGATTTGTATTTTATTTGTTTTTTTCTTTTTTCATATATACTTTTCTTTACCTTATTTCTTAAATACTTCTTGTCTATTAACATATACAATGTATTGATGAAATCATTTTACATATGCAGTTTCATGAAACAATTTATATGTAAGAACTATGTTGTCAAATGAACTTGTGTAACCTCTTTGAATACTAATAAAGTTTATGCTTTGAAACAATAATAATAATTAAAATAATAAATATAAGGGATTTGAACTCAGACTTTCAATCACCCTTCAAAACTATCGACATTATCTCATACAACTGATACACATGACTACACACATGTAGAAAAGATAAATACTCACCAATATATATTTCATGCTAAACCAGCACTCATCAGTTGGTCCAGACTATCATCTCTCACACATATATATTTTCAGCACTCAGTTTATATTAAGATAGCAAATCCTTGCACTTTAATGGACAAGCTTCAATCTATTCTAAGCTCCAACTTTTCAGCCATCCATATCATTGAAAATCTGATGATGGAAAGCCCAAATTCCATGCTGATGCCAACATTATTGCCATGCCCATGTTGACCTGAAGTCACTCTGACTCCTCATGTATAGGACCTTATTCATTTAAATATAATGAGAAAGGTTGGGCAGGATACAAGTTTCACATGTAAATACTTGAAAACTAGGCACTCTTTATGAACCTGGAGCTTAATTGTAAATATAAGGGATTTGAACTCAGACTTTCAATCATCCTTCACTATTTCATACAATTATTATTATTATTATTAATTCAATTCTTTATTTATTTAAAGTACATACCAACAGCATTTAGCCAATTATAGATTGCACAGTAAGATAATTATTATATACAAATCTAAATAAGCATTAAAAAAACAAACAAACAAAATATTAACGATAAAATAGAAAAACAATAGAATGAACAAATAAGTAAAAAGGTAAATACATCAAATAAAATTAACGATAATATTTTTTAAAGATGATTTTAGTGAATTGTTTAAAATCTAAATTTTTATTTTATTTTATTTTTTTAAACTTTATTAGTAACAAAATATTTACAAGAATATTTACATTAAGGCTTTATATATATATATTTATAATTTTTAATATCTTAGGATGTTTTTAGAATATAATGATTTGAAACAAGATGATTACTGTCATCACATTATCAACGCATTAATGAGCAACTAAGGAATACATTGCTTTGCCATATTTTTTTTGTGACATTACTAAGTATATATATTTCTGAGCATAAAGATAAATGTTATACCATTCTTTGTTATTCTTTTTAAGTACATTGTATTTTTTGTTATCAAATATTACAGCACAATGGGCAAGCCATATTATTCTCGGAGTGTGAATGGTTACAAGGGCATTGAATGGTTTTAATTTTTTTATATTATTTATTTTTTAAATTAAGTGTGTCTTTGTGGAATACAAAGCGGCGTAAGGTTGAAAAGAATGGACATGTCTCAAAGATATGTGATGAATTTTCCGGGAGCAAATTGCATAATATACTAGTAGGATCAATGTTTAGTTTAAATCGATTTATGAGAAATAACTTTGTTGGTATTATATCAAGTAGCAGATTATACAGGAATTTTAACCATGAGTGAGGCACATACAAATGTTGAAATTTAGTCAGTGTTATTGCAGTAGATAGTGTTGACCAAAGTTGTCTATCAGGATAATTAATTTTTTTTAGATCTTTGTATGACAAACCAATTAGAGTATTAATGTTATAATTGTCCAGTAAATCAGGACACTCAATGGCATGATCAGTGAAAAAGTGGTGATTTGCAAATGGAATAATAGCAAGCAGAAGTAGAGGTGGAGGAGTTGTCCTTAAAAAGGGGTTAGTAGTGGTCACAATGTACATCTTAACTCTAATGTAGGATGTGAATGATTGAGGAGCTATTAGGTTAAGCCCACCCTTGCATATTGGAAAACAGGTATTTTCTATTGATAGAAGATGTGATGTTGATACCCATATATATATTTTTGCTATACTCATGAAATATTTAATAGTTTTTTTTGAAGATGCATCCAAGGACTGTAATAGGTAGAATACCTCCTAGAATGGCATTGATAATACAAACTTTCATTATAGGGTATAGTAATTTTGAGTTGAAGCACTTTATTTTTGTATTAAATTTGTCTATGACAAGAAGATTTAAGTGATGACTTAGTTGTGTTTTTGAAAGATTAATAGGTATGCCAAGAAAAGAAAAAAATGAACCTGTGAAGAGTGAGGGAAGACTGCGACCAGTAGCAATTTGTCATAAGGATGATTTGTTTATTTGTATCATGGATCCTGTTATAGTTTCAAATTTCTTAAGTTTATGAAGTATCATAGGTATATTTTGAAGGTCCCTGAATATTATCAAACATCATCAACATATGATATGATCTTAACAGTTGTTCCTATGTGTGGAAGAAAAATGCCATCTATGCATTGCTCAATGTCCTTAATCATGGGATCTATGTATATTGCAAAAAGTAATGATGCAAGTGGAGAGCCTTGTGGGATACCTCTACTTGGCTTAAAGGGTTGAGAGAGTCTCATGTAATTTTTTAGTCTAATCATTCTATTGTTAAGATAGTTTTTAATAGCTGTAACAAGGTGTGTATGATTTTCAAGCATTTGATTAAGTACAGAGAATAAGAAGTTCCAATTTACAATGTCAAAGGCAGACTTAAAGTCTACCTGACCTGCCACATAGTTTGTTAGTTTGTTTTGTTTGATATAAAGTATTGCTTCTTGTGCTAATAAAATTGCTTGAGATGCTTTTTGCCCTTTGACTGCAAAGTGTGAGGGGAAATTTTAGGTAAAGCATAGATATTTAACTGTTTGAATATGATTCTAGCAAACATTTTCTGATCAATGTCTTCTAATGTAATGAGATGCAAATCATTTACTGTTGGATGTGGATTTTTTGAGTTTTTTCTTATACAGAATATTATATTTGTAGATAAGTTAGGGATGCAATATTCCTTCGAACAAAGTTGATTATAGTATTTCTGTAGGAGTGGAGATATAATGTATTCCATTTGCTTATATATGTTAGCTGGGAGGAGGTCATTTGCTAGTGAGCTATGTTGTTTTAAATACACTATTTCATCAAAAACTTGTTGTTTAGATATGTAGTAATTTTGTATATAGTTTGTTTCATTTGTAAATAACTGTGAAGAGCTATGAGATTTTTTAAGGAAAATATTCAAGTGGTGCAGAATTGCCTCATCAACATAAGTACCAGAGAGGAGTGAATTATCTTTTTATAGAATGGGAATGCCACAAGCATATGGGATTGGAGATTTTGCATAATTTATTGTGGTTTTTGTTAATGCTGATAGATTTGGTAAAAATTTTCTCAGCCTAAAAACCATGTTGTTCTGGTTATATAACTGAGTTAAATGTTTGTTTTCACATTGGAGCTTATGGATAAGATCTTTTGCCTTATAAAACCTTGTTATAGCTTTAAGGGTTGAGTTTATGTCTTCAATACATTGCTTTATAAGGGTTATTGGAGTTATAGTGTGATAGACGATCTGAACAGCACATGTTTAGTATTTTTTTGGTTGAGACCATTTTTCAATTGGAGAGAGATTTTTCATCTGATGTAGATGGTTGCTTACTATTAATATATTACAGAAATCATCTATGGTAAGTTTGAATTGTCTAGGGAGTTGTTTCTCATATGAGAATTTGTATATAGTTTGTTTGTTATGTGGGCATTTTTGCATGAGTGTTACACAGATGTGGTCAGAAAATGAGACTGCAGTGAGATGAATTGAGTTTTTAGGTTTATAGGAGAACTAATAGATCTATGAGAGAGGATCCTTGTGCATCAATGAATGTAACAGCATTTGTTGGATATAGGTGTGCTAATGGCAGCAGGGCAACTTGTGAACGTTTGGCTTTCAAGGAGAGTGGCAAACTATTGTAGCTGCCATTAAAGTCACTGCACATGATAACTGTACCGGGCTTATGTAATATTTTTTATGTGCAATCAGTAGGGTATCTACAACCTCTCTTGCTTTTTGACATGAATATATCCCTATAATATATTAAAGCTCAGAATGGAACAAAAAAGAAATAATTATTGAATTAACTGATAAAAGTATTATTTTAAGTTTTGTTACTGGAAAATGATTGTTTATTAGAATTGCAACACCTTGAGCTGAGCTGATATTTGGCTTGTATGTAAAAATGTATTTGCTATTCAGAGTGTTAATTATGGTTGGATTGGTTACTCTGCTAATTTTTGTTTCTGTTATGACAAAAATGTCAGCATCATGATTATTTAAAAATTGTGTCAGTTGTGAGAGTCTGTTATATAAGTTAAGACCTCATATATTTATTGTGGCTATTTTAATGTTAGACATGTTCAGTGTTTAATGAGTTTGATTTAAGCTTTTTGTTTGTGTGCTTAGTATCACAGTTAGATATTTTAATTTTTTTACTATTGTCATTTGTAAGATGGATATCCGAATTAACTATTACACTATTTTGTTTTACTGTTATCTCAGGATAGTTTTTACTATACAATGAGTCTTGGCTATGGCTTAAAGATGAACTTTGTGTCAAACTATTGTTCAAATCCATTAATGGTTCCTGTGCATCATCAATGGAAATTGAATTCTGCGATTGGAAACTATGCTGTGAATGCAAGTCAGGCAAACAGTTATTTGTGTTAAATTTTTGGTTAGGGAGGGTTATGGTTGATTCATTAAGGGGAAAATGTTAATATATCAAATTTACAAATTTTAAGTTCAAAAATATTGTGAGTACTCAAGAGTTGGTGATCAAGAGGTCACAGCTGCCTTATAAGCAGTTGTCCCAGATTAGTGGATTCACTTCCTGGCCAATGCTATGACACATGGGAAAAAATATTGTGAGTACAAGTGTTATAATTCTGTTTCTAGATATTTAATCTAGAAAGCAAATTAGATACAGAAATATTCTGGGAAATAAATTTATGAAGAAATTTAAGATCTCTTGTTTTTAGTCTCAGCATTAAGTCAATATAGTGTTCATTATTTAAATTATTCAATTTAAAAAAATTGCCAAAAGCAGACTGAATTTTTATGATATCTGTCTTGTTATGAGGATTCCATATAATTGAGCCATACTCCAAGATGGGAAGTATTAAGGATATAAAAAATTTAATTTTTGTAGATTTATTAAATGCTTTTCCATATCTGTAAATAGCTCCTATAATTTTAAGAGATTTATTCACCATAAAATTAATGTGGTTATGAAAAGACTCATTATTGGAAAAATATTATTCCTAGATCTCTTTGATGATCATTTGTTACGATTTTAGAGTCACCAATATAGTAGGAAAATCTTAAGATTTCAGATTTTCTAGAGTAAGAGACAATGGAGCACTTATTCATATTTAGATCTCTTTGATGATCATTTGTTACGATTTTAGAGTCACCAATATAGTAGGAAAACCTTAAGATTTCAGATTTTCTAGAGTAAGAGACAATGGAGCATTTATTCATATTTATATTTAGATAATTATATTCACACCAATTCAGGAAATTATCTATATCACTTTGAAATAAAAAACAGTTATTAATAGAATAAATATGCCTAAAAATTTTGCAATTATCTACATAACATAGAAAATGTGAAAATTTAATGTAATTTTTTAGGTCATCAATGTATACATTAAATAATAAAGGTGCAAGAACATTGCCTTGAGGAATCCCAGTGAAGCAATAATATGGTAATGACAATTTATTGTTAAACTTCACACAAGACATTTTATTTTCAAGAAAAGAGCCAAACCAAGTAATTGTTTGGAAAAACTTAATCTACAAAGCTTTTAAAGAAGAATTTTATGATTAACTCTATCAAAAGCTTTGGACATATCAACATAAATAACATCCAACCTAGATTGATTCTCAATTGAATTGGAAATATGATTAAAAATAGTTAGCAAATTTGTTTCAATAGCCTATTAGGCAAAACGCCATGCTGCTTTGGTGACAAAAACTTATTGACCTCCAAGATAATTTTATTATATAAACATTTTTCAAATAATCAAGCAACAGGGTATAGAACTGAAATAGGCCTATAGTCACTTACCAAATCTCTAAATCCTTTGAACCAAGATTTCTTTCTTATGCATGACTGAAGATTCATCTCATATTTTTCCACTAGGATAGCCATGCCAATAGGTATGGAGTGTAAATATGATGTGCAGAGTTCTGGTTGATCTGGTTCATTTCAATTTTGTCTTTGCAATAGTAAAAAACTTTAGTAAAACCATGAACACTCCGAAAAAATGTAAAATCAGTGATGAATGTTGTGTGTTTAATGAAGAATGGACAAACAAATATTTTTTGTATCATGAAAAAAGGTGTAGCCCTCCACTAATCTACACTTCCATAAAGTAGCCCCAATGTGGTCCTCTGCTAACCTCTGCTTCCACAAAGTGGTCCCTGAGCCAAAACAATTGCCCACCCCTGCTCTAAATCAAAGTCAAGATATTAATCAAACATATCAGTACTTTATTAGCAATAATGAGGAAATTCTCCATGGCAACAATGATTATAATTTCTAATATTATCAACAGCTTCACATAAAAATTCAAATCCTAAGCAAATGTAGGGAAATGCCATAAATAGTGATACTCAATTTTTCTATGGTAACTGGAGTATAGAATCAGATAATATTACTTGCTTCAAAGGCCAAATTATAAAATTTAAAAATTTTCATAGCAACAAGAATATAAGCTCAAATCATGTCAACAACTTAAGAAACCAAATTTATGGAAATGCCCACACATTTCCCAGGTTAACCAAGATATAGTTTCAAATGGCATTACTTGTTCCAAAGGTCAGGGTACAAGTTCTAAAAAACATATGCTAATATCATCAGCACCAATGTACAAAAATTTCATAGTAACAACAATGTAATCCCAAACACTTCAAAGTTAATTCCACAATTTTGCAAAACTACTCACAATGACATCACAGGTTTGGACCCAAATGACAACAGCTCAATCCCTCCCACCATCAGAAACCCTAGCAATTATTAGTGACAGATTTCACATCACTATTTCCCAGGGGATTTTGTACAAAGATTTAAGAGATTTTTCTCACTCTGGTCAGTCACTGACATGAATGTATCTCTCTGCAAGTTCTATTGGCAACTTCTCTATGATGCAATAACAATGAATGGGATGTGGGATTCAATTAGTCAAATAGCTTATAATTCCAATCCTAAGAGGTTACCCATAGGAAGCATTTCCAAAATCAAATCAAAATACTTGGAAACTATGTGCTGATAACAGTCAATCCAATTGGAAAAACTGCTTCACTCGGGTATTGAAATATAGCTATTCAGATACACCCCATCAGATTTCTAATGGATGATACATCCTTTTGGCAAAGTCACTTTTTTTCAATCAATTCTTCAGAAGAATACCCCTGTACCTATTCCAGGCAACAGTTACAAATTCAAAATTCAACTGCACCTAGAGATTCACCCAAATACCATCCCTACCTGAATTCTTGACCAAGAGGCAACTTTATGTTTATACACACATGGTCTAAAACCTCAGTGCTATGCCTATGGATATTGGGGTCATCTTGCAACTCAGTACTTTAATGTACTAAAGCAAACTTGCAAACAACTAGCCATCGATTAGAAATTTGGACACTCCTAATCTGGACCTGCAGCAACAGCCAGCTGATTGTTCAAGTCTCCGATATAGTCTCCCTCATCCTACACCAAATCTACAATTCATGTCAATAGATTTTACCCTCACACCAAAACAAGTATCTCAGTCTAACCCTCAATGTTTATGCATAGTAACATTGCATCCAGAATCTAGTCAACCTGCTACCACCCCCTGATGCAACAAAAATGCCAGACTACAGCATGAATGTCAAGCCTCCTCATGAGATGGATCCTTATCAAAACAGCACAGAATCAACACATCATAAAAATGAGACTTTAATAAATATCATTATGTAATAAATATAGCTTTACTTCTCACTATATGTAAAATATATAATTGTTAATTAGAGAAGATATTAATTAGTATTAAAGTTTATCGGCTTAACGTTTTCGAGGATCCATGCCTCATATTCATAGCCTTCATAAAATGTATAATAAAATATGCAAATACAAATATTCAAATAAGCTAGTATTACGTAGCCCATTTCTTCGAGATCTCGAAGCAAGTATCCTTTCTATTAATGGCATGGATGTTTCCATTGATGTAAAATGCCTCCTTTATTTTTCTTTTGTGATCATTTGATTCTGAGCACAATATTATGGGATTGGCAGGTGTGAAGTTGTGTCCAGATTGTTTAGCATGCTCCAAGAATACAGAGGACGTGTTGCTGTTTTTCTGAGCTCTGTTAAATGTGTAAATATGTTGACCCAGTCTAGTATTGATTGTAGCTTTCATTTCACCATAATATATAGCATGGCATCCAGCCTGAGGGCAGGCAATAGAATACACCACATGTGGGGTGAATGATCGATCAATGTGGTCTTTAGAGTTGTTAAGCAATCTATTAGAATTAGGTGGAGTTCTAACTGCTATGTTAAATTTATCATTTAATGCTTTCATTAGTTTGTTAGATATTTTAGGAATGTAGGGGATTGTTATTCTAGGTAGATTGGTGCGAGGTACATTATTGTTTATTTTATTATTAAATTTTATGATTTTATTTTTAATAGTTTTGAATTATAAACAATTGCACCATGCCTATCACCAATACCATTTCTCACTTCACAACCAACCTCTAATGAAAGCAAGAGAAAACCTGGATGCCATAAGAAAATGGCCAACAAGAAAAACAAAAACTAATGATACAGACCATATACCATTCATCACTAAGATTGCTGACAACCCCTACAAGATCAAGCAAACTACCACCTACTAGACTATCCTGATCATCATCTTGCTCACTCTGCCAATCAGAACCAACATCATGCCAACCTGCCCACCCCCCATGAACCAAAATCATCAATTATCCTTAGTAATAATTTATTGGCAAACAATTGAGAACAATGATACTTCATATTAACAAAATCAAATGCCAATCTCATAGTCTCTTTCTTTCAAAAAACCCATTCCAACATCATTAATCTTCTTTACACTCCATAAAACCAAAAACAATAGCAATTTATGTGGCATCAACTAACCATCAACTTCCTCAGATTATTGGAAACCAAAATTTACAGAGATTTCTGTGCTTGCTTCACTGATTTTTCCTCACCATCAGCAGGCTAGTTGCTAGAACTGTATTGATGGTTTGAATGGTATATGTGATGACTGTAGGGTTGGGTGGGGGAGTAAGTATAGATAAATACTATATTTCCCCAGCCCTACAGTCATCACATATATCATTTAAACCATCAATACAATCTATCAACTAGTCCACACCCAACCATACTAATGGGTAATTTCAATATGAATTAATCAACTTTTATAAATAAATGGCTTTATCTCTTAAACTTCCTAGCAATGAATGCCCAGAGTTTTTTACCACCTGGTTCAATCACTTTTCACAACAACAGACATGCCACTTTCATCAACTTGTTTTTACTCTCCAATGTTGCATCATCTAATAGAACTTAACATTAACCCCTATTCTATTTTCAGACCATTCTTCCAATGAAATCACATTTAACTTTAATGAACTCCAGGCAACATTCTATTCAATTACATAAAACAATATTTATGATTCTTCCCCATTTACTACTGAGTTCATGTTTTCTGAATTCTACATAGCCAGTTCAGAAATTTTTTGTTTTCATACATGCATTATCATTTAATATATAAAATTTAACATGATGCTGACCCTCATCCTTGCATCTTCTAACATTGACCAATGAATTACATAAGCAAATTGCCACTCCTATTCACATCCACTAAACACACCAACAGTTAATCAGGTTCACTCAAACTTAACATCATGTCTGTTTACAGTTCCTTCCTTACAATAAAAATGCTTAACCCAGCAGCATATGTGGGCAATAGCATACATATGCTGGCAATTGGGTCATCTATTCTCATCAAAGGTCCATATGGTGCTTCAAACTAATATATGTGCATGTTCTGGACATAATATGATCCACCCTATATACCTGTACTTTAAATATAAACTTTAGACCCATGATATATTCACTCCATCAGTATATTGCATATCCCTAGAAACTACTATGCCTTTCCAAATCAGCCAATTTACCACCAAAGTTGCCACTATTGAAAACTCATCACCCTGGACCTCATGAAAATTTTCTGCATCCATCTGGAGTCACCTTAGTCATTCTCTATGCTGTATATTCATAATTTGGCCAATTTCCTCTCCCAGAGGATTCATAGTGTAAAAAGTTTGTCTCCAATTGCCATCATGCCTTTAACTAAAAAACCTGAGGCTATGTCTGATTTAACCAACTTTGGCTTATCATTAAAATATTTGAAAAATGTTATCAAGAACAAAATTGAGCAACTCATCCATACATTATTATTGTATTTACAGTTTTTCAGAAAAGGCTCCTCATCCAGCCAAGCATCATTCATATTTATGACAATTCTAAACTGTTTAAAAAAATAAAAAATACAATCCCATTGCAGTCCATTTTTACAAGAAGCTTTTGGTACCATCTCAATTAACCTACTTATTCAAATACTTACTAACACCACCATTCCACCTGATCTGTTATACCTAATGACCAACTTCAATCTGAATTGCTTGTTCAAATTGGGTTACAAATTCTCCAAAAAATACTTCTTTTGTAATCAGAAAAAAAATATTTGATCAGTAATCCAAAAAGGCCTAGAATAAATTTTTTTAGCAGATCTCTTTATCCAAACTTTATTAAATATAGGAATGCACTCATTATAAAAAATCTCTAAAAAGAAAGTCCACATTTAGCCAGGAAATATTCTGCGGAGTGTGATTAATCAAAATGGAATTCAATCCATTAAAAAAGAATGAATAGTAATGCTGAATAAACTTTGTTTAATTTTATAACATGCAATTGATATGTTTATTAACAAATGATCGGTTATTAAAACTTCTGGAATTAAAGAATTGTAATCAAACCATCTATAATTTATACAGTCAAGAAGAGAACAGCAATGACCAGGTATACTAGTAGACAAAAAGCAGTGGAAAACATGATAGTTTAGAATGGTTAAGTAATTAATAACTCCTGAGTTATAATCTTGTTCCATTATATTGATGTTCATATCACTAGTAAGGACAATATTTGAAACTGATATATATATATTCATAGGTCAACTGCATTGATCAGGAAGCGAATCCGGGCCAGCTGCTTGGAAGATAGCTATGCTAACCACTAGGCCACCAATGCAAACCTAAAACAATGTTTGATTAGCATGAACAATATATAACTAAAAAAGAAATATCAAGTTTATTTTCCATAACAAAATAATTTTTTACACCCTGAGAACTTTTCATATTAACCAAGACAAAATAGTAATTATATATATATATATTATAATGGGACGATCCTTTTCAGGACTCGAGGAAGTCGCATCTAACTATAGTTGGACTTTGAGTCTTCTTATAGAATGCCATGGATGATGTGATTTAAAATATAATCCAATCCACTCCTCTATTAATAACCTTGTTACTCTCGGAATTCGAGCTCAGAGTAGAAATTTGCAATCGACTCTCTTCAGGCATTTCCACAAATATCCCATAGTAATGATAAATTTAGTATAAGCTATATATAACTTACTTATAAATATTAAATTACTAAGTTGATTCAACATATATATACGTGAGTATGTATATTTATAATTATTGGTTTTATAAAATGACTAAATAAAATAAACAAACGAGACCTGTTTAATTTTAAAATCAAGTTTAACACATTTTAATCCGTAATAAAAAACAAAAATATTATCACATAAAACATTAAAATTTAGAATTATAATCTGTGCTTATATATATACACTAATAAATTATTTAATATTCAAAAAAATAATAATGTAATCATTTACATATATATATAATTTAAAATCATGTGTATAATAAATAATACACATGATAGATTATAAATCTACCTATTGTGTCATTAAAATGATTCAGTGTGTGTTGTATGTCTATATACGATAACATCCATTCACACTAGATTAATAATAGAATGTATCCTGATATTAGTTATGTACGTTTAAAAAGAAATTATGTTAATTGCCATGTAAGATTCAATTTGGAATATAATAAAACTTACTTCCAAATTGAAATAATTTAAAAAACATTTACCTTAGTCAGCTGTCATTTCCATCAGAGTATATATCAAAATATCAACATCTAAATTTTATTAAATAAATAAAAAAAAATAAAGTGTTCATCTTATCAGTTCTCCACTTTAATATACTAAGTAATTTTTCTAAGTAAATATAATTATCCACAAAGGAAATAAAGTTTAAAAGTTATTAAAATACACAATGAAGTAATCTAAGATGAGAAAGAATAACGGTTTTCTATCCCTCCTTAGACGAAATAAAATGACGATGAATGTTGAAACATAAAGTTCATTGATCATCCTTCGAAGAGGCAATCCAGATATTCATTCTTTAAATATTTGCGTAGTAAAATATTTAACATCTTCTTCAATATAATACTCCAATATTAAGGCAGCTTTTTAAATGAGAATTACAGACGATTATATTTTAGGCATTGATTAAGTAGGAATAAATTTATATGTTCGGGTTTAAAACATCAGCAGAAATCCCTGGCATAAATTATCTAGCCACAGAACATCTTTATAAATTTTTGTCTTCTTAAATATATATTTTGTAAACTCATTTAGAAGACGTTGATAAGTTTTATAACCTTGTTAATTACAATAATTAATTTTTTATAGTTCTTTATAATATTCAAAGGCAGTAAATTAATTACTTGAAGCAGGTTTTAAAATATGGAATCTTCTGTTTTTAATTTTCCTTAAATGTGTTCTAAATTCGAACACATTTAAATTTACAGATGTAGTTCTTGCCTTGATAACTAAATAGAAGATTATTGTTATAACAATATTAGTTCGTTTTTATACTGGATTAATTTCTGTAAGCATATCACATAATCACACTCACACTCTCTATTGTTTAACATATACAATTTGTAATGAACCCCAAATGTTTATTTCCTTTGTTTCAACTGATAAAAAATGCAATGTTGACTTAAGGCTTTGTCAAATGTCAAGCTTTGATTAATAAAAAATACTATTAGTTAGAAACATTTATTTATGTGTGTGTATAAACAAATTAGAATTATTCATTTTTAGAATTATTCTGTTAATACTAACTAGTTTATGTATATAGCTGATACATGAAAAGCTTAAGATAGGTGTAAGTTATTTATATCTGTTGATTCGATATAGGCACAGTTAAATTCACAAAGAAACACAAATTGTTTTAGGTGAGGCTCATATGGTACTCTCACATTACCCTCCCTTAAAAAGTTCAAATTTTATATTTACCATTAAAATTTGGACACTTAATGTGTGTCAATGTATGCATTAAATATAAAGTTGTGGAGTTTGTTTTTCTTTCCTGCTTTTATCAACCCTTATTATTTATTTTATTTTCTAACCCTTTCCTTTTTCTCTATACTAAACATCATTCAGTTTAACTATAAGGACAAGGAGGTTCATATATATATATATATATATATATATATATGGTTCTTTCTTTTTCTACCCTTTTTTATTTTTCTTTAATGAATTTATTGTTATGTGCCTCTTTTATAGATGACACATATGTTTGTTTGGTAGTCTCCATCCCGCTTTTCTTTAAGACTCGTGGACTTTTTTGAGAACTATCCAAACATAAGAACATCCATCATTCAGCATGGATTAACTCTTAAAATGTTTTTAGTTTTCAGGTATCCTAAGAATCAATTTTAATTGCTTAACGTACCCTCATCAAATGTCTTTTTTTGACTTATACACATCCTTATACATATATATACCTATATACTTTTAAATGAAAACTTTTTCTCTCCTTACCTATTCCAAATGATCTTTTCTTTCAATATTTTACTTTATACATAAGTAAAATGTGGTAAAACATTATTATTTCGTTTGACCAAAATAGGGTTTTAAAGCTCTAGCATAAATCTTTTGGTATCTGCTTTGATGGGGTATACTAATTTGAGGAGTTTTTATAAAAACTTGATCCCCAATTTTATCTTCACATTTTTATTTTTATTTGACTGGCCTTTTTTTTTAACAAATTGTTTACAAACTTTTACACTATCTTTTTTTGTATCCATATATATATCCACAAAGCGCATGTGCATTGGCTTAATGCTGATTGTTATTACAATTTAACAACATCACGCTATATAAAATAAATGTCTTATTTATATATATCCATATCAAAATATGTAATAATGGACTTGCATTTTATAAGTAGTGTCAACATCAGATTGCATTATCATGATACTTAATTGATCTACCATTATTACTTATTTAACTAACCATAACTTGTACTCTAATAAACCTGTAAATATTTTTTTTTTCATACTTTGGTTAACTTGATGTATTTTATTACTATTAATATCAACTTCAATTATTTATATACATATATACATTTATTCTCTTAAAAGAATAGCCTAATGGATTCTATCATTACTGAAAGTCCATTGTCACATCCCAAAGTCGTAATCCATGAAGTCCTTCCTTATATATGTGCTTTACTTTTTAAGCACATCCATTAACATGTTCAATGAATGTGAAGGGACCTTCATAAGTATTACCCAATCTATGGAATTGTGAACCTTTCTGTCTCTTAGATAGTATTATAAATATTTTTGTTATTGTCTGAAGACTTTTTATAATTTGTTTATCTTCAGGATTGGGGTGATGCTTCATACACCATAATTTACACTTAAGACAATTAAATCTATTGCCTTCATTCATATCTTCTATATCAAACCTTCTATTAAGACAACCTTCTTTTCCATTAAATATTATCATTGATAATGATATCAGATGGTTGTCATACAATTCATCAACACCTCGTTGATGAAATGTTTTACATTTGATCTGGGAGTAAAAACAAATATGATGGGATGACTCAAAATACATTTCACTGTTGTATTCATCTATTATATCTTTAGATTCTGGAGTCATCTCAAGTTTCATGAGTTCATGACTTAACTTGTGATTAATACAAGAAATCTGAAGTCTTAATTTATCTAGACATTCAGTATTATCATTTGATTGTGCTTCTCTCAATTTCTGAGATTCCAAATTTAATTTATATTCTTCTTTATCCATATTCTCTTCTTTTTTATAAGATTTTTGGATCAGGTTCAAGCACTTTAGTAATGTTGCAATGATCTTCTACTTCATTGCTCTGCTGTATGGAAAAATGATAGTCACAACAGTTTTCTTCTGAAACATTCATTTGAACTAAGAGTAATTTGTTCTGGATGCTATCATTATATTCACAGATTTTATGCTCAGGATAAGCTTTGGATTCTTGGCATTTTATTGCCATTGATATTGTTGATGCCTTTGTATCATGAAGTCTTTCTACTTCATTGGCAGTTTGTTTCTTTTCAACAACAACTTTGATTTCTACTCGCAGCTTTTCCTTAACATCATCAATATCTTTCTTTATCTCTTCTTTTATAGAAATTATGGCTTCTTTTAATTTCCCTTCCATATTATCCATATCAACTTTAGTTATCATATTATCATTCATTCTAGCCATTTCTCCCTTCATATCAGCATTCATTTTATTTATATCAGCATTTATATTATTCATATCAGCTTTTATATTATTTATATCAGCTTTGGTTGCCATATTATTCATATCAGCTTTCATATTATCCATCTTAGAATTCATTTTATTCATATCAGCTTTCATATCCATTATCATTCGGACCAATTGAGACATATAATTATCACTTCCTTAAGGTTGTACTATTATAGCTTCAGTTACCTATTGTGTTTGGGGTAATATTTGATTTGTCATGTGAACTTGTGAAGAATGTTCAACTTCTTCTACAGACCCCTCAGACATTAGGACTTGTAAAGACCCTTGTTTATCACTAATTGAAGTAATTTCTATTTCACTATCTTTATTACTTAAAGATTCTTCGTAACTTTTTACTTCCATTATTATTAGCTTTTTCCCACTTCTAGTTATCATTAACGAAAAATTCCTAATATTATATATAAAAACTACTTTATTTCAAGGTTATACTTTAATATATGACATAAGATTTCATACTGTGTTTATGCCCTTAAATGTGATTCTATTTTTCCTACTTTTATAAGATGTTGTTATAATATATATTTTAATGCCCAAACTATAATTGTATTTATTTACTTATTTATTTATTTTAAAGCGACTGATTTATCTGTTTATTCCAGCTTATTTTATTTCAAGGTCTCTATTATTTATTATTCAGTGTTTTTACCAATTCACAACATACTCATATAATTTTTTTTTTAAACTATGGATTTAATTAATAAAAAACTATTGTTTCATGCCTTAAGTATGGGCGCCATGTATAACGGGATGATCCTTTTCAGGACTTGAGGAAGTCGCATCTAACTATAGTCGGACTTTGAGTCTTCTTATAGAATGCCATGGATGATGTGATTTAAAATATAATCCAATCCACTCCTCTATTAATAACCTCGTAAATTTGCAATCGACTCTCTTCAGGCATTTCCACAAATATCCCATAGTAATGATAAATTTAGTATAAGCTATATATAACTTACTTATAAATATTAAATTACTAAGTTGATTCAACATATATATGCATGAGTATGTATATTTATAATTATTGGTTTTATAAAATGACTAAATAAAATAAACAAACGAGACCTGTTTAATTTTAAAATCAAGTTTAACACATTTTAATCCGTAATAAAAAACAAAAATATTATCACATAAAACATTAAAATTTAGAATTATAATCTGTGCTTATATATATACACTAATAAATTATTTAATATTCAAAAAAATAATAATGTAATCATTTACATATATATATAATTTAAAAACATATGTATAATAAATAATACACATGATACATTATAAATCTACCTATTGTGTCATTAAAATGATTCAGTGTGTGTTGTATGTCTATATACAATAACATCCATTCACACTAGATTAATAATAGAATGCATCCTGGTATTAGTTATGTATGTTTAGAAAGAAATTATGTTAATTGTCATGTAAGATTCAATTTGGAATATAATAAAACTTACTTCCAAATTGAAATAATTTAAAAAACATTTACCTTAGTCAGCTGTCATTTCCATCAGAGTATATATCAAAATATCAACATCTAAATTTTATTAAATAAATAAAAAAAAATAAAGTGTTCATCTTATCAGTTCTCCACTTTAATATACTAAGTAATTTTTCTAAGTAAATATAATTATCCACAAAGGAAATAAAGTTTAAGGGTTATTAAAATACACAATGAAGTAATCCAAGACGAGAAAGAATAACGGTTTTATATCCCTCCTTAGACGAAATATAATGACGATGAATGTTGAAAGATTTCATTGATCATCCTTCGAAGAGGCAATCCAGATATTCATTCTTTAAATATTTGCGTAGTAAAATATTTAACATCTTCTTCAATATAATACTCCAATATTAAGGCAGCTTTTTAAATGAGAATTACAGACGATTATATTTTAGGCATTGATTAAGTAGGAATAAATTTGCATGTTCGGGTTTAAAACATCAGCAGAAATCCCTGGCATAAATTATCTAGCCAAAGAACATCTTTATAAATTTTTGTCTTCTTAAATATATATTTTGTAAACTCATTTCGAAGATGTTGATAACTTTTATAACCTTGTTAATTACAATGATTATTTTTTTATAGTTTTTTATAATATTCAAAGGCAGTAAATTAATTACTTGAAGCAGGTTTTAAAATATGGAATCTTCTTTTTTTAATTTTTCTTAAATGTGTTCTAAATTCGAACACATTTAAATTTACAAACATAGTTCTTGCCTTGATAACTAAATAGAAGATTATTGTTATAACAATATTAGTTCATTTTTATACTGGATTAATTTCTGCAAGCATATCACATAATCACGTGCACACTCTCTATTGTTTAACATATACAATTTGTAATGAACCCCAAATGTTTATTTCCTTTGTTTCAACTGATAAAAATGCAATGTTGACTTAAGGTTTTGTCAAATGTCAAGCTTTGGTTAATAAAAAATACTATTAGTTAGAAACATTTATTTATGCGTGTGTATAAACAAATTAGAATTATTCTTTTAATACTAACTAGTTTATGTATATAGCTGATATATGAAAAGTTTAAGATAGGTGTAAGTTATTTATATCTGTTGATTCGATATAGGCACAGTTAAATTCATAAAGAAACACAAATTGTTTTAGGTGAGGCTCATATGGTACTCTCACAATATATATCTTACAAAAACTATAACTCCTCCTGATCTCCTTCTAATCTAGGCAATATACTAATGTAATCTTCAATTTTATAATTATTTTCTTCATCAGTATATATCGAAGTTTCCATCAAAGCAATTATGTAATAAGAAATTGGAATTATGGAAAGAAAGCAATACAGGTAGATTTGCCGTTTGAAGAAAAGAGATCACCTTTTAACTTTAAAACTTCATACTTAAATTATATCTCATTTAAAGAAATAGTATCAATAATTTATATCCTGTAGGAAAAATATTGTTATTACGAATTTACTTTTTGATGAAAGTCTTAAATCGATGTTTTTTCTCATAAACAAATACGATTTATGGATTAGTTTTTCCTTGTGACTATTGTCTTTCTCTAAAGATGCTGACTTTAAGCAGTGAACTGATTTCAATATAAATAATTTCTCATTTAAAATCCAAATCATTTAATAATAAATAATAAAAACAAAATAATAAAATAAAATATAATATAATATTTAAATACTTATTCATCTTTTTTTTTACTTTAACAAAACATTTTATCTTTTTATATTTATTGTTATTCAAACTAAATATATTTTATATTTTTAAAAACTTCCAATTTATTATATTTAAATACAAATTTATTAAATAACCATGTTATATAAATTGTATGTGTAAATGTATGCATACGCATACATTTAATTGCCTTTTTATTTATTTATTAAACATTTGATTAAACCATCTAATACTCTTAACTAAAATGTTATGTAAAGTATCTAAACTTTAATTATTCATATCATTTAAATATAAATTTTAAATGCTTGCTTTAAAATTTTAGCAGCATAATAAAAAGTAAATATTAATTTAAAGTATCTGCCATCCCTTATAATTAATTTTCGAGGGTTATTTTCCCCCTAAAACAATACATAACTGTGCGACAGATTAAATTTTTGAATGATGACTTCAAACTAGGCTAAGTATCATGAAAATACTATATTTACAAATTATTACCACTTTTGTAAATAGCAACAATTGAAAAAAAATCAACAAATCTTTGCATCTGTTGATTCATTTTTTTTTTTTTAATTAAGCATTTTCACTCTAAGAGGTGGCAAAAAAAATTATAGGTGGTATAAGTCAATTAACATTATTCATTATTATTATATATTTAAAGGGTATATAATTAATTATATATTATTCTAAAATGAAATAGTCCTTTTATTTTAATAATTAATAAGTATAATAATAAAAAATGGATGATCAGTGACATTTAAACTGTACTCTTAAAAGCTTCATCTAAATTAAATGACAACTTGAATAATGTTGTTTGTTCACTTTTAATTGAGTACAAAATATTCAAACTTTACTCTATTTTTTATATCTTAATTTATTTTGTTTCTGGTCAGACTTTTACTTATTTTACTTTATACTTATTTGAATATTGGGTATTTCTTTACCAATTATATTTTATAATTATTTTGTTGCAATATTTTTGTCCATTTTATTTCATTTCTAATTTATATTTTTATTCTTTAAAATGTCAGCTAAGTTGTGGACCATCTCTCAAACTAGATAAACTATTCCTCATTAGCCTAACACTATCCTTATTAAGAAATAATAATAATTTATAAATTAATAATAAATAGATCGATTTTATTTTTACTTTAATAAAGCAATCTATCACAAATATAAAAACTTTTATAATCCTTTTATGCAGTTTAGCGCAATAATAAAGTGATAGCTTAAAAAGTAAAGATCTGGATTAAAGCTTTGTACATTAATTTTGGTTCAAATGTCACATGATATACATAGCAACAAACTAATATATTTTTGTCCTTTTAATAAAATTAAGATTGAGCACATAAAATTATTAAAACAGGCAAAACTCACTGCACTTATTGATCATGCGATGTTTATTGACACATAATACTATATAATTAAACATGTAAATGAACATTAAAGGCATATATAGTCTCATCTTTTTTTAAAAAAATTAATCTTTGAACTCTGGCATAAAATATCAAAGCATATTTAAATAAAATAGACTTTTCTTTTATCAAAATAAAATATCAAAGCATAGACAATCTTTAAATAAAATAGACTTTTCTTTTTATCAAAATAACAACATTAGAATGTAACAACAATATCAAAGTTATACCAACACAACATCTTTAAATTCATTAGTCTATTACAGTAGTTTATAAACTATTCTAGTGTGATCTATGATAAACTTGAGTAATAGATAACGCAGGAAAAGATAATCGCTCTAGTATGTATAATATCAAGGTAAAAAATATCTATTAGTAATTAAGAGGAATCATGGAGTGTCAACATTTTAATTTTATTTAACACTTTTCCATATAACTCTTTTAAAGGTATAGATGTTTTCTACTGACATAAAATCTTATTTTGTTCGTTTAAATAAAAAGAAAAAAAATATATTATTAAATTCTGCACTTAACTTAATTTATTAATTTATTAAGTCATGTATCATTAAAATTTGAATTATCTGAATTAAGATTTATATTTCGTGCAATCTAGTATTCAAACAAAAACAAATTTCATTTGACCTGTTTTTATCATTTTTGTTTTATATATTATATTGAAAAGCTTATTAGTATTAGAAAAAGAACTTTGTTGACAAAATACGAACAAATTATTCACCTATTTGTGCCCTCTATTGCATTGCAAAAACAAGCTTGCTGGATTATTTTTTTCTAAACATATTTTGAAAAATAAATGACTTCTGTGCAGTTTTTTTTTTTTTTTTAAAATTGAAATTGTAAAATAATATTTGAAACTTTTAGTGTACTTTGTTTATCAGTGTAAATCAACACTTTTGCAGCTAATTGCAGCACTCATTTGCATGTCTGAGTCACGTGACAAAAATTAGGATTAAAATACATATTGATTTATTAATGTAAAAAATCTCTAGATGTGACTATTATACAGAGAAGTTAATTACAAATAACCAAGAGATTGGCTGTTTCTTTGTTGTCAAAGTAAGCATAGCACTTATATGAGCTCATCTTTCATTCAAATTTTGAAAATGAAAATCGTATATTTTCAGAATTTGTTTGTATATTTATGATTTCTTTTGCAAAATATTATCAAATCAATGGTGGATGGTTCATAAGCACTGCAGCGCCCCTAGAATTAAATTAATCATTCCATTTGTGCTTGAAAATATTAATAACAGAACAGTAATTCAATATTTTGCATAATTATTGTGTAAAAAGCTAGAATCTAGAAACTGTTCTGAGGATAGGGATATTCTGAAAAGCTTGTTAAAAGCTATTGGCATGCTCTTTATATAACATTTGTAATACAAATTTATTAAATTAAGTCACATGATATATGCCTTGATTTCCTTGCAATTATTGTTTTTGCTTTTAAGGCTTTGGTGATTTTATATTGCTAATGCTATTAATATGCAGTGTATTTTAACTTAGTTCAGACCCATATGTCTATTTAAGTTAAATAGCTCGATTTGAAGACATATAGATGTCTGAAAATTTCAAAATTTCTACTTAATAATTAATCATTAAATAAAGTTCCTGGATTTGAAGACATATAGATGTCTGAAAATTTCAAAATTTCTACTTAATAATTAATCATTAAATAAAGTTTTGGGTTTTATCTGGTATTTTAAATCTAATGCTTGAATATCCTAGGATCTCACTGATGACAGCCAGAGCTAGAAACCGGTCTGAGGATAGTGATATTCTGAAAAGCTTGTTAAGAGCTATTGGCACACTCATTACAATACATTTGTAATATTAATAAGCTTAATAAATTAGATCACATGATATATGACTTGATTTTGTTGCAATTATTGTGTAAATAAACTAATTAATCCATTTTTGAAATAGATTATTTTAAGCAGTACTTGAGAATCTACTCAAAGATGCTGCTAATTATAAAAGTATCAAAAATATCATATTCAATGAATTTCAACAAGTTCTGCTGTCATTTATTTGCTTTTATTAAAATGCAAAACTAATTCCTATGGACCTGCTTGTTGTGGCAGTGTCAGTAGTGATTTGAGAGTGATATATTTACCAATTCTTGTTTCTCTTTAGAGGGAATACATTTTTATTGTTTTTATTTAGGATGAGCTTAAAATATTCTGTTTCTTTCTGGTAAATAATGTAACAGTCAGAAATGGTGATTCATTAACATAGTGCAGAATTTGACCACCACACAGAACTGCAGCACCATCTAGGTAGCGAAGCCACCTGTAGCACTAAGTTCGAATATAGTTTATCGGTTCCACAATACAATCTACGAAACAACGCACCTGATGCAACATTAGTGAACATTTCTTTAGGCATGGTGGTCAGGGATGTTGCAAGAGATTTATGATTTATTTTCGAGTTAGCCAATAATAACACTAATAGTAATTAAACACTTATATTTACAGAATCGAGGAAACATATTGAATGGGTATCGAATAAATAAATAAAGAAGTAATGGCAGACATATAGTTTGACATTATTTATTGAAATATTTTAATAATAAATTATTTACTAATAATATTTGGTAATATTTAAATTAAGTAACGGAATTTTCCGATACTGTTATATATTCAAGAAAGACATTTATTTATTTAGAAACATTTATATGAAATCATTTTACCAATAATACTTTATATTTAAGATCTCAGTAGTGGTATTTTCCGGTACTGTTATGTTTACAAAGAGAAATACATTTATTTGATGATGTAATCTAGCTACCTAAAATTCTCGAGCAAATATTTCTAAGGCAGGCATGCCTTTAGAGATTTATACTTTTGAATACAAGAGTCTAAAGTAAGATTTATAATAGTAGTGGTGGACATATATTTATTTAATTAAAGATATTTACTAATAACTAGGGGCAAACATTTATTTGAGAGTGAGTTAGGTCACTAATGCAGGGACAGAGTGCTACATAGAATAATAAAATTAATTAAAGAAACATGTGGTATGTTTTAGAAAGGCGATATGGAATGGCAGTATTGAAACTGCAAAGCTGTGAATGAGTTTATAAGAATGACAGACTGGTATTTTCCATTGGCCCAAAGAGGTAGGGTGTCACATAAGCATAACCAAGGACAAGTGGTTCATGCCACGATTGCCTGCTGGCTGCATGGCTTTCATCTAGCCCTACAGGAGCATTTATTATGTCCGCTTGTGTAGGATGACTGGGGTTAATTTCAACCCTATAGAATCTGGAATATTCAAGGCTTGTAATGGGTCATCGCATCTCTAAAACATAACACATATATAATGTACAGACGATTCTGTTAAGATTTAAATATATTTTATAACTCGGCCCTACATCATCAACATTTAATAAAGAACGTTGGCAACTCTCAAAGAAATGCAAATTTATGGAATTATTAATCAAAATTTAATAAAATATAAACAATATGTAAACTGGGTGATGATTACAATTAATACGTCAGCCATTTGCTAAGCAGTAGACCCTGCATTACAGTAAATGAAGCATTGAATGCATGTCGATTTATATGAAAAAATTAAGCTATTTATGAAAGTAAATATTAATGAAAATTTGACATGCACCCACTGTTTCAAGCAATCATAGATTTATACTTAGAAAATTATGAGCATGCGATAATTATATAATAAAATGTAGATTTTAGAAATACATACACAAGAAAATTAGAGTTAGGCAGGCTAGATTATTAAAGAACTTTACTTAAAAAAATTTAATAATTAATTTTAGTTTTACAAACGAGAATTTACAGTTTATAGTTTATAAGTTATATAAAGAATGAATAAGCTATATCGGGATATTAGTAGAGTACTCTAGAGAATTTGGATTCAGGTACCTGTTTTATGAGAAGTTTTCCGATTCAGTGATCAGTAGCAAATTGTTCATGATTCTAACATTAGCAGTTCTTTACAGCATGTAGATGATTCATGTAATTTAACAGCAGCAGCTTTCAAATTATTTTAGGCAGCAGATCTTCGTGGTTGAATTTATGAAGGGCAATGGAAGGTTTGGCATACGATAGGCCATCTCCGGATGGAGAATAGTCTGGGTGCTTTCTATTCATGCATACCATGGCATGTAAAACAATATATATTTTGGAGACTCTCAACTGATCGAGAGCACAGCTAAAGTTAAACTGAAAGTTTCTAGAAAGTCTCAAATGGCCTCCTTTCTTAGATCTTATCTTTTACATTTTTGTTAGTTTATTTTTGGATTCCAATTAATCTGCCCTGAGGATAATCAATGCATTTTTGTTAATTTTAATTATAGAGAAATCTGCCTTTTTATTGTTTACATTTACATTTACATTTTATAATTACATTTTAGGGAATTTTTCTTTTTAATTAATCTATTATCTTTCACTGGCAATTGCTTTTAAAATTTCAAATACAAAAGGGAACATATGATTATTTTTACTTTTAATTAAATATTACAATCTATTTCTAAATTATTATTAAATGAAATTTAAACAAAGCAAGAAATAACGGATTTTACAATTTAAAATAAATGGTTAAATATATATATATTTTTATAACTAAAAGAAGAAATCTAAATTATATTATTTATCTTTATTTATTGCCTTAAATTTGAGATTGAAATGTGTGCGTGTTTATGGTGAATTCTACATATATTTATACATTTTTAATATTTCTACACACACAATTCGATACCAAAAAGTTTAAATTTGGGTAGGATAGAGTGGTCAGTGAGAGACGATAGAAAAAAAGGTGAACTTAAGATTCGAATATGAATCTTACTGTTTCAATAACACTTATAAACTAACATATAAATATTTATTACAGAACAATATAATAAAAGAAATATTACATTCATGATTGGTGTTAATGTTGAAATAAAAATATATATATTTTTCCAATTGTATTTACATGAAAAAATTGAAAAAAAATGTAAAAATCAATCTATTTCAGATATTATTATTTGTCAAACAGCAGTTAATAAAAATATATTTTAACAATGATTGATCCAGAAAAAAAGTGTGTATGTTTGCTTACTTTTTGGCAGAGATACTGTAATAAATCATCCTTCGTTAAAACTTTTACAGGCTGCCACTATATGAAATATTTAATTTTGAAAAGAATATGATCTTTAGACTCAGATTTTATTCAAAAATATTTATTTTTAGAAGAATTCAAATCAGAAATGTAATAATAAAAGAAGTAAATTGTGCTTGGATGAAAAAACACATCTCTATAACTATCATAGTTATTTATTAACATTTTTTATGTAATTAAATAAAAATTATATCAAAAAATCTAATGTTATAATTTTAATAATATAAATTGTATTTTTTTGTTGTTATATATAATTTTTATAACAAAAATAATAAGATAATTTTATCTGGGAAAAAATAATTTTTATGGGAACATTAATGAAAATTTGTTAAATCAAAATGTATTTTGGAAGAATATACACACTTGAAAATGTAATATTAACACACTTTATTGTTGTATATAATAAACATTTATTTTTAGTTATGCAGTGAATGAAAATTTGCATTATCTTTCTGTTTTTAATCAATAATTTTTTTTTTGTAGTAAAAGCTATCATTATACTACACATAAATTATATGAATGCTGATTAAAAATTAAGCAAATAATTGGTATTTTTAACTTACATTTAATTTATTTATAAAATGTTGACTATTAATTAGATAATAAATAAAGTAGTTATTTCTCTTTTATTTTCATCAAAATAGTTTAGATTTACAATGTCAACATATTGTGCATGGACAGAATTAATATTTATGATTAAACAAAGATTGAGTGAATAAAACTTAGCTAACCTTCACATTATTAATAGATGTCATTAATGCATATGATCAAAATTTATTTATGATTATGTATTGTACTGAATTTTTTTTATGTTTTTTCATTTAAGATAAAAAGCCTTATTTATATTGAATGTTGTAAATTATAGTAGAGACTTACTTGCAAAAATACTGGTTAAAAATTAAGTAAGAATAGTAATCACATTCCTAATTTTTTAATTACATATAAAACAATGTAGTATAATCAAAATATAATTATTGTAAATAATGAAGAAACTTTTTACTACAGTTTTTGGTGTGGATATCATTATATCATCAGTCTTACAAATAGCCACCAATAAATTCATGATCTTATGACATCATCAGTCTTACAAATGGCCACCAATGAAGTCATAATTTTATGATATCATCAGTTTTACAAATGACTAATAAAGATGACATCATCAGTTTTACAAATGGCCACCAATGAAGTGATGATTTTATTATATCATCAGTCTTACAAATGGCCACCAATGATGACATCATCAGTTTTACAAATGACCATTAATAAAATCACAATTTTATGACATTATCAGTCTTACAAATGGCTACCAATAAAATCACAATCTTATGGTATCATCAGTCATACAAATGACCACCAAAGATAACATTATCAGTTGTACAAATGGCCACCAATAAAGGCATGATTTTATTATATCATCCGTCTTACAAATGATCACCAATGATGACATCATCAGTTTTACAAATGGCCATCAATGAAGTCATGATTTTATTATATCATCAGTCTTACAAATGATCACCAATGATGCCATCATCAGTTTTACAAATGGCCACCAATGAAGTCATGATTTTATGATATCATCAGTCTCACAAATGATCACCAATGATGACATCATCAGTTGTACAAATGGCCACCAATAAAGTCATGATTTTATTATATCATCAGTCTTACAAATGATCACCAATGATGCCATCATCAGTCTTACAAATGGCTACCAATAAAATCACAATCTTATGACATCATCAGTCTTACAAATGGTTACCAATAAAATCACAATCTTATGACATCATCAGTTTTACAAATGGCTACCAATAAAATCACAATCTTATGACATCATCAGTCTTACAAATGGCTACCAATAAAATCACAATCTTATGACATCATCAGTCTTACAAATGGCTACCAATAAAATCACAATCTTATGACATCGTCAGTCTTACAAATGGCCATATTAACAAAAAATATTTGAAAAAAAATTCAATATTAATTTTAAATACTGTTATAATGAATAGTTTATCGTTAATTAACATATTGGGTATAAATTGATGATGTTTGACAAAGCATATTCTTATGCAATGATATGCAGTGGGAAGATTGTAATGTCAACATCAAAAATGTATAAAATTACTGTTATATATAAAAAAGATGTCACTGAGATTGTTATTTATTTTGAACTAAATGGATCAACATTACGGCTGTGATTAATACATTAAAACAAACAAAAAAACATTATTTTCACAAAGTGCCAATAGCAAATAAAAAATTCAAATTCAGAATGATGTTTGTATTTAACATACAATTTTTATTTATTTATTGTTAGACATTACAAACATCTTTAGAAATTCCAATAAAAAGGTTTACTAGCGATTTATTACAACCTTCAGTTCTGCTACTGTAGACATCCAATAGACATTAGTTACATGGTTCGAGATTTGGGTTTGGCTACAGCTACATGTCATAAAGGGTTAAATATTATTTCTAAAGCAGGTATGTTTACTTATCGTGAGAAATGTTAAATCTGTTAGTTGAAGCTTCAGTCATGTCAACCCTGCCTTAGAGTTCATTCTGGAAAAAGAAATTTGTTTGGAGTATCACTAGAAGTCCATTTTCTTAAACATAATTTTTTAGATGTTTGATGACATTTTTGGTTGCGTATCTAAAAAAATATTGATTTTAAGAAACTTTTATGTGATGAAATTATGCATTGAATTAATAATACATTTGATGTATATAATATCTCCTTTTTACATTTATGTGCAGCAATCTTTGTTTTCAAATACATGGTAGAGAAATATGTGAAAGAATTGAAAGTCATTAGAATGTAAGTATTATTAATGCTTGCAACAATTTTCATTCTTAGAATGATGTACTTTGAAAGACTACACATCTAATTTGATGAAATGAATATTACAAATTAAAATTCCTCTCCAATATGTAAGCCATGATGAAATGTTGTATTTCAATAAAAGTCATTTTCCATATACTGAAACACTTTGTTTTTAATAAATGTTTCAGTATATAGAACATTATTATTGTTGAATCAAAATT
This sequence comes from Epiperipatus broadwayi, assembly GCA_028023455.1. NCBI lineage: Eukaryota > Metazoa > Onychophora > Udeonychophora > Euonychophora > Peripatidae > Epiperipatus > Epiperipatus broadwayi. The sequence continues at coordinate 3,488,329 of JAQFVV010000095.1, forward strand.
TTATGGGTTACATATAATTCTGGGTATCTTAATATTCCATTGTTTATAATAAAGGTAAACATTTTATAAACATATAGAACATGTTAATACTTGAATCTCCTATTTTTTCCATTGATCTTCAATGTGACAATTAGTCCAGAAGCCAATAACTTAGAAATAAAACTAATAATTCATCATTTGATCCTAACTTACATATTGTTTTTTGGGAGCATACTTCAGTTTTATTACATGCTTAATCTTTAATAATCAAAATATGCTAGAGCAGGTATTTATTAATGCCATATTCAGTACTAATCTATCTTTTTTGAGTCATTTCTGTCTTTCAGTCTTCCTAAGTATAAAATTTGGAATCTGAATCTAGTTTAGCTACTTTTTGGGGTATCTAATCCTCTTTTCCTCCAGCAATAGACTTTATGCATTTTTGTACTACCCAGCCTTAATTTCAAAAACAACCTTATATATTTTGAATCTAAACCAATTTGCTTTCATAGATAATTATATAGATTGAACAATCATTCAGTTATTATTTATGTTGGAGCTCCTAATTATTTAGAAACTATTAGTATTTCTATATTTTGGACTGGATTAGTATAAAACCAAGCAAACAATGCTTTTTAGGAACAATAATATATTTTTGTACTTCTTTTTTTCCTACTTGATAAGCTTGAGTAATCAGTAGATAATAGATGATAGTGCTGTTTCTATCTATATCATCAGACGAACTCTAATATTAATGAAATAATATTTAAATCAATAAAAGTTATGTTGCTGCATTCAGATCAGTTTATAATTCTATTTACAAAATCAAATGGGTAGTAATAAATTTTTCATTTATACGTGTATTACAAGTTGATTTGAATGAGACTGTATGGCATCTCCATTACATTTGAATTTCACACTCAGTTGTGTTTAGACACTCATGTAATATATTTATAATGAAAGAAAGTGTCAAAACATTGATACTAGAGAGCATTTCAGTCATATTGTTGCAGAAAACTAAATATAAACAAAGTGATTATATAGAAAGTGGGTTATTGGTTTTTATGCTGGGTTTGGAAACAGATAAGGGGAATTTAGATATGAAGGTCATGGAGTTGACAAAAATTAAATTGTGGAAATGGGGATAGAGCAGGATATGGGGAAACTTAGGATGGAAAATGGAAAGGGAAGGTAAAGTGGCTAACAGGTTTTTTTGAACATAATTTCTGAGAGATTCCTGACTGCATATAAAGAGAAGTCACAGTGCATCTCATCATATCAGTTTATGGCTAATAAGAGAATAGCCAAAATAGTATTTAATTGGGTTATGAGTAAAGGACAGGCAACAGATGGGTGAGAAAGGTAGTATGATATGCAAAAGATTTGGATAAAGAATTTATGTCAATATACTTATACAAAAAATGGGTTGATTGTGTTAGGAGAATTGTTGAGTGTTATAGTGGCAAGGAATGGGATAGAAGAATAGATGCATTAATAAAGAATAGGGAGTTGGGGAGATGGAGAACTAGTATGGAGAGTAAAAAGAATTTAAATATATATATATATAGAAGTAAACAGAATATGGGGTACAAGTTAATTTATGATATAAAGAGTAGAGTTTACCATTTAAGGCTTGAACATAATCATTAGCAACAAGGGAATATACACATAAATAAATAAAAATGTGGGTGATTTAGTCTGCAAGTTGTGTAAGGAAGGCATAAAAATATTAGGCATCTATTAATTGAATGTAAATGCCTGAAAGCAGAAAGGATACAAATAATTAAGTTGTGGAAGAATATTTATAAAAAAGTGATTATATGGAATGTGGGTTCTTGATTTTTATGCTAGGTCTGGAAAAAGATAAGGGGGATTTAGATACAAAGGTCAGGGAGTTGACAAAATTATATTGTGGAAATAGGATGGAGTAGGATAGAGAAAAATATGGGAAAAACTTAGGATGGAAATGGAAAGAGAAGATAAAGTGGCTAACAGATTTCTCTGGGCACAGTGGCTGAGAGATCCCTGATTCTGAAAAAGGAGAAGTCACAGTGCATCATATTGTATTATATTACATTTAAGTGAAATTTTCTCTCCAACTAAATTTTGTATTATTAGTGCTGTTTATCTTAATATTTGTTAACTTATGTTTGTTTATAAGGTTATTAAAATGAATAGCAATTAATCCTTCTATTTTACATATAAAAATATAAATTTATTTGAATATAGGCTGCATCTCTGTTGATTTAGATTTTTAGTTTACTGTTGTTAGAGATAGTTTAGATATCCAATAAAAGTTTGGAAATGACTGAAAGTGGATCATTTTTTTACTTATTGGTTCAAATTTTGTCGTTGAATGATAATGGATGGTGATGCTCTAAATAGCTACAGTATATTTAAGTTACAAAGTTATCTCTCCAATTATATTTCATTTTATTTGATGATGTTTAACTTACCTTATATATATTTTCAAATTTTTTGCCTTTATTCAATGCCTCTCTTATCTCACTTTCCTCATATTACATTGAAGCTCCTCTCTCTTATTATACATGATTTTTTAAAATGCCCTTCATGAAAGTAGATCTATCAAACACTTAATCTCTACTTCCATGTTGACAACTTGAGAGACTTACATCTATCCATTGTTAACACTGTGTATATTGTACCATTAGTCAAGTGCTACATATTGTAAATAATTTCATCCAAAATTATTAAAATAAGAATCTTCATAAATAACGCAAAAGTTTTAAAATTAATTTTAAAAAATAAAATCATTGCAGGATCAGTTACTAGTAAATAAAATAAATTTCATCAAATTGAGGAGAATAAAGGTTGAATAAAAGAAAAAAAAAGAAAAACATAATTTAGAATAAATTAAGAAAGTGGGATTTAGAAGTTAGTTTTATTAAAAGAAAATGCAATTAGCCTGAGGGGTAATGTAACTTAGCAAAATTAAACTTAATGAAAAAAAAAGAAATCTTAAAAACTAAAAATCTCTCTTTCCATTTATTTAAAATAAAATAAATATATGTGTAATGTTGATTTTAAATATAAAGAAAATAATAAAATATGTCGCATGTTAAAAATAAAGTAAAATATGAAAGTTAAATAGTAAAATAAAGGAAAGCTCATAATTAAATTTTAAATCTCAAAGATTGCTTAATAGATAAGCTGTATAGGAATGGGATTAGAAATGGCTACTAATATAACTAATTAAAATTCATAAACAACAGGACTAATTAAAAATGCATCTTATCCAAAATTTGATCTTCAAAAGCAGCAGATGGATTTTTAACAATGAAAATAGCTAGCGGATTTAAAAAATTAATTAAAAGATAACAAGATCATCACATAAATAGGGCTGAAAATGTCATCATTCAGTTATTAACATGTCTAGATTCAATCACCTATTAGATGTATATTTCAAAAAATACAATGCCATGCTAAGCAGTTTTTGGAGCAACAACCGAATTCCAACCTTCATCCGCCAGAACATTAGCAGTCTTCCCATCTAATAATTTGAAGCTGCCAAGAATGTCTAACTGTCTGAAGTAAGAAGTAGCCTGGAACCACAATCATCAGAAGCCTAAAATTTAACAGGTTGATAAACCTCACATGCAGCAGCAAAGAACAAGAAGTCACAACGTTTAAAATCCTATAGGTAATAACATTTTCTTATTCCAATTCCTGATACTAATTTTAGTAGCCATTGCAATCTTTGAACATCTCCAGAGTCAATATAATAAATGAACTTTATAGCCAGCATATAATAAACAATAGTATGTGTGTGTTCATGTGTTTCCCAATATAACAAATAAATACTTACAGAGCTTTCAAGTCATGAAATAATTAGTTTATAAGTCTAAGTTTGTGTGTGTTCCATATACACAGTGTTTATATTATATTATGAGTGTATATTTTATAAATAAGAGTGTGTGCTCATCATATAGGTGATAATTGTTTATTGAATTAAAGAAATGTATAAAATTTGTCTATAAGTTTTAGTATTTAAGTTTATTTAAAATATTTACAATAAAGTACTTGTCTATTAATTATTGTCAATCAATTCTTTAATTATACCATTAAGAACAATTTAGCAAAGAAGTTAGACACTTAGTTTATTCCATTTATTTCCATTGAGCTAGTTTGGGATTTACCAGGTGCTGGGTTAGCAGCTGTCATCCAGAGTATGTTAGTTACTTCTCATAATTAACTGGCACCTGAAGTTTACTTCAAAATAAATAAAGTATTTTGAATGACAAGGTTTGAATTCAGCAGTCAGGGAGTTCTGTAATCTGGAAATATGGCTGTAGGTTATACCTGGTGTAACCTCAGTTCAGCTCAAGGTACCCTCTAGGTATTATGCTTCTCTGCCTGAGGAATCAGGTGCTGTAATATTTAAATTGCAGCTGGAGTAGATCGAATTTATAATAATTTATATTATTGTCATTTTTCTATAAAAAGAAGGCAACAATTGTTTTACAATGTTTTTGCTTATCACAATTTTTATTAAAGAGTAAAATTTTATTCTATATATATATTTATTTGATCATCTCCACCCAGTTCATTATACTGTATATATATATTGATGCCAGAGACAATGTGTGAAGTCTAGACATTTACTTTTTAAGCATTGTTATAAAGTACATAATAATAATGTTTATTTATATACAGTAAAACAAATTGCAAAAGAGAAAAGAAAAAACAAGAAAGAAAAATAAGTAAATTATTTTAATAGTTTAAACAGTTTTATTTATGTATAATTTATCTTTATAAAAAGAATAATTTTAGCTATTAAATAATTAGCTTAATGTTAATAAATATATTTATAAAATCTTATTTATATACAATTATATATTTGTTACATGAGTGATGGTTTATATTGGATTTAAGGCCATATTCATGTATTCAGGTATTTTAATCTAATATAGTTGAATACTACCAGATTATAGCAAAATCTGGAAATCTTATAATTAATTACAAAATTGACTGTGGACCTGAATAATATATTACTAAATAACACAACTCCATATAACCTACAGTAACATAATTAATTTCTTACAAATTCTTTAGAATGCTTTAATTTCTAGTCTTACACATGTGCAAATATAAGTATCCATGGTCTAGCTCAGAATGTTGATATCTTTAGCATAAGACCTAATCAATAACCAAGCAACAACCATTAATAATGATTGTGCCTACTCTAAAAAACCGTACTCTATAGACTTAAAATAAAATAAATGACAAAGGATAATTAAATTTCTTAATTAAATTCTGAGTCTATCACATCATTTTTCATACCAATACCACCGTTTGTTTATCTCTCATTTGCTAACTATGTAGTAACAACTTTATTATTTATTTTCAAACCCTATCATTGCATCATTCTAGTCCTGAACATGTGAACAACTACCTAGATCTCTCAGCCCCATATAGCTATTTGAGTTGGATAACTGGATTTGAAGACATGTAGATGTCTGAAAATTTCAGATTTTCCACTCAATAGATAACTTTTAGATAAATGCTGGCTTTGGGTTGGTATTTGTAGATCTAGTGTCTGAACCTACCGTAGCGCCTCTCTGAGGAGTGCCAAAGCACGAAGCCATGGTTAGAGGTTAGGTGGAGGGGGTTTCCTGACAGAGATATTTTAAATGCTTTCTCTGGCTAAACATTTATTATAAAGCTTGTTGAGCAATTGGCAATGCTCACTGTTTATCTAGATATTATGTCTTATAACCTCACCTATGCTTGCAGATCTATTTATCACATGCCCTTAAAGAATTTAATATTTAAGAAAATCTTATTTAAGTATAAATTTATATTAGTCGAATAAAATTAATTTAAATCATGATTAGCTTTTAATATAATTAATTTATAAATTAGTACAATAAAATTAACTTAAACTGTAATTAGTTTTAATCAGTTCTAGATTTAAAAAGCTTATTATGTATAAGTATAGAAATGATACTTTTTATACTTTTTTTAAAACTAAACATATATATTCTCTCTCTCTTTCTCTCTCTCTCTCTCGCTCGCTCTCTCTCTCTCTCTCTCTCTCTCTCTCTCTCTCTCTCTCTCTCTCTCTCTCTCTCTCTCTCTCTCTCTCTCTCTCTCTCTCTCTCTCTCATTTTAAAAAAGCAAATGATTAGTTGATATTAGATCATAATTTCAACAACTACTTCCTTTAAAATAACTTTTTTAATATCTTCTCCTTTACCAGAATTTATATAACAAAATAATAGTACTTTTACCTTTACAATCCTATACAGAAATAACATACGCTGTTATCGATCTTATAATCTCATATTTAATGTATAATATATAACAATAAATAAAATATAAATAACAATACAATAACTATCTGTAGTTGATATATATACACATGAACAACAATTTAAATATTTTCAAATAACGCTTTAACTATCTTTTCATTCTTTCGAAAGTTCCAAAACATATATTACAGTCTTGGCTTAATAAATTAATAGACACGTGTTGGAAAATGGAAAAGCTTTTTTATTAATTAAATTACACTTAAAATATGCATATTTTGCTACTTTAATTACATTTTCCCCTTAAAATACAAGGCAAATGATAATCAGCATTTGATTTTAATTCTTTCATCACAAATCATAAATTTAACAGGTTTTCCTCCTAAATTAAGATTTGGGATTTTTCTCATTTTTTGTCTTTTCTTTAAAACAATTGATTTGAAAAGGGACATTCACAGGAATATTTTTTGGAATCCATAGATACATATAGAGTGCAATCTTTAGTTCTTTATGTTAACATTCGTAAAAGCAATCTTTATAAGGTGAGTCAAAAAATAATTTTAGTTTTCCAGTTCAAGTAAAATATTCACTCTATAAAGTAGGCATGGGCAACATTTCCTAGTTCAGGGGCCAAATTATTTTTCTGTCTTCAAGTTAAGGGCCAGACCAAATAATTAAATAGTACAAAGTAATAGTGAATGATAAAGGACTACATAAATTTCATAATAATGACATAACAATTTAATGTGAGGATTGGTCTTGTACTTCAACAATGAGACTATCAATATTGATGGGAATATTGCTTAAGAACAATCGCATAGAATTTTCAAGGTTTTCTTCTTTAAAAGTCATATAAATTTCTATATTTTTCTTCCACCAAATGTTTATAAAAATCTGTCAACGCGATGCTATTAAACTGTGATTTTAGCACTAAATCCGCTTGAATCTCAATAAGTTCCATCTGTAAATTTTCTAGCACATTATTTATATCAGCATCCATCAGATATATAGTAAATATGGAGCCTTTATTTTGAAAGTCTGCTAATCTTGTATCAAATTGTTCTATTAATGCCTTTAGTTCATCTCCATAACAATTATAAGGGACATTTTTATGTGTTGCTAAAGTAGGAAAACGGTAACAATTTTTAACTCTTATCTGACTTTCCAACAATTTTAGTTTATTACAAAAAGCACTCACATGTCCATACGGTTCATGAATCAATTGTCCTGGTTTTTGCAATTTAAAACTAATTTCACTTAGGTATCCAGTGACATCTACAAGGAATGCTAAATCACAAACTCACTCATCATCTCTTACTTGGATAATTGTTTTTACTTTTATGTCCATAAAATCTGCTATGTCTTGTCTCAGATCTTAAAATTGTTTTAACATTTTACCTTTACTCAACCACCTCAATTCACAATAATAAGACACATTTTTATAATCTGAAAATAAATCTGCCAAACATTCCTTAAATTGGCAGTGATTAAATTCATGTGACTTAATAAAGTTGATACTGAATACTACAACTTCCATAACATTTGTAAATTTAATTGATTTTGCACATAGATTTTGTTGGTGGATAATGCAATAAAAATTTGTTAATTTTTCCAGATGGATCTGTAGATCTATTGCTTTTTCATGAACTATTCCAATAAATCTCTTCCGTACACCAACCATTGTAGGCGCTCCATCAGTACATATGCCAGATAGTGAACTTCATTTAAGCCCAAATATCTTGAAGACTGTTTTGACTTCTTCAATTATATCTTCACCAGTAGTTGTTTCTTTTAATGGCCAAAGTGCCAACAATTCTTCTATGATATTAAAATCCACATCAACTCCCCAAATAAATAGTCATGCTGTATCGGAGGCATCAGTCTGTCATCCAAAGCAATTGAAAATGCTTTGAATCTCCAAGTTCTTCTTCAATTTTTCTATTTCATCTTTTCATAGTTGTCCATCAATTTGTTGGTGATCCGCATGTTTTGAAGTAAAGTGTCTCTTCAAGTCATATTCTTTATTGACTGATACAGATTCATTGCACAGCAAACATATAGGCAAACCTTTATTCAGAATAAAATAATACTTTTCTGCCCAGTTGTCTTGAAATTGAAGATTCTCTATATCTGCTGTTCTTTTTTTTTTATATATAATTCCTGACTTTGTTCCAAATTTCAAAGCTATAAAAATTCAGAACTGTCAAACAAAACTGTTTTTAACACTGCAGATACTGAACAGAAAACAATATAAATGCAAGGCACAACGCTAATGCAAATATTAAAATAAAAACAAAACTGCTTTTTACACCAGATAGAACACACAAAAAAGCATAACCCAAATGCAAATATCAAAATGACAAGTTATAACACGTTTACACACTACTAGTCAAAATGATAAAGAGATCTTGATGGGAGAAAATGAGATATGTTTTGCAGTGTCATATGACTTCAGCATAACTGTTCAAGGTATTAATTCTGAGAAGCTAAATAAGATGAAACAAATGTGATTTTCAGTAATAGTTAATGACAATGACATAATATTTTTGTAAAACATTTATTATTAAACCAAAAATGACATCACTAGTAAGGAATTGTCTTTGAAAATATTTTCCTTTTAAGAAAATTGCTGGTAGAAAATATGTTATGAGAAAGCAGAAATTGCCATTGCTGGCTTTACAAAAAATGCTTTTGCAAAAACAGTAGGGAATAATTTTTTAATAACAGTAAATAATTTATTAATTTTTATAATTTTTTTTGTTTTTTTTGATGATAATTAATTATACCATTTTTTTAATGTTCTAAAATTCTAACATTTCGTTCTAACCTTTTCAATATATTTTGTGCTGCTAATTAAAACTGCTTTTTTGTTATCGCTAAGAACTTCGTTTTCACATTTATTTTCACTATTTTAAAATATTATTAATTTTAGTTTTTTAAATTTTAATCATTAGAAGACTTAAATAAAGATATTATAAAATAGAAATTTATTAAATAACAATTATTTAATTGCACAATAAATAAAAATCAAACAAAACTTTCTCTAGTCTCTATTCAAAAATTTGATAATCGGAATCAAACATGAGTCAAATAGATTAGTGGGGGGGGGGAGGTTGCCCATATGTGCTATTAAGCAATCTTTTTTTATTTACCACAAGTCCTTCTGCAGCTAAAGCACGAATTAGACAGAACAATTTTTTTATTTGATACATTAGAATCCTGACCAATCAAATATTATCATTACATTTTACATTAATTAATTACATACAAAAAAAATCCAAACTTATCATCTTTTTTTAATAATCAAAAATCTGAAAATTTCATTATTATAAACAATATCAGTAGACAAAAATTTCTTTGTGTTATTATTTATACAACTGTCTTTTAATTCTAATTAAACTAAAAGCATTATTGTTTAACTATAACATATTAAAAAAATAAAATTTAAATTCTTACCAAATTATAAACTTTAGTTCATTATTTGATTAATTTTTACACATATTATTTGTGAAACCTAATATTTATTAAATATATTACCTATTATATTATATTATATTAGATCGAAAACGCAATATATGGGTAAGAGGACAAACAGGTGTTACTGACCTCATTAAAAAAAATTAAAAGACTGAAGTGGAGTTGAACTGGACATATTGCTAGAAGAGATGATAATTGATGGACAATTGAAATCTTAAACTGGGTTCCAAGAGACTGTAAAAGACCCAGAAAGAGACCACATGTGAGATGGATGGATGAAATAAGAAAGTGTGCAGAGATGATGTGGAGAAATAAGCTAAAAATCGGAGATGGGTTGAACTTGGAGAGATCTTCATCCTGCAATGGATTGATAATGGTTGATATATATATATATATTAAACATTATTTATATGGGATTGATATACGCAATATATGAATCTGTATACACATACAAACAAATATACTTAAAGAATTACACATTTCTTTTTTAATAATAGATGTACACTTTACTCTGTTTCCGTGACAAATTCATTTCAACTCTTTAACTCTTACCATCAATTTTATGCTTCTGTAAGTTTTATCATCTGCCTCCAATACTATGTTAGCCTTAACAAACCATCTATTTCTATAAATTTTTCTATCCTTTCCTCTCTCATTACCCCTCAAAATAAGTGGAATAATTTTTTTTTGGCTTTTATTTAGTGGTTTTTTCATCTCACTTTCATCACATCACAATAATCCATCTCATAAAATCTCAGATCCTCTCTCTTAGTATACATGATTTCCAAAAGTGCCCTTCATTAAACTAGATCTATCAAAACAATCTCTACTCTGACATTGACAGTGTGATACCATTTATCAAGCCACAGAATCTTGTTTTTATCCATTGTTAACACTATATATATATCATGAGGTTATAAATAATGTGTAGAGTCTAGACATTTAACTTCTATGTAAAGTAAATAATAATCTTTATTTATATACAACAAAGCAAATTACAAAAGAGAAAGGTGTAAAAAAAAAAAAAGCAAATTGTTTATTCGTTTAAACAGTTTTATTAGTGTATGGGGTTTTTTTTTTTTTTAAAGAGAGTGATTACAAATGGTAAATAATTATTAGTTTAATGTTTATAAATATATAGATAGCACTAGTTTCATTTACTTATTATATTTGCAAAATGTAATTTATACGCGATTGTACTTATTACCTCAAACAATATTTATTAGTAAATATATTAATTGCAATAGATATGTATAATTGAAATGAGGGATATGTATAATTGAAATGAGGGGGATGGGGTGTGTATATGTCAATGTATAAATACATTACATTATTAAATAAATATTATTTGATAAAATAAAATTATTTTTTAAAATTAAAAATTTAAATAGCTGGTATTTAAAAATAGATTTGCAAAAGGATTTTGTAACAATCATGTGGGAATTTTTAAAAGACAATTCTTTTGATTAATCATTATTTAGATAATGAATTATGAAAATTATAATTAGTTTGTAAAGAACATTATTCATAATTATTTTTTCTCCTTATTCTTGTATTGAGTTCACTCATCATTTCCCATTGAATGTCAGAAGAATAACAGAGACTTAACAATGAGTAATTTTTATTTAAAATTTTAATATAGCTTGTGTAATTCTAAGGCAGTATGTAATTTGCTTCTACTAAATGTTTCTTATATATGTAAGTAGTGGGATTTGAACTCAGGCTTTTCGGTCTATTTGTCCTCCATTCCATCTCAAGCAACCAATATACATGACCACACACATGTAAAACATAGCCATGATCCCCAATATACGTATTTTGTGCAGAACCACCATCATCAGTTGGCCAGATCATAATCTTCCGCATATGTATACAATCAGTGGTTGGTTTATATTACAATATCTATCTATTCCTCAAACTTTAATGGACAGTTGAATAGTTGGCTGGGTGAGAATATCAAAGCCTGACCATTAAAGTTTGAGAAATTGCTATCTTAATATAAACAGAGCATTGGTTGTCTATATGTGTGGGAGATTATGATCTGGCCCAACTGATGAGTGCTCGTTTGGTATAAAATACATATATTATCGATCATGTATCTTTTCAGCATATGTGTGTCATGTGTAACGGTTGCTTGAAATGGAGTGGAGGATGAATTAACTGAACAATCCCGAGTTCAAATCCCTCTACTTACATACAATTATTAAAGTATAAGGTTTAACTCAGTCTAATGCAATCATAAATATATGAAGACCACATAGAGAAAAGCCATCATAAAGTCTGTGTATGTATGTGCCATTATTGCTAATTTATATAAATTTAAATATAAAAATTAATTAGGGAGAATAGACCATCTTTATGAGAGGGGCACAGTCTTCATATATTTGTGACTACTTACATATAATTTTTTAAGAAAATAAATAAAAGGATGGTTAAATTGTAAAACTATTTGTTAGAATCTTCAGAAGTTGAAATTTGTACTAGAAGAACTGAAATAAAGATAAATAGTTTTATGTATATTTAAATTTTTTAAGGAATTTTAAAGACTATTATTATGACATTTAAAGCTTCCTTTATTTTGATGCAATATTACTTCAATTTAAAATTAGCTCTGAAGAAGTCTTTTGAAGAAGACTGCAAGACAGTCGAAATGTAAGATTGTGTATGCATATAAGTACAATAAAAAGTTTTTGCTAAAAAGTGTTCAAAGTAATTGATAAATTGTTGTTATTATGTTTCAGTTTATAAAAATTAATTTAATATATAGGGTATATGAGCACAGACTTTCAGACGACCCATCACTCTCCCACTCTATCTAAAAACACTGATAATCACCAATATACATATTTCATGCTAAACCAGCAATCATCAGTTGGTCCAGATTATCATCTCCCACACATATATACTATAAGTGCTCAGATATATATTAAGAAAGACAATCTTCATACTTTAATGGACAGGCTTCAATCTACTACACACTCCAACTCTTCAGCCATCCATCCAATTGAAAATCTGATGATGAAATGCTCAAAGGCCACCCTATATATTACATATATAGACACAGGTATATAACAAGCCTGTGTTTCAGTTAAAAATTAATTTATCAAAAGTTCTGAATCTTTCTTTAGAAATGTATACACCATCTTTTGAACTTTTAATGGTCAACTACCCATGAATGTTGAACCAAAAGTAAATAAATTGAAAAGAGAAATTTTATCATAAGAAAATATACACTAAGTTGATAAAGCACTATGAAAAGTATATTATTGTTTTATTTGTATAAAAAGTTCATTTTAAACAGTCATTACTCTCAACTATATTTTAGCAGTAATTATCTTAATAGACAGAATTTTATATCTGCATAAAATTAATTAAAAAAAAAAATAATGGTTGAAGTAAAGAAGGGGTTCCCCTCTTTTCTTCCAATGTGTAAGCTTGTGGTTAAGACCTGTAGAGGTCTCTACCTTTGCATTTTCAACCGCACATGCTTTAGGTTTATTGCTTAGTAAATATTACTTATGTAATCAATGTGCATTAAATAAATTTATAATTACAACTTTAAATTATTGTAATAGATTTCTAACTATAAGATCTTTCCATTAACTCGTTGTAAATCGAAAGATTTCGCTAGTATTCATGTATAATAGGAATTGTGGACTTAATCAGTGAAGTATTGAATAGCTTCACGCTCTCAGATCTAATCGCTTTAGCTTCACCTATTTATATAGAAAGTAGTTTGAAGTAAAGAAGGGGTTCCCCTCTTTTCTTCCAATGCGTAAGCTTGTGGTTAAGACCTGTAGAGATCCCTACCTTCGCATAAACCGAACATGCTTTAGGTTTATTGCCTTAGTAAATATTACTTACGTAATCAATGTGCAATCAATGTGCGTTAAATAAATTTATAATCACAACTCTTATGAAGGTAAAGGTACAAAGTTTTGCTTTAAATAATGTTTGTTTCTACACATTAGAACTTTATTTTTATTTAATATATATAAGCTAAGAAATTACTTTGCAATAGTATATATTTTAATCTTTTTTAAAAAGATCTGTTTCAATGCAACTTAACATTTTATTTATTGGGAAAAAAACGACAAATCATTTTATCACTGTATATATGTCAATCAAAAAAAAAAAAGGAGGAAATATATAACAATAAATATCATCAATACTATACATAATTCAATTCTATGAGAGGGGAAGTTAAATAACAAAGAAACTCTTCACTAGAATATTTTAATGGTTTGCTACTGCAAATAAAAATTGATTTCCTACAAACATATATAAAATTGGGGAAAGTAAACTTAAAACTTCAAGAATTCTATTTCGTAAATACTTTCATTATTATTCATGAAAATAGAAAAACCATTTTCTTACAAATGTTGAAAAACGTTGGGCTAAAAAATTTAAATTTCAAGGAAATCTATTTTTAAATAATGCCCAAGAATTTTCTTTTTGATAAATAAGTCATCGATAACAGCTCTTGCAATAAATAAAATTATTAAATACTTGTTCCAAATAAATAATACTTATTCATTATATCATGATTCATGTCAAATACTTCAAACGTTCAAGCTATGCATAATATTTACTGTTCCTGAAAAGTAAATATATCCATATAGATATAATAAACACCTCCATACTTCCCCATTCTTTTTAAATTCATATAAATAAAGATATAATAAAAGACAAATGACCCACAAGATGCATTTCGTGCTGAACCATTACTCATCAGTTGGCCCAGGTCACAATCTCTCATATACATCTTTATTATATGCAAAGTATGTATCTAGAGTAAATTGTTACATTTTCATTTACTATTGTCAAACTTCTTCCACTCACAACTTTGACGCCATCCATTTCAGATAAACACACTAATGATTATTACTAATCATTTTCGAAACTAGAGATTATCTCTAGCACAGATATAAACTTTAAACCTGAGTTAAAGATTAATATATCTGATTTTTTAAATTTACACACTCGGAGTTATTCACTTTTCTCTGTCCCGTATGTAATATCTTTATAGATATATTAAACACCTCCATATTTCCCCATTCTTTTCAAATTCATATAAATAAAAATATAATAAAAGACAAATGACCCCCAAAATGCATTTCGTGCTGAACCAGCACTCATCAGTTGGCCCAGGTACAAAATAAATAATAAATATTTGTTCTTCTAAAACAGGGATGGCAAACTGCAACTCACGAACCACATGTTGCAATTTGATCCCAGTCTCACAGCTTTTTATCGTTATAAACATAAACACATTTTTTATTTCCTCTTATAATTAGCAAACAAATATTTTGATGTCTCTTGGAGTGGGAAAAACGGTGATTCTAGAATTCAGCCTTATCATAAGATAATAATTATTGTATGTGATATTTAAATATTAGAAATTCGGGAATAAATCAAACTGTCAAACTAATTTTTTGTTTTTGTATTTTTAAGAAAATTTTTATTTTCTTTAAGATGTATACAGATTCTATTATGTTTTATTACTAAAATAAATGTTTAAATATATCCACAATCATTTAGCAATTCATCTTCTGTAGTTTTTTTTTATCGTGTCAAACATAGATACATTTTTTTTATATTTCCTCTTATAAATTGTAAATAAATATTTTGATAACTCTAGGAAGAAAAAAATACACTTTAAAACGTTGTTTCTTGAATTCAGCTTTACTATAGAGTAATAGAATAATAATTATTTTATATGATGAATATTTAAATATTAGAAATTTGTAAATAAATCAAACTGTCAATATTTCTTTAATTTTGTTTATTTTTAAGCGAGTTTTAATGTTCATTAGATTCTATTATGTTCTACTACTGAAATAAATGTTCAAATGTATCCACAGCCATTCAGAAATTAATATTTTTCACGAACCTACTTTTTAACACTTTCTTTGTAGCTCTTTTATTGGGGGTGGGGGATTTAAACAAAATGACTTTTCATGTTATGTAATTTGATGTATTGTACTTTAATGGATTAAATAAGTACAAAAGTTTTCTCAGTAAATAGTCAGGTGTGCTGATGCTTAAATTAAACTTAAACCAATATACAAACTTTATATAATGTGTGTAAAATAATGCTATCAATTTGAATTTAAGTAAATGGATGGACAATAGTCATCATCATCACCATAATCAGCATTTAATCAGAAATTTGGTATGCCTATTGGTAAAAATAAAATGTTAAATTTTTAGATAATTTGGATTCTCAAGCATAAGGGCAGTATGTATTTGAATAAATATTTTGATTCAAAAGAAGGATCTATTTATTTTAGTATATTTGAGCATTTTGGTATATTGACATGAACCAATTATATTTTGGAGAACAATAGTATTTGTGGATTTATTTGTTATTTTGAAAGAGTGTAGTTTTTTTTCTTTTCCCATATGTCATAGCATCGGCCGGGACGTGAACCCACACCCGTCTGCAACCAACTACTTGCTTGCATGGTGGCTGCGATACCTCTCGACTAACAATGCAAGACTGAAAGAGTGTAGTTGCCACAAAGTAATAATTAGTTAACGAAGATACTGATTAATAGGCAACTCCCTTTTATATATTACTGTGTTTTGAATAGTTTATTATATAGAACATTGTTGTGATCATGAAGTTGAAATATAAACCTTATTACTTACTACTGGATCAAGGTTTCATGATTAGATTTTAAACACCTCGTCTTTTAAATCCTGACATGGTGTAAAATCAATAAATATACTTTAAGTAGTTATTTAATAAATAAAAAAAGAGATGAAAGTATGAATAAAGGTTGATATATCTTTTATATGTTATTATTGAAGTTTAATTATTATGTGAATGTAGAAGATTCTGTAAACTGAATAATTCAAGGTCATCTTTATTTACTGTTCTCACTATTTCATTCCATATTCTAAATTTTTCATCTGTGTGGTAACAAAACATCAACATTAAAATGAGTATTTATCTCTCTCCAACACACATGAACTTAAACATATAATGAACTATCCATAACATATAATTTAATGGTTAAGTTAGAATGTCTAATCTTTCTATCTAAAAGAATTAAAATATGGATTTACTTTTGAAATTTATTTTGTTATTTAATTATTAAAAGGTTTATTTAGTTAAGAGATAATCCAATATTTCTTTAATTAGATATGTATAAAAATAAATCGTATTATAAGTTAAAAATGTTTGAAAACAAATATAAAAAAAGATTAACAAAAGTAATTATAAATATTATAGTCTAATTTTGTTAATTTAATGTTTTAATACAATTTTTTGTGTAGTATTTAAGGATTAGTCCAACACCAGTGTTCGTTTTAAAGAAATCTGGACACCAATGTTCACTTAAAAGTTTAGAATTTCATATTAAAACTTATAATAATGATTATTATTAGACATTTCAAAATTAAACAAGGCAAAACTCTCCATACAGTAGTGCCACCCTGTGCCAACCAGAGTAATCAATGGATGCCAGAAGGCTTGTGCATAAAATCCCTACCTCATCCAATATTCCCAGACTAGTTTCTGCCTTGTGCTAGTATAAGAGATGGTGATCATGTGACATTTCGAAATTGTGACTTTATCGTTATCATACTGAAAATTAGCTTTTAAAGCATATGTAGACTTATTAATATGAATCTACATATGCTTTAGAAGCTAATTTAAATGTCTTTTTTTTTTTTTTTAGTTTTTTCAATAATTATGTAGAACTAATCATAATCAATTGATAGGTCATGCTGACAAAAAAAGTAATCATAGCAGGGATAATATCAGTTCTAAAAAAGGGTAATGATATGGTCATTTATCACATGTGCCCATTTTTTGAGCTTGAAATTTTTAAATTATTTCTTTCCTTAATATAGTTTAATTTAAGCTAAGAAAATCAATCCATTACTGAAAATAATTAGAAGAGCTTTATAAAAAAAATTAAAAAACAATTTTATTAAAACAACTATTAAATTTAAACGATTTAAGCATCAAAACTTTTAAGTTCTTTAAAACGAAAATTGGTGACATTGATGTCTGGATTAATCCCTAAGTACCAAGTGTTTTATTAATATTTAAAACTGCTTAAATATTATTTTAAAAACAGATAAGTATAAAATTTTAAATCAGAATTTATGGTCAAATAAATCAGAATCTTTGCTTTAATAATTATTATTGATTCAAATAAATATATATTGGTATTGGTTAGGCACTTCATGTACAGAATTGGAATCAGAGTTATAGATATTATAGCATATGGGAATATATTCAATTGTTATGAATAGAAGGAAGAGATGGTTAATTAGTTGATTCACCCTATCATAGCTTCTCTATGAATTAAAACAGGCAAAACTCAATATACATATTGCCATTCACTGCAAGTTAGAGTAATCAATGGATGCCAGAGGGCTTGTGCATAAAATTCCCATCTAGTGCCTACTCATCCATTATTCCCAAACTAGTTTTTGGCATGTGGCCATTGTCAGTGAGGAGCCTTGGATCTGAGAGCCCTGCACCTAGGTCTCAGGATCTCATGTGATCATGTGATATTTATTCTCTGTGAATCTTGTAGCATTTAACTGAATGAATATATGACCATAAATTGATCAACTTTACAACATAAAAATGTCATTATTCCTATATGTTTTAAACCCAGCATAAAGATGCAACAAACTATTTAATGATAATTAATTATAAATACTAAATCAAAACATCCAACTTTTATCATACATGGTATATTCAAAATTTCATACCATCATCTTTTCATTATCTTTTCAATCCTCTTGATACATTATTATCATTATTTTGACCAATGTAATATATAAGTATTAAGTACTCTTATATCAAAATCTTTGATTTTAGTCACTTTTAAATTATAAAATTTTAGTCATTAGAACAAAGTCACTCAATAATTACAAGTCCATGCAAAATGATGGAATGCTTAAAAGCATTCCTGTACTATAGTAATAATAAATCAAAATTTAATATAAATTATTAATATAATTTAATTAAAAGGGATTTGAACACAGACATGCAAGCTCTGTTCAGTCATCTACTCTATGTTATACAACCAATAAACATGACCACATACATGTAAAAAAGATAAACAATCTCCAATACATGTATTTCATGCTGAACCAGCACTCTACAGTTGATCTGGATCATCAATGGATGACTGAAGAGAGCTTGATCATTTGTGTTCAAATCCTCTTTAATTACATCTAGCATATACTTATATTCAAATATGCAATTCTAGAATATATTTTTACCCTGTTTTTCTGCAATAATTGTAACAGTTCAAACAATGTTAAAATGTTTTTAAATTCAACATTTTTTTACATATGAATTTATCCACATTATAGTCGATGATTGAGGGGTATAAAACTGATCAGATATTACATGAGTTGCCATCATTGTTCTTATCCTAACTTAATTTATAAGTACTGTATATTGCTCTTAAACAATATTAATGATGGTAACTCATGATTGAGGTTATAAAAACGTTCTCTGCTTGGGATTGACACAATAAAATGTAATGAGTAAATAAAGACTAACTATAAAAATATTTGTGAAGGTTTGATAATTTGGGCAAACTGATGAAGCCAGTTCATCAAAAAGAAATGTTGGTGATCATCTGCACATTTGTAATACTTTTACTGGGTTATTTAAAGGAGAATTATGAAGAAGGACAATGAAATTTCTTGCATGATGCTACTACATCATTTTGAGAGTTAGGAACTGAGCAAATTGCTTCACCATAATTTTCCATGATATCATCATCATCATCATCAACCATTATCAATCCACTTTAGGATGAAGGTCTCTCCAGGTTCAATCCATATTTTCTGATCTTTAGCTTCTCTTCTCCACATCACCCCTACACACTTTTTTATTTCATCCTTCCATCTCACATGTGGTCTCTTTCTGGGTCTTTTACAATCTCTTGGAATCCGGTTTAAGATTTCAATTGTCCATCTATTATCATCTCTTCTAGCAATATGTCCAGCCCAACTCCACTTCAGTCTTTTATTTTTTCAATGAGGCCAGTAAAACCTGTTTGTTCTCTTAGCCATATATTGCGTTTTCAATTTCTTCTTGTTACTCCCAACATGCATCTCTCCATACTTCTTTGAGTGGTCTGAAGTCTCTGTATTGCTCTTCTATTATGTGTCTAAGTCTCAGATCCATAAGTAAAAACTGATAAAACACATGATATATCTATGAATTAAAATGAAATATCTCTAAATTCAGACAAAAAATTTACTGCCATGTTTAATACTAGAACATAGTGAAAAAATGTTTAATTTTAAATTGATGGTGTTTTATTTATTACTGGCTGTAATTAATTAATTAAAAAAAATAATGCATATTTTAACATTATATATATTTTTAGCATTTTATAAGTCTATCTTTTTTTCACTATTTTTTTTTGAATGGATGATTGAGATGTCAAGGTCATGTAGGAGTTATTAAAAAACTGCTTTACCTATATATATACTGCACGTAAAAGTAAAAATAAAAATTGTATATAAATATTAATGTAATTGTTTAACCTTTGAATAAAATAATATTGACAGTAAAGTGTAGATATGATTTTTGTTTTGTTTTGTATATTTGTTTTAATTGTATTTTATTGTTTTATTTTTATTATCGCTTGTTTATTTTGCAAATGAAAATTAGTCTATACAATACATTTATCTTGATTGTATTCTGTCTGTGTTTATTTTAAAAAGATCTTGTTTAGTTTTAAGCAAATTATAACTAAAGTTTCTTTTAAATAAATTTTGATTTATATAATTAATATTTCATTTGTATACAATTTCATTACATATTCAGTTTTAAAAAGTCCATATATACGATTATTAAAATATTTATTTTTAATCCCATGATGCTTTGCGCCTGGTATATTTTTGAATTTGTAGTAAATTTTAAAGTTAATCTTTAAGCTTAGGCAAATGAATAAAAATAAAAGCCAAATGTTTCGCAATGAAAATTTGATATATAAAACTGCTAAATAAAAAGGATGAATATTTTCTGGGCAAACACAAAATTGTCAACATCTAAAACCAGCAATTAAGAAAACATTCTGAAAATACTAATATTAGTTATAAGCTGGGTAAATAAAAAAACACTAATAAAAACCTTATATCAATAAGATTAATAAAACGTTGATTGAATGGATGAACAATGGATTTTAGAACTAATGACTTTGGGATCAATTTTCTGCTGATTAATACAAACATAGAACTTTGAATGCTCAATTCTCTCACTAGGATGCTCAAATATCATATGACCTCTTAAGCAACTGACTATAATACTTTTACTTAATTAAACATTGGAAGTCTCTCTGTGTGCTTTTATATATATATGTCAAAGCATTGACCGGGAAACGAATCCGGGCCAGTTGCTTGGAAGGCAGCTATGCTAACCGCTAGGTCACCAACGCGTGTTTTTTTTTTTTTCAGAACAAAAAAAAAAAAGAACGAAAGAATTTCAAACTGTAAAAACCTATTAAACTGGACAAGTAACTTCATCGATGGCATGATTACTTTATCTGAATTTTTCTGATTGCAATTAATGTATAAAATGAGTAAAAGGGACACTTTTAAATAAACTCGTCATATCAAGAATGCGAATAAAAAAGGGATGTCAGTTACAATCAAAATACTTTGATTTCTCATGACCAAGAATAAAAGTAAATATATCTCTTTCAAAAAAAAAGCTAAATCTGAATAGGAGGAGTTGAATACATATTAGAGCTGTTGCTCCGTGTTTGCGACGGCAGAATGACTTACTTTTCTCCAGTGGGGAGAGTGTTTGCTACGGCAGAATGACTTACTTTTCTCCAGTGGGGGGAGTGTTTGCGATGCAGAATGCCGTATTAAAAAGTCACAACTATGACATTCTGTTGTCGCAAATACACTCCACCCCCCATCCCCCACTAGAGAAAGATGCGGCTTTCTATTGTTACAAACACGGGCAGCTAGAATAATAAGTAAATACCCATTTTTGTATTTAAAAACTAATTACTGCCATCGTTAATATTAAATCATTCGACAGTATTATTAATAATATATTTTTTCAAATCTTAAAGAAGTAATTGAGACTATAAAAGATTTATTTTTTTTGAAAATCTTTAAATAGTTAAAAATAATAATTAACCTATTCATTCATTATCCTGAATGTTTAGTAAATAAAGGGATTTGAACTTAAGAATTCTCAGTCTATATTCTTCCACGCCATCTCAAACAACCTATACACATGACTACGCATATCATATTTGTGTGATCATGTGTATCGGTTGATTGAGATGGAGTGTAGAATAAATATAGATTAGAAATCCTAAGTTCAAATCCCTCTATTTAATAATAATTTTTCTAAAACATTACTAATATTTATTAAGTAATAACTTGTAGATTTATAATTTTACGCTTGTCCAAATTATGATAATATTAAATAGCGCTATCACACTTATAATGTAAAGCTGTATAATTAATATCAATTAGTCCATTAAAATGGCTGAGCGCTTTCGAGAAACTGTACTTCTCATAATCATAACCAGTTCTGACTCGTTCGTTGAAATCATTCTATCAAAAAGTATCAGGACACGAGTTTGAACCCACATCTGCAAAATTGGTTTGTACTGAAAGGTATAATGTTAAGCGTAAGGTAAAGGAGACTTACTTTATAGCAGAGGACTCCTTCGCCATTAATCATAAAGAATCATGTTTTGCTATATCAAAAAAAAATGGTCTAATTGACTCATTTGCATAGAGTTTGCATATTATACTGATAGAATGATTTCAACGAACGAGTCAGAACTGGCTATGATTATGAAAAGTACAGTTTCTCGAAAGCGCTCAGCCATTTTAATGGACTAATTGATATTAATTATACAGCTTTATGTTATAAGTGTGATAGCACTATTTAGTATTATCATAATATTTATTAAATACATTTTATCAAAGTTTGTCAACATATATTTTTAAATGTTTGATTTTCTAGTACAACTGCTATTTTTATTATTACTAGTTAAGACAAAATAAAATTTATTAAAAAAAAAATTAAAGTCCCTATATTGAGATAACACATTTCCACGTATAATGGGTTTTTTTTTCTCTCTTTCTCTTAATAGAATAAAGCATCTTTTTAAAATGGTAAATGCTAAAAATTTATTTATTTTTATTCTTTAAGATTAAACATTTTGAAATTAAAATGACAAATATTTATAAAGTTCAGAGATGTGTCTAATAAAATTAATCATAAATAATATTCTTCTTTGTAAGCTTTTTTTTTTACATTGTATTGTAAAATATTAACAAAAGTGGAAATTTATAATAAAAATGTTTTTAATATATGAATTTTTCTACAGTACAGGCTTTTTCATATCTGCACTCAAATATGTAATATATAGGAGTTTGAACTCAGATTTACACACGACCCTCAACTATTCACGATATCTCAAACTGCTGACACACAAGATCACACACATGTTGAAAAGATAAATAATCACCAATATCCGTATACCGTGCTAAACCAGCACTCATCAGTTGGTCCAGATTATCATCTCCTCATATATACACAATCAATGCTCAGCTTATATTAAGATAGCCAATACTCATACTTTAATGGATAGGCTTCAATCCATTCCACCTCACAACTCTTCAGCTGTCCATTTCATTGAAAATCTGATGCTGGAATGCTAAAAGCCCACATTGGCACCAACCTTCTCATTCTACCCATGTTGACCATAAGTCACTCTGACCCCTCATGTACAGGACATAATCCATTTACATACATATACGAGGGATGGGCAGACCTTACAGCACTGTATTTTTAATATATGATTTTTCTACAGTACAGACTTTTTCATACCTGCACCCAAATACGTAATATATAGGAGTTTGAACTCAGACTTTCACATGATCCTCAACTATTCATGCTATGTCATACTGCTGACACACTTGATCAGCCACATGTTGAAAAGGTAAATAATCACCAATATACATATTTTATACTGGACCAATTGATGAGTGCTGGTTTAACATGAAAATACTTATATTGGTGATTTTTGTATCTTTTCAACATGTGTGTGATCAAATGTGAATAGCTGAAGGTCGTGTGAAAGTCTGAGTTCAAACCCTATATAATAAAATTGTTTATAAATATTTGTTTTAAAGTCAACTTATTAGCATTATTAAAGTTTAATTGTGAATTTAGCTTGTATTTGATAAGTTAAAGTTACAATATGAGCAAATATGTTAGTAGCAAACAGTCACACGATAATCCTTTCTTACTGATAACATTTATAATAAAAATAGTAATTTATGTATATATTCTACTCCAGAGGCATCTAGCGTGCATTTTAGCAGACCAGTACATGGAAATGCAACATTCATATTTAATAAGATTAATATCCAGGAACTAGCCAGAGAACTTAGATATGGTTTTACATTCCAAAATGATCATACATTTACTCAAGTTTAGAATAAAGGTATCTTAAACAGAATACATAAATTAAATTCACTATTTGAAAAGAGACCATTTTTGGTAAATGAAAAAGTTATTAATCTATTTTTCTTAATAAGAAATTATCATTAAATTTAATCTACATATACTTTTTAACTTAACAGTAACCTTTTCCAAACATTTTGGAAAATTAAATCTACCTACCCATCAGATGATTCAATTGTGACAGTTACTTTTAATGTCTCAAGCATGGAATTCATATCAAATAATCATGGACATGAGCTCTGCATATCTAAAGAAATCTACATCTTTTAAAATACAAGTGTTAATTTTCCAAATGACAAATATTATAAAGTTTAGATATTAAAGCAACTGATAAAGTAAAGGCCAACAGTGATGTCAAAACATGAAATATATCTGTAAATCAATTTTAACAAATATATCCACATTTGAACATGTGCACAAATAAAACTATCAAATTTCCAGTGTGAATAATAATCATGGTGAAATGTAACTTAGTGCATAATGCATTTCCTCTCAATTAGTCACTTCAGATGTCAGAGATAAAGATTATTTGTCAAATATTCTTAAGCATTTAGTCAAAATAAGAATTAAACCACTAAACATCACTAGATAGGGATTTTATGCACAAGTCTTCTGGCATCCATTGATTACTCTGGTTAGCACAGGGTGGCACTACTGTATGGAGAGTTTTTGCCTTTGTTCAAAATAAGAGTCATCGATCACATGACCCTATTCTTTTAAGCTTGTAAGTTATAAACAATGAGGATTGCTATTTGAGTTGGATAGCTGGGTTTGAAGACATGTAGGTATCTGAAATTTTCAGATTTTCCACTCAATAGTTAACTTTTAGTTAAATGATGGCTTTGGGTTGATATTTTTAGATCTAGTGTCTGAACCTATCCTGCCACCTCTCTGAGGAGTGCCAAAGCACAAAACCATGGTCAGGGGTTTGGGGAGAGGTTCCTGACAGAGATATTTTAAATGCTTTCTGTGGCTAAGCATTTAACACAAAGCTTGTTGAGGAATTGGCAATCCTCATTGTTTATTCTTAAGCATTTGCTTCACACATTTAAACAAATTTCCATCTACTAAATTACAAATATCATTTTTACAAATAACTTTGATAATTACATATATAATTGAAGATAGCATTTTATTATATAACCAATATAATTTCAAATTTTTTATTATACTTCTTAATTAAAGTCTATTTCTTATAAACTATCTTTCAGTGAAAAAACTTCAGACTATTGTTTTTATTATAAGTATATTTTAAATAGATAAGAATTCACTCTTACTATGTAATCTGGAAGTTTGGAATATCTGAATTCCACATCACAATTGCAATTTATTAATTTTCTTTGAATACATTTCCAATTAATCATGCATGTATATGATGCTTAATTGATTAATATGATACCATACAAACATTAATTTTTTTTGTAAAACAAATCTATTTCCACATGAATAGCTGATTTTCATAGTTTAATATATTAACACAATTACATTGTTTATTTAATAAATTGTTTGTTATTTTTATACAATATGCCTCTTTGATTTTTCTTTTCTTCAAATCATTTTTGACATACAAAATAAAAGTACTATCAACATAAAAACTTCCATTATAAATAATGGAATATTCTAAAAATACAAGTTTAAACCTATTCTCAGAATATTATAATTTATTATACAAAAGTTTATGTTCATGAACTGTCTTTTTAATGCAGATTTTGATTCACCAATGTAAGCAGACCTACATTGGCACATAATTTTATATATAATATTACATTTGTCGATTTCTTCAACAGCATCAATTTCATTAATAATTAATCCATCAGTATTTAACCTACATCAAATGCAATATTAAAATGAGAAGAAACTAATAATGTAATTATATATATATATCTCACATTATTATTATATATAATAATAGACTCCATGAATTTTCTTCAATATTTTTTTCCTCCAGTTATATGTAAATTTGTATAATATATATATGATATCATTTCTATTATATCTATATTAAGTAATTCTTTAGTATATATTTTAATATTTGGATAATTTATCATTTTGAAATCTACAAAACATATTTGTAAATAAAAATATAGGATATAATAAGAAAGATATTTTATACAAGTTATTGTTAAAAGGATGGTTATCTTGATAACAGTTTGAAATTGTTGATTGTTATTGATGTTGTGATTGTCTAAGGGTTGACTGTTTTTTTAATAAAATTATATAAATGTACATATAGATGGAAGAAAAACATACTGGAAAATAACATGGATTTCATTACTAAATAGTATTATAATTATATCATTGGTTTTTTCCATTTTAATGTTGCATTTAACTAGTTAACAATTTTATATTTTCTTTTGTTCCATCTGGTGAGAGTTTTTAAAAATACTCAGCTTGACTATTGCTTAAATCTTTATTTTATACTAAAACTCAATAAGTTGAAATTCCTTTTTAATTTAATTTTGTAAATTAATATTTTTAAAAAAAATCATATTTGACATGTTTAAATATTTAAAAGCTAATTTATAAATCAAAACAATGTACTGAAGCAGTCAATCTTAGCTTAAGATTGTGCTTCATGGTACCATCTACTAACCTGTATTCAAACCTATATCCCATCCTGATCCTTTTGTCATGTATATATATTTTATGTATATATTTCAGATGCGTGCCTAAGTTATAAAATTTTAATGTTTCAATAACATTTTTTAAAAATTATTATTAATTCTTTTTTATTAATTATTAATTCTTTTTTATTAAAGTACATAGGTGTGGCTCAAATATATATATATATATAGGAGCAAAATACTAACAAAATATTGATTTTTTAAAATATTTTATTATATGTCATTTATACAACTTTTTCTTTTAAAGTACTTTTTTCCCTATTAAACTGTATTTTATAAAATCCAAGATGGAAGATGTACTGTTAATTGCCCAAAAATAATTAAAGTGTTGGAAACACTATTGTTTTAATCTGGGGAAGGTATTTTTAATTAAAGTTTTTACTTAAAATAAAATGGGGATTAAGATTAAAGATTTTCTTTTGTTATAAACATTTTTCTCAAATCTATTTCTAATCTAGAAATAGATTTAAATTTATTTTTGGACATTATCTAACAGTTGTATCTTTCAAATTCAATGAACTAAGTAATTAAAAGCATTTCAAAAATACCTGGGCAAAGTATAAAATGGCCAGTTTTTAAATCACCAGGAGATAAATAAGCTACTATTGAGAAAACTGTATTGTTAACATACTACTCATCATTATGAAACTTAAAATGATGTAGTAGTAAGGCCACCAACCTTCTCGGCCCTGTTGGGTCATCATCTTCCACTGCCATACCATTCTGCTGCCTAAGAATGAAGTAAAGGCCTAATGGAGAATTTTGGAAAACTAAATAGAAGCTTGCTGTCACATAAGAACTGCCATGCACGAGCTGAACTTTTTAATGTAAACTCTTAAAATAGTGCAAGGTAAATTATTTCAAATGCTACCATTGAAACTAAATCTAGCTTGCCTATCTAATCTCAAACTCTATATCAATCTCTCCTAATGTAATATTTAACTTTATGACTTTTCTAATATGTAAATTGCTCTTAAATAATTTTTATAAATTTAATTCTCATATGCTCTAACTTTCTTTAATTTTGGTGCAGTCATTTATTTATTACTTGTTTTTATATGTGTGTTTTTATTATTAATATGCCAATCTTAAGCAACCTGGCAAACGTAATTTCTAAAATCCTTTTTGTCTTTCAATTAAATCTCCATTAATTAAGGATTTAACATTCCTTAAAAGTATAATGTATTATTAATTAATATGCTCGCCAGATTGTTTTACGAGCCAACATTTTATTTATGTTTTAGTATAAAAAATATATTTAACTTTGGATTTTCTACCCAGGGTGAATCCAGAACTCAAGCTAATTAACACTTTGAAACCTTATTTATTTTATAAATGTTATTCAATTCTGAAAAGGTGACTGATTAGTTTTTTTTATAACTGCTAGTTTTATTTTTACATATGCTTAAAATATCAAATATAGTATTAAATATTCTCAGTTGTTGTAAAATCCATGAAGGTGGGATTGAATTATTTTAAATAGCAGAAAATGGAAGGGGGTAAATCTTAATGTTTCTTTTGCTAAATAAAATCTTCAAGTATATTTTAGTAAATGAAATCTAAATCTCTCTATATATATTATAATTGCATAGTGTATTATTTGTCTAAATT
Organism: Epiperipatus broadwayi; assembly: GCA_028023455.1. Taxonomy (NCBI): domain Eukaryota; kingdom Metazoa; phylum Onychophora; class Udeonychophora; order Euonychophora; family Peripatidae; genus Epiperipatus; species Epiperipatus broadwayi. The sequence goes on from JAQFVV010000095.1 coordinate 3,516,789, forward strand.
ATAGTACTCAAACAAGGGTCATTTATTTTAAAGCAGTAAAATTTATTCAATGACGTTAGTGACATGTATTATTACTGCGTTACTGACATTTGGCTATCTTCTTATATAGATATATTACATGCTTCTAGTTTTCTAATATGGGGGTTGTGACAAGTTCGAACCCATAGATTTTTTCTCATATCTGTTCCATAGATAGTTGAGCTATCCAGAACCACCTTTATTTCATATAATAATGCCTCTGGTGGTGATTCCTGTAAGTTTGGCACACACTATGCATATTCACTTCTTCGTAGATAAAGGGCCTCTTGCATCAGTTATACCAGTAAAAGTCTGGGCCATACCATGCCTATCCACTTTTCTCTAAGCACTGCCCAAGAAGGGGGGCTTAGACTTCGTTCTCATCCAGAAGCACGATCGTTTCCTCTTAGTTATTTTTGGCTATTATGTCAATACTGCCCAAACTTCCTATTATTATTATTATTATTATTATTTCTTTTGCTTATGACCTAATTTTAGTGCTGTAATAATATTAAAATTGCACTCTGCTTAAAATATATATAAATGCCAACTACTTCTAGTTTTATTAATTAAATTTATTTCAATCTTATACAATCCCACTGTCATAACTTATTTCTGTATTTTAAGAGTATTTATATGCCTTGGGGAAAATAGAGTGTTTTTCTTACCAGCGCTAATTAAGAGGATTTTCATTAAATATTTTGTCATATAATCAAATGTCATTTTCCAAATGTGTTTTACTTATTTTCATGACTGTAATGGCATGAAAATAGGTTTCTTATATATATAATGAATCTTGGAATGCTCCCCGAAATCATATATTACTCACCATGTTTCAGAACCATATATAAAAGCGTTAATAGCAATTTTATGTAAATTCTTTCTAATAATCGATTGGCATTTTAATATTGGACCCACCAAAGATGTGTGCTTATTTATAATATATTATTTAGCGAATAAAGAGCATATGAGAAATAATAGAGTGAATGACACTATGTAATCATCTACTGCTTGCTCATTCATGCACACACTAATGTATACAATTAAGTCATAATGTATAATAATTTGTCATTATATTAAACTATATTTTTATTGTCTAAACTTATTTGAGTAGTTCAAATTCCTTTTTCTTCACTTCCAAAAGTACAGCCATGCTTATATATATTTCAGTTTAGACATAGTAATAGATGTCTCATTGTCTTCTCTGATTTGCTAGCAGGCCACATTAAGAATTAATTCTCATGGGCCATCACTATTATGTTATCCATTAGGTGTTTGATCTGGGGCTTAGAGAGTGGGTTCAAATCAGGGCTGGTCCCTGACCTAAATCTCAGGCTTGATTGGGTTTGAAGTACATTTTGTGAATTTCAGCTCATGTTAGATGGATAAACATGTTTTGACCAGTACAGTACCATAAATGTCACCAATCAGTCAGTGTAAACATTCAGAAAATGAACAAATTATTTTTTTATTTTAAGTTTTTTTAATATAAACAAGTGAAGGCAAATTTATGACAGATCTATACATTTCTGCTTTAAAATCTGATATTTTTTTTTTATAATAGTTATAATATTGAAAAATGTTGACACGAAATTGGTTCTGACAGATAATGATGTGAAATATACTGTTGTTTTCTTTCATTATATTACAGTCAAGTTTATTAACTTTTATTTATAAAAATAAAAAAGTAAATGAATAAATTTAAAGTTTATATATGTATTTTTTGTTTTAAATAATAATCGATCAGTTAGTGTGTAAATATAATCAATAATATTTTATAAACAAGCAAAAAATCAGATTCATTTATATCAAAATCTTTACATGAAAAACTGACCAGAAGAAAGTAAACACCCAAAATGTATTTTTGTGTCAGATATTGCAGTATCACTTAGATCTAAACTGATTGTTCCTTAACTCTAAGCCAATGGTCTATAACATACTGACTTCAGATTTTAAAACATTATAAAAATATATTAAAAAAACACTACAGGTTATTATCACTTATGATAATGTCAACACAGTGTTGCTATGAAGCAATAACCTTGTTTAGGAATTAGAAAAGAGCATTTCATAAGGATGGGGGAAGCATGTAGATTAATATAGGACCAAATACTAGCAAATTAATTATTAAATGAAAAGGATGCTGTGAATAAAATCAACTGAGTGGTATAATGGTCAGTTACATCAGTGTGTATCACTGTATATTGAAAAGGAATTCATGAGCATGAATTTTTGCATAATAAATTATAATTTTCTATGAATATTTAAATCTGTATTTGCAGAATATTCAGTTATTTGTAATGGATGTTTTCCTGACAATGTTCTATTCCACATGTTGAAAATAATTTGAAGAAAAGAAAAATCAAAGAGGCATATTTTATAAATATTAAAGACACTTTATTAAATAAACAATGTATGTATTAATATACAAAAATTATACAAAGTTGGCAGTTCATATGGTCACATTAATGTTGTGTTTTTTAATGAGATTTTTCTACGATTTAAATTGAAAAATGCTACTCAAAATGGTAGGCATTTATTTTTATATATTGGTATTTTGAATATTGTGGAGATGATTGCAAAATTTTTTGTTTATTATATTTACTTTATCTGACTTTACATATTTTTTCTGGAATATCTATGATACTTTTAAAAAAATTTTTATATGTCAAATGCGTTGACCGGGAAGCAAACCTGGATCAGCTGCTTGGAAAGCAGCTATGCTAACTGCTAGGCCACTAATGCATGATATATCTATGATACTTTATTTTAACAATGATGTTTCTTGGTTGATACGTGTTGTATGGTGAAGGAATTATAAAACAAAATTAAACTTTATTATAGGAGTGAACTGTTAAAACTATCAAAGGAGTAATGTTTATCCTAATTTTTGTTGTTTAAAGATTAATGATTTAATGGGGGGGGGTGAAATAAAATAATAAAAAAGATTAAATATTTAATAATTATGGAGGTCATAAATGCAAAAATTACAATTAACTGAACAGTTTCATCTCATTCTTAACATTTTAAATTTCTTTGTTTCTATTTCTCACTAGCCGGAAAATCTAGTGTGTTATACATGCATTAATTACATTATTCTTTTCCTTTTTTCTTCTCTTTCAAAATTTATATGCCATGTTTTTTTATGACAACATTTGAATTTCTTATGAATTTTTATATAAATAATATTTCCCCCCATCCTACTTATTTGATTTTATGATGAAGAGATAGGAAAAAATAGATTTTGATACCAATCGAAGCATTAACAACTTTTTTCAACTTTCTAGGTTCTTAGATTTATCATCTAGCAATTATAATTTATATAATACATGAAGATACTCTTTAGCAGTGAAGAAATGAAGAAAAGATAGCATGTAACTACAAAATCTAGAAATATACTAAGCTATTTATCCCAACAATTTTTAATAATTTCAGTTTGAATTTCTTATAACATGTAAGTAGTACATTTTATATATTATTATTTACTTATCATTTATAATTTTTGTTATAAAAATATAATTTATAAAACAAAATAAGCGTATGTCACGCTTGAATGTGAAGCTATAATAAGATACAGTAATTAAAATACGCTAAGCGCTTTCGAGGTCCTTTACCTCATATTCATAGCGAAGCTGTGAGCTGCGAAAATAAAAAAGTGGGGTGGGAAAAGATATGCAAAAAAATGCAGAATTAAAAAAATGTATCAGGTCATAAATTATAACAGTAAATACATAATATTAGTCCTCTCTCTCTATGTAAATCATTGTCAAGCCACAAATATTTATATGATAGTAGAGAATGTATAAAATTATTTCTATATAGGTATATAGATCAGTGTAGCAAAATTCAAAACTGCATAGCAATCATTAAATTTAGTAGTCGTAATGCAGTGCGACTATGATCACTCAAAACTAGAAAAGTGAGAATTCGAATAGTGGGTTTGTGTAGATCGCCATAATGGGCATGTACACCAAAAAGAGATTTACATAGATAATAAAATATATATTAGATAATAAAATATTATATATATAAAATATTTTTTAAATAATCACTTTGTATTTTAATGGACAGGCTTCAATCTACTCCAATTCCCAACTCTTCAGTCATTCATACCATTGAAAATATGATGACAGAATGCCCAAATTCCATGCTGATACCAATATTGTTATCATGCCCATGTTGACCTCAAGTCAGTCTGACCTCTCATGTATAAGACAGTATCCATTTAAATACATAGAAGAGGGATGGGCAGAATGCAGGCTTAATGTGTAAGATTCGAAATACTGTCATTCTTACACCTGGAACTTAATTGTAAATATTGGGGATTTGAACCCAGACTATATATATATATGGGAGATGATATTCTGGACCAACTGATGAGTGCTGGTTCAGCACAAAATACATATATTGGTGATTGTTTATCTTTTCTACATGTGTGTCGTCATGTGTATCAGTAATAAGAGATAGTGTGTATAGTTGAAGGTTGCTTGAAAGTTTGAGTTCAAATCCCCTATATTTACAATTAAAGTTCCAGGTATTATAAGAATTCCTGTGTTTCGAATCTTATAATGACTGTGTAAACTAAAAAGTAGAAAAAAAGACTAAATCTCGGTTAATTTGCTAGCAGCTCTACAAATAAGTTAAAACATTTCTTTTTTCTATTGTATATATTTTTTTAAAAATAAAATTCTATTTACGTAATGATGCAGTCAATCCGGCTCTAATTTAAAAAAAAAATTGTAATGTCATTGTAATAACTTCTAATAACTTGTAATCACTTCTAGGTTTTTTAAAGAAAAGAAGCTGTAAAAATTATCAAATGACATTATGCAACAAACTGAAAATATAAAAAAGTTAGATCTTTTATAAATGGTTTTTATTTAAATGTAAAATAAAATTATTTAATATTTGTAACGCATTACTAGTTTTGTAAATATATTATTTACATTATAAATATTATGTCAAAGACACTCTAAAATAATGCATTATTTATCGTTTTCATTGATAAGATACGACAAGTATAGAATGTATTAGAAAGCTATAATTAGGCAACGTATTTAAACCTTTTAAAACATAGATTAAACTTTAACCTACTAGAAGAAATATTAAAATGGCGTCAAAAGCTGCCAAATAGGGGATCACGTGATACCAGGTGAAGTATTTTACAGATTGGTTATTTAAGCTTATCAAAACTCGTCTTCAATTTTTTTATTTTTATCCAATGTATTTTTTCCTCATATTAGAATGCCCATGCTCATTTTCTGTGATGCTATTAATTAACAATTAGTTATAATAACTGAAATACAGGTATAAATACAGACTTATTATATACCTGTATCAATATAAGTAATATATAGGGTATATGAGCACAGACTTTCACATGACCACCACTCACCAATCTATCTCATATCACTGATACACATGAACACATATATGTCGAAAAGATAAATAATCACCAATATGAGTATTTCATGCTAAACCAGCAACCATCAGTTGGTCCAGATTATCATCTCTACACATATATGCAATAAGTGCTCAGATATATATTAAGATAGCCAATCCTCACACTTTAATAGACAGGTTTCAATCCACTCCACATTCCAACTCTTCAACCGTCCATCCAATTGAAAATTTGATGATGGAACGCTCAAATGCCACCACGTGGCTGAGATTTCTGTCACACTCATGTTGACCTAAAGTCAGCCTGACCTCTCATGTATAGGCCATAATTTATTTAATACATATACAAGTGGTGGGCAGACATCTCTACTATGTAATAACTGAAATGCAGGTTTATTATATATCTGTACCAATATATGTAATATATAGGATATATGAGTACAGACTTTCACACGACCATCACTCACCAATCTATCTCATATCACTGATATACATGAACATATATATTTACGTTTTGAACATGAGCTATTTTCTTATACCCCCCCCCCCATATTTTGAATTGTTAAAATAACAAAAAATACAAAGTGCTGTTGTAAAAGATTTATCCTACATTTTTGTAAGCTATTATTGTGATTCCTAATATATCATAAATAGATATATCACCTGCATAGTAAAGTGCAATCGTAATGTCAAATTTGAAACGTAAAGATTTCTAAATTGCGGCTCCTCTGTCGCTTCTACGGTGCTCGAACATCTTACGATCTTCTAAGTGACAAACTATTCGATTAATAAATATATGAATGAAATTTTTAGAAACCAATAATTTTATATATAAAGAGTAAAGTTTTTTTTTTTTACTTTAAAGAACCAAAATTATCTGTCATTTAAAACTTCTGTAGTTTTAAATGAAGTGTTTTTACTATTAAATAAATTGTATTGATTTGAATTATTTTATTTTATCATTCATTAAACAAAAAGATGAGAAGTGAATTTATTTTTACAACAAAACGGTTTTTTATATATCGAATTAAATTGAGAAATATTTGCATTTTCTTTTCCACGTCAGTGACTGTTTTTATGAATACTATGATTACCGACATTATTAATAATATATCTACAAAAAAAAAAAAATCTTCGTAGTAATCACAATTTAATTTTTTTTTTTGTCTGATGACGTTACTTTAAAAAGTATATAACAACGCTACAGTGTAATCAAATTAATTTTTAATTTTATTTTATGACGTATCCATTGTGGCTGTATTAGTAGTATATACTGAGACATTAAAGTCTCACGTCATGATGATGATAAATAATACAACATATATAAATGTTTGTGACGATGAGTAATATGATTAGTGACATTATTAATAATATATCTACAAAAAAAAAATATTCAAAATAATCATAATTTAGATTATTTTTTTGTCTAATGACGTTCTTTATATACATAACAATGCTACAACAAAGCAAAAGTAATTTAAATTTTATTTTTATGACGTATCGATTGTGACTGCATTAGTATGTATATACTGAGTCATTAAAAGTCTCACATTATGGTGACGATAAATAATACAATATATATATATTCCAAGAGATTGTAAAAGACCTAAAAACCGACCACTTGTGAGATGAATGAGTGAAATAAGGAAGGGTGTGGAGTGATGTGGAGAAGAGAGGCTAGAGATCGGAAAAGATGGATTGAACTTAGAGACACTTTCATTCTATAGTAGATGATGATGTATAAACGTTTGTGATGATGACATCTTATTTGCAATTATTTGCTGCATTATTTTCATCACCAAATTAAATTATTAAGTGCTGGATGCATTTGGAAGAGTATATATATATATAAATTTTCTTAATATTTAACAATTTAACAAGATAATGAAAATTGACAAAGCATGGCTACAAATATATTCAATAGATTGTTTTTTTTTTTTTTGCTAGAATATGTAAACAAAAAAAATAACCATGCCAAGTTCAATTTCTAAGAGAAAGCTATAAAGTCACATCATTATACAATTGTCATTGAATATCTGTACTGAAATTAAACCAACTTCCTGTTGTAATGTTATTTTCTAGCAGATTTTTATTTTAGATTTTGGTATTCTTCCAATATTTAGTTGAAGTTGTGTTAGAAAAAAAAAGGCTTTAACCTTTTTTCACATGCACTTTAAACTTTTGTATAATAGACAAACGATAGTTTTTGACTGTAGACGGATCTCCCAAATCTTCACATGAGATGGGGACTTTATAAAAATAAGAACAGCCATCTTTAACTTAAATTCTTACTTATGTAGGTCAATTTGAAGTATCTTGATTTGAGAGATTGAAGAGATTACTCTCATAAGATTTAAATATACTATTTCCATTTACAAATTAACTTACATGAAATCTTGCAATTTACAGCCAGTTAATATTAAGATATTTTTAATTTGAAAAGGAAATAGTGAATGTAAATGTTAAGAAAGTAATCTCTTCACACACTCAAATCAAGATGCTTTAGATTGGCCTATATAAGTAAAAATTTATTTTTATAAAGTCCTTATCTTGGGTTGAGGTTTGAGAGGTCCCTCTATAGTCAAAAACTACATCATTTGGCTATTATGCAAATTTTAAGGACTAGGTGGAAAAAGGTTAAAGCCCTTTTTTTTCTAATTACATACTGCTTGTATGCTCAATAAATAATTAGAATGTTGAAATTATGACATTGTGTTAAAATAGTGTTGAAATGTTATTTATTTAATATGGTGATGGTAATAATAATATTCTTTCAGTCAAATCCACAAGCTAATTGAAAACTCTAATAGGTTCTTTGCAATTTCTTATATACAAAGGTTTATAGTAGACTATATTCTTAGTGCTTCTAAACATCACATGATCACAATTTCTTGTGCTTACACATAACTGTTATTAACACAGGAAAAACTCTCCATACAGTAGTGCCACTCAGTGCCAGCCAGAGTAATGAATTGATGCCAGAAGGCTTGTGCTTAAAATCCCCATCTAGTGCCTACTCATCCAATATTCCCAGACTAGTTTCTGGCTTGTGGCCTTCGTCAGTGAAAAGCCTTGGATCTGAAAGCACTGCACATAGATCTTAGGATGTAATGCAACCTTCCAGCAGCCACCTTTTATCTCTACTTAACTATAAAACTATAAGAATAAAATTTGAAAACACAATAATATTTTCAATCTAATTAAGCTCAATAGCTTATATAGTCATATGAGTCTGAACTCAGTTCACTACCCATACATTTTGGTGTCTTTGGATCTTTAACAACCATATCCATCACTATCCAATTAGGAAGGATTGGTGTTAAACCACTAAACATCACATGATCACCATTTTTATGCTTGCACATAACTGTTATTAACACAGGCCACAAGCCAGAAACTAGTCTGGGGATATTGGATGAGTAGGCACTAGATGGAGATTTTATGCACAAGCATTCTGTCATCCATTGATTACTCTGACTGGCACTGAGTGGCACTACCGTATGGAGAGTTTTGCCTGTGTTAATAACAGTTATGTGCAAGCATAAGAAATGGTGATCATGTGATGTTTAGTGGTTTAACACCAATCCTGCCTAATAGGATAGTGATGGCTATGGTTGTTAAAGAGCCAAAGACACCAAAATGTATGTGTACTGAACTGAGTTCAGACACATATGACTATATAAGCTATTGAGCTTAGATTGAAAATATTATTGTATTTTCCAATTTTATTATTATAGTTTTGTAGTTAAGTAGAGAGAAAAGCTGGATGCTGGAGGGTTGCATTAGACCCTAAGATCTAGATGCAGTGCTCTCAGATCCAAGGCTCTCACTGATGAAGGCTACAAGCCAGAAACTAGTCTGGGGATATTGGATGAGTAAGCAATAAATGGGGATTTTATGCACAAGCCTTCTGGCATCCATTGATTCCTCTGGCTGGCACTGAGTGGCACTACTCTATGGAGAGTTTTGCTTAGTGCTTCTAGTTGTAGGTATATATTTCAATAGAGGTGAAGTCTACATTATATCATAATTGTACTGTTTTATTTTGTACATAACCCATATACACTAATAAATTCAGATTAATGTTGGAACTTTTAATTTTTAGTTAATAATATCTAAAATATTATCTAAGTGTATTATTGATCAGGCATTTTAAATAAAAATCCTAAATATACTTTTGAATTGAAATACTTTTAAATCTTAAGTTGTTATATAAAAAAGGTTAATGGCTTTATTGCTGTGAAGTTTATAAGAAGTTTGAGTGCACAAGTGAATTCTGGGACCCCCAATCCCAAATCGAATACTCTATCACTGTGCCAATCATATAGGACAGTTATTGCATTATGGGTTGATACATTAACCATAGTGTTGTGATGCTCTATATTATTTATATGTGTTACACTATAAAGAATATTCATGTTTTCTAATCAATAAGATGAAAATAAGTCAATTGTCAATTTAATTAATAAGTAATTTAAATTATAATTATATATTTGGACGATTCAATTTATAGTGACTATCAGAAGAAATTATCATGAAAAATTATGATGCATTGGAAAAAAATCACAGAATCAAAATGACTCAGATTAAGTATTTTTTTGACATACTTTAAAGATTCTTAGTACTTAATTGTTATTTTAATTACCAGAGATAAGGAGAAATACAATTATTGATAATTATCTATGAAGAATAAATGAAACAGAAGCTCTAAGGCTTATAAAAATTAAATTGCACTGGAAGATCAAATCAAAATATTTTAATTTTTTATCTTATAGTTGTTATACGTGAGAAAATTTATGCTAGTTTCAAACTGTCCTATGATTTTTTTATTAACTTAAACATTGATTTTAAGGTGCAATTTATTTAATAAGAAATCTATAATATTTTATGAGAGAATCAGTGTTATGAGACAGAGTGGAGAGTGATGGGTCATGTGAAAGTCTGTGCTCATATACCCTATATATTACATATATTGATACAGGTAAAAAATAAGCCTATATTTCAATTATTACATAGTAGAGATGTCTGCCCATCCCTTGTATATGTATTAAATGGATTATGTCCTGTACATGAGGGGTCAGATTGACTTTAGGTCAACATGGGTGTGATGAGAATCTCAGCCTCAGGATGGCCTTTGAGCATTCCATCATCAGATTTTCAATTGGATTGATGGTTGAAGAGTTGGAGTGTGGAGTGGACTGAAGCCTGTCCATTAAAGTATGAAGATTGGCTATCTTAATATATATCTGAGCATTTATAGCATATATGTGTAGAGATGGTAATCTGTACCAACTGATGATTGCTGGTTTAGCATGAAATATTTATCTTTTCAACACATATGTGTTCAAGTGTATCAGTGTTATGAGATGGAGTGGAGAGTGGTGGGTCATGTGAAAGTATGTGCTCATATACCCTATATTTTACATATATAGACACAGGTATATAATAAGCCTGTATTTTATTTAGTAATAATTTACATTTAATGACAAAGTCACAATATAAACAATATAATAAATTTACAAAATATTAATCAAAATAACTACATAGAATATGACCAAGTTTGCAAATATTTTTAAATATATCAAGTGATATGTGGTCAATATCTAACCAAAAAGCTATGACAAAAAATTAAACATCCTAATACCATTGTAATTGAATTGCCTGTAACACGGGCAATGACAATTGAGTTGTTTTTTTTTAATCTAATTGAGTATTTATTTTAAAAATTATTGCATATAAAAGAGAACATGAAGAAATATATCAATAATCACCCTATATTTAAAAAGATTAGCAACAGATAAAATACAACCATTATTATTAATATTCTGAACTAAAATTGATTTAGACTTTTCAAAAATAAAATACATAATATATATATATATGTAAGGTATGTGGGATTCGAACACAGACTTTCACACGACCCTCAACTCCCCATACCATCTCATATTGCTGACCCACCTGATCACACACATGTTGAAAAGATAAATAATCACCAATATACATATTTTGTGATAATCCAGCACTCATCAGTTGGTCCACATTACCATCTCCACACACATATACAATCAGTGCTCAGTTTTATATTAAGATAGCCAATCTTCATATTTTAATGGACACACTTCAACTACTCCAACCCACAACTCTTCAGCCTTCCACTTCATTGGAAATCTGATGCTGGAACGTTCATAGTCCGCGTTAAAGTTTGTAAAACACATAATGATGACAACCACCGGAAATAGAAATATTATAAGACAAAGAGTTAAATATCAAAATTGCAATCAATGGTAATAGGATTTTATCCAAATTTAGATGATAATAAGTAATGCCAGGATAAAATTTTGATTTAATAAAGTCTGTTTAAACCATGTTACATTGATAACAAGACTCATAAATAGTTAACAAAAGAGATCTAGGAAAAAAATTAACTAAACAATAAAATAAGTGATTAATCTTACATAACCTCAAACACAAATAAATAATATAATAATAATAATAATAATATTAATTCAACTCAATTCTTTACTTAATGTACATATCTACAGCATTAAGCCAATTACAAAATTCACCATAATTTAGTGTATATAAGTATAGATCCGTATCAAAAAAAGTATAAAATAACCAAAACAAAGTAGAAGAAGAATAAAATAAATAAAAATCTGTTCACACAAATAAGACTAAAGATAATTTTTTTAATGTTGGCTGTAGAGAATTCACTGAAATCTAGATCAAAAATACATCTATTTCTTCAAATTCTTCATTATATGTTTTGAGCAATCAAAGTAAAGGAGTGATTTTTAATATATTAGATCTAAATAAATAACACAATAATTCTTCAAATAATGTAAATTATTCTTTGTGTATAAAATGTGACAACCAGAGCAGAAAAAATTCAAAAAAATATTAACCACTGTTTACCCATTCAGTTCCAATATGGCACCATGAATCTGGTACATGGTACTGAAAGTGCTTGGCAAAATAATAACAGTGGTTAACAGTTTTTGAATTTTTTCTACTCTGGTTATCACATTTTATATGTGAAAAGTAATATACTAGATCTACAAATTTTAAATTGAAAATATTGTGAGAATGATAGTTACAATAATTTTACTTGATATATAAGTTACAGAATAAGTTAGATGTAAAACTATTTTGGGATATGCAAGAATTTAATTGACTTTCATTTGGCAATAACATGATATATTGATCACTGTTAAGATTAATTAATTAAAAAAAAATTCTCAAAAATAGATTGATTTTAATGATATCTGTTTTAGAATGAGATTTCCATATAACTAATTCATATATTATGACAGGGAGTATCAAAGGCATAAAAAGTTTGTATCTTATTCATTTATTAACTATTTTTCCATATCTATAAAATAGCTCCTGTAATTTCAAAATCTTTGTTCACTATGAAATCAAAGTACTGATGAAAAAAAGCCATTATTAGATATTATTTCTAAATCTCTGGTGATCATGTATTACAATTTTAGAGCCATAAATATCCAGAAAAACATCAAGATTTCAAATTTTTCTAAATAACGGAACATTTATTCATATTTACATTTATTTGATTATTTTCTCATCATTTCAAGGAATTATTTATATCATTTTGAAGTCAAAAGCAGTCTTTAAAAGCATTTATGCATCTGAACATTTTGCATTCATTTGCATAACATAGAAGATGTGAGAATTCAATGTAATTTTTGGGGTCATCACTACATACCTTAAATAAGAAAGGGTGCAAGAAGATTGCCTTGAGATTCCCAAATAAAGCAGCAATATGTTGAAAATTTATTGTCAAACATTGCAAAATATATTCTGTCTTTAAAAAAAGATCCTAACCAGTTAATAAGTCTTTTGTTAAATCTAATCGGTAAAGCTTTGTAAAAAGATATTTATGATCTACGTTATCAAAAGCTTAAGACATATCAAAATAAATAGCATCCACCTTGGATTGATCTTCAATTGAATTGGAAATATGATTAAAAGTAATTAAACATTTGTTTCACACAACTTATTGGGTAATAAACCATGTTGTATTGATATCAAAATTTTGTTGGCATCAAAAATAATCATATTGTATACACATCTTTAAAATATATGGGCAACGATGTGTAGAATGGAAACTGGCCTATAATCATTAACTAAATTCCTAGATTCTTTCATAGAGATAAATATAACTTTAGCAAGCTTAATGGATTTAGGGAAACACCACTTATTAAAGAGCAATTAAAAATATACAAAAGTGAAGAAGCAATATATTCAGTGAATCCTTTATAAATGAAAGCCAGAACATTGCCATGGTCAACCCCAATTCAGACTTTAACCTCTTGTCATAATACCATAAATCCAACCCTAAAGATCCAATAAAATACTTAAATTATGATTGACACATATATCTCCTAAATAATAGCCAAGAGACTTGCTATGATTTTGCCAGACCTAACTTTACATACAACTCATGTTTCTTTTCACTTTCCAAACTGCCCAAGAATTATTTAATTTTGTGTAGCGAATATGATAAATTTAGTCAATATCCAGTTTTGTCTACAACCGATAAACATTCCAATGACACATACTTTTTAGCATAGTATTAAACTGCCTAACTACTTTGCTAATGAACTTTTGAAACATTTTCTATATTAACTATACTCATAAGCTGCTATTAGTGTTTTCTTAATTTACAGATATTAAACTTTATATATATATATAATTTGTTTTGCCATCAATAACCAAATTGCCTGTTCATTAAACTAAGCTTTCAATTATATATATATATCCAATAGATATCACCATAACTTTGTTTACTGAATAAAGTTGTCTTTGAAATCTAATAATAATAATGACGATGATGATGATGATGCGTAGATAAGACATTATTTTCTTCACAACTTTCACTGTTACATATCCTAAGCTTTTTTTTTTTTTTTTTAGAGTTAACAATTTGATTTTTTTAAAAATATTTTTTCACAACTCCTATCATTATCTTTTTAATGTTTTTTTACTTCTAAGTACATGCACAGTATACTTTTTCTTTTCTTAATTTCTTAAGTTTTTAATAAAATAATGCTATTAGTGTTTATCTATGTATCAATGACATGGACATAGTCAATCGAATTCCTTAACAGTACGAAATAATAACCATACCTTTTCTTTGAAATCTAACTATTATTTCTGTAAATATTATTTACAGCCAAAATAGTAATTATGGATACTTTTAGGGACTTTTACTGCCTATTTTTAGCCAGAGAAAAATATTTGTCACGCACCCATGTGTATCGTAATATCTACAATATTGTCAAATTAAATGTGAGATAAAAATGCATCATTCCTTTTTCTTTTAATAATATTGCAAAAAGTAAGTGATCATTGACTCCTCCATTCTCAGATCTTATAAAGCTAGTTTTTCAGATATGTGATGTAATATAAAGTCAAATTTAATCTGAAAGTATGCGCATGCACAACTTTCAAGACGAAGGTGATGATTATTTATGTTGACAGCCTGTATAATAGGGAAGTTCATTCCCCTCTTTATTAAATGAAGGTTAAAAAGGATTTAAAAATAAATTGATATATTAAATTCGCTCAACTTTATCTTTCAAATCTAACTTTATACAAATGATGTCAAGCATTGGTGGTCGAGTGGTCAGCACAGCTGCTTTACAAGCAGTTGTCGCGGGTTAGCGGGTTCGCTCCCCGGCCGATGCTATGACATATGAGGAAAAAAAATCTAACTTTATACAAATGAATGCATTCTTGCATGGTTTTATTTTTTAAATAAAAATTTGATCTTTTTACTTAATTTTTTGCTTATGAATTTTACAAGAAAATATGAATTCAGACTTTTATTGACTGCATTATGCTTAATTTTTATGCACGATAATTTTCAAAGCTTTTATGCAGTACCACATTAGTAATATTTAACCAATTTGTGCATGATATATAATGTGGATTTTATCATCAACATGTGGATGAAACAGCTAACGCTTAGCACCTGATGAAGATACAGCCTTAAACATGTGCCATGCTGTGATTGGTTGATATGTTTTTATCAATATGGTAATATGTAAAAGTTTATAAAATAATCTGTAGATGGTGCGCAAAGAGTTAAAATCACTTCAAAGGATTACATACGTGCAGAGTTTTAAATTATTTATTTATTTATATGTATTATCATCCAATTGATAACGATTTTATATTATCAAAGGTTATTTAGTTGTGAGTTCAAATTATTTTGGTCAAAGATTTTGGAGTAAATAAATAGAATAGTTAAACTGTGACGGCTGTAGTATTTTCAGTATCAGTGGATCAAGAAATATCTTTACTGAACAAAATAGAAGAATCTCCCAACATTATTTTTCTAAACATATAAATGCGCGCACATATTTGTATATAACAGCTAAATATTAACTATAATATTTTATCTCTTAGTGAAGCTTTGGATTTATTTAATTTTTAGGAAGGAAACAAATAAGTATAATCCATTTGAATACAAAAGAAATGATTTAACTAAGAATAATATCTTGCAGCGCTGCTTTAATTTGTATTTTCTAGCAAAAATAACATATTTTTCTTTGTTTCAACTTCACAGAATAAAACTTTTTATTTAAAATTGATGCTCAATTCATGTTTGCCTTTTATTACATAAAATAGCTTATAATTTTATTTTTTCATAAGGCAGTTTCTGATTTTCTAATGTACAAAGTTTATAAAATAATTGAGTGATATATATATATATGCCCGTGTGTGCTAAATAAAGACCTTCATATTATCTTGGTTCAACCATGATTAATACTTGCAATACTGTACCTGCAGTCATCTAAGTAAAGAATATTATTTTAAAAAGTGATATTAAGATACTGCAAACAAAGCAGTGAGCAAAATAAAAAATTTATCCAAGGAAAATAAAAATATTTTTCATAAAAAAAAATGAAGATGGAATTATCAATTAGTAAATAATATATAATTATTCATTACTGTCGACCCACTTCACATTTTATCAAACGAAATATTTTTATTGAATGAACTTTTAATCGTATTTTATTTGTGGCTTACAGAATCTCCACAATAATTTTTAAACATCATTCTTTATCCAAAGGATGGCAGGTGCTATCCAAACAAAGTATTAGTACAACACACATGGGTGATTCTGAGAAATATATGTAATATATGTTAGACACCCAATAGAAGTACACACACAGCTTCAGTAGTACTATATCTTAAATGCACTATATCTAGAACATTACAATCATTATCATGTCATTACAATGCAGATTTAGATCTCAACAATGTCTGTTTCACAAAGAAAAAGTAGACTGAAATGCAAGTGCTCATTCTATATAGTGTTATTGCAATTTTCTTTATAACTAATTATTGTTAGTTTCCATGTTATAGAGCATAAATTGTTAATTTTTGTTTTTTAAAAATAATGAACCTATTATCATATAATATTGTATATGTTAAAAATGTTAGACTTTGTATGGCTGGTGATTTGACTCAATCAAATAAATGTCATACATGAATAAGATATGTACAACATTATATAAAAATTACTTTAATATTATTAGTTTTTTGAAAAAAGTCAAAAAACAAATATAGCTTAACCCTTATGTAGTACAAACTTTGCTTGGTCGAGTGAGTTAAAATTATAAACTTTTGATTGGTCAATTACAGACTCAGCAGTAAAAATATATTCATCTTTTAATATTATATTTGAACGAAAGTTTTTTTTAGAAATAAATTTCTATTTATAATTATAAAAATATTTTATAGTGGAAAACATAAAAAGAATGTTCATAATCTATTAGAAAATGTTGAATACGTCAGTGATTTTTTCCCTCAAATTACGTTCATGTAAAAGTAAGAATTTTTACTAAAATCTTAGCTATTTTTCTAAAATAATTTATAATATGTAAAAAAAAAACACTAAAAGACCACTCTAAAACAACATTTTCATTTTCAAAATCAAAATAAAGAGGTTGGAGCTGTGAAAATTGTTGACAGGCGCTCTTCCATTCTTCAAAATAAGAACCAACCAATCAGCATCTAGGAAAACCTGCCTTCTCCCATTGTTGTAGCTTCTTACATTAATATTATTGACTTTTTATTTGTAAAATAATTCTAGAGAGGGCAGCATCTTATGGTACTTTTTAAGCTTTAAAATGAGCCTAAATTCACTATGATAATGTAAAAATTGCCTGTTTTGGAGCATGTTGAAGCCATGTTCAATTTGACTCATGTATTTCCTTAAAAAAGTTAATATATGAAAACTTGAAACAGTTTTTTACTTAACATATGTATATGTAAACTGTAGAGCATTGTCTTTAGTAGATTAAAATTGCAATCAAAAGAGAATTCTCCTTTTAATTGCAAAAACCTGAAGTTTTACTTTCACTCTTATCCTGGGACAGTTAATTGACTATTCTTTTAAGTAAAGAGTTTTCTAATTAAATAATGTATAAATTGTTAATAATTATATATATATATATATATATATATATATTGATCTGGTATTTTTTGCCATTTCATATATATATATATATATATATGTGTAATTTAATAAAAATACTTATATGTTATTTTGAAATAAAAATTATTTTTTGAAATATGATTTTAAAAGGTTTTTTTTGTCTTTTGTTTAATTATCTCCAAGAAATCACACTTTCTTCAGTTTAAATATTTGGTTAAAATTAAATCTTGAAATTTAATTTTGAATAAAAGTTTTTTTTGTCTCTAAATTAAAAGAATTCTTAGAAAAGGGACAGAGAAAAAAAAAAAGAAAGGAAAAGTATGGATTTTTTTTTCTAATTAACTCTATTGTTGAGACTTCTGATAGTGAAGGTATTTTTGTTATCTATTATGTGCATTGACTTGGAATCTTCCTATGGGTTTAAAGGCAAATATGACCAAAAAAGGATATAAAATAAAAGTGTGAATCCAGACTTTGAAAGGACTTGACAATTATAAAAAGATGGAGTGGCCTTTTGTTAAAAGCTACTATTTGGTATTTTTCTTGAGATAGTGCTTGGCCATTTTGTTTTGATTCAGCTTGGACTCATATACAGTTTAAATATTGAAAAGATAAATTAAACAAAAGAATATTAGAGAGTGCAGAGAAGATGTTGAATGGATAACAGACATCAGAATTTTTCCCTCAGGGAACTTCTCCTTCCACCATCACCTTGAAATGCCAATGTAAATGTCAACATAGTAAAATTTGAACATGTAGAGCTAGCCAAGAAAATTGAACAAAATGGAAATACCGGAAAATCCACACCAACCATTGGATTAAGATTCATATAAGAACTTTTTCCCACAGGATCAAGAAACTACACTGATTGATCAGGGTAGTTATGAACTTTCAAGAAATATTTTTTTTAGTGTATAATGGTGTAATAGAAAGGCCAGCTGGTTTTGAATAGTATTTAACATTTGCGAGAGAGAGTTCGCTATCTGGCACACTCTTATTAGTAAGTTGCCCTTGAGTTTCACTCCTAGTTTATATTTTTCCATAATTATTTGGTATTTTTAATATATGTAAGTTAAGTGATGGTGCATGTTTCTTCAAGAAAATATATGTTAAATAAGTTTGTTAGTATTGAATAGATCGTGTTAGTTTGTTTAAATAAAAAAAAAAAAAAAAAGTATAATAAATAATTCAACCTTAATTAAGCTTTTGCTTGAATTTAATCATTATTTAAGTAATTAAGGATTCCTTTTATAGAATTTAAGTCTAACCCAGATTATGTTTTAAAATTACATTGGGTGAGTGCCATTCATAAATAAAATGAATAACCATGATTGTCAAACCTGTTTTCACAATCTGGTTCTAGGTTATATACTTAGTGGCATCCTCATTCAGCCGTCTTATTTTGTAAATTTTTTTATGTAAACAAAAATACAGACATGGCAGAATCTTATGACACAATATAGATATGTATATAATGTAAATTAAAGCTTTAAAATAGTTTACATCATATTGACAAGGTCAAAATATAATTCCCCTCCAAAAGCACCTTTTCTGTATTATTCTTGTAATATATATATATATATACAATTATTGCTATGATATATTGATATTTTATTTTATATTGCATTGTGTAATTTCTTTATAAACTTATATTTCTAACAAATAAAAGTAATGAAAATTCAACGCAAAATCTATATTTATTCTTTAAAATAATTAAAATTTTAATTTAAATGATGGCTAGGAACTGTCAAAATGTGATGAGTGTAGTATAAAAAGAAATTAATAAATGGACATTAAAAACATTTAATTAATTCATGTACTTCACTTTTCTGTTGGTATATTTTTATGTTATTGCAAATTTAATATGTTATTTCTGAATTGCTAAAATAATGATTATTAAATACAATAGTGAAACTATTTTACAATGCAAAAATTAAAATAATATATATATATATTGAAACAGTGAGATTCGTATTCGAATCTCAAGTTTCACCTTTTTCTGTCGTCTCTCACTGACCGGTCTATCCCACCCAAATTTAAACTTTTTGGTATCGAATTGTGTGTGTAACAATATTAAAAATGTATAAATATATGTAGAATTCAACATAAACACGCACACATTTCGATCTCAAATTAAGCGCAATAAATACGGATAAAATAATATAATTTAGATTCCTTTTAGTTAAATAAATTTTGTGTAATAATAATCATTTATTTTGAATTTTATAAAGTTCGTATTTGTTGTTTAGTTTAAATTTCGTTAAATAATAAGTCTAACAAAATCTGATGCAATAATTAATTAAAGTTAAAATAATTTTATTCCCTTTTGTCTTTGAAAATTTAAAAGCATCGGTCAGTGATAGATAATAAATTAATTATAGAAAAATTCCAAAAAAAATGTAATTAACGAATGTAAAAGAAAAAAAAAACAAAACAAACAATAGCACAGCAGATTTCTTTCTAATTAAAACCAGCAAAAGCATTGATTATCCTGAGGGCAAGATAAATAAAACCTAAAAATATCTCAACAGAAAAATTAAAAGATCAAGATAAGAAAAAGGAGGCCATCTTAGACTTGCTGGAGACTTTCACTTGAATTTTAGCTTTGCTCTCGAGTGGAGCGTCTAAAATATCTTAAATAAATTAATACTGCAAGGTATGACCGAGTAAGCACCGAAATTATTCTCCATCGGGAGATGGCCCACCATATGCCGAGCTTCACCTTGCCCATCGTAAAAACACCAAAATGATCTGCTGCCTGAAATAAACAAGAAAGCCGCTGCTGTTAAAAATCAATAAAACAACATGCCCAGGACAAGAAAGAAAACTTCTAATTACGAACAATCTGCTATTAAACCAATGGACGAAAACATCTTATAAAACAGGTACCTGTGTGTGTATTCCAAATTATAGAGTACTCTAGTAATAATAAGCTATAGCTCATCTCCTATTATTTGTATAACTTCTAAATGTTAAAATTGTAATTTTGAGAAACTAAAATTTGAGAATTCATGTAATCTGTAAATTTCTCGCATAATCTAGCTTACCCTCCCTCTATCACTTCTTAGGTGTGTATTTCTTAAATCTACATTTCATTTATAATTATCATTGAAATATTACCTTCTCATAATTATCTTAGTTTTAAAGCTAAATCCATAATCGCTTGAACAGTGAATGCGTGTCGAATTATCATTAATATTTGCTTTTATAAATAACTTAAATTTCATATAAATCGACACGCATTCAAAGAATCAGTTATTGTAATGCAGGGTCTACTACTCCGTAATAGCTGGCATACTCGCTGTAATAATTCCCTTTTTAGATATTTTTTTTATTATTAAATGTTAATGAATAATTATGTAAATTTCATTTCTTTGAGAGTCACCAATTTTCTTTCAGTCAACGGTGATAATGTTGGGCCGAGTTTGAAATCTAGTTAAATATTACCACAATCTTTTAGATATTATACATGTGTTACGTTTTGAAGCCCCGATGGCTCATTCCACGCCGTGAATACTCCGGATTCTAGAGGGTTGAATTAACCCCAGTCGTCCTACACAAGCGGACATGATAATGTTCCCGTAGGGCTTGACGACCATCATGCAGCCAGCTGGCAAATTGCGACACGGACCGCTTGTCCCTGGTTATGCTCATGTGACACCTTACCTCTTCGGGTCGCGGCAGAGACCAACCCGAAACCCTTATAACTTATTCACGGCATTGCAGTTTCAGCGCTGCCATTTTACATCGCCCTTCTAAAGCGTACCACGTGTTCTTTTATTTAGTTTATTATTCTCTCTATCACTCCGCCTCGGCATTATCTTCGTCATATACTCTCAAATAAATGTTTGCCCTTTGTCGTAAAATAAATATTTTATTAAATAAATGTATGTCCGCCGTTACTGATGACTCTTGCAGTGCAAAGTATAAATTCCTTACAGCACGCATTAGAAATACTCACTCGAGAACCCTAGGTAGCTAGATTACGCCTTCATATAAATAAATGCTCCTTATAAATAAATGTATTTTTATATATATAATATTACCAATTAGCTGTTGAGACTTTGAATTTAAAATATGATTAATAACATTAATAATGTTTTCTTTTATTAAATACGTAAATAAATAATTCTAAATATACGTCTGTAGTTAAGTTTTCATTTATTCGATGCCCATTATAGACATTTCCTCGATTATATATGTTAATTAATATTCGTTTGATTGTTGGCCAACTCGGAAACAAAACCCATGAATCTCGTGCATCTCCCTGACCACCGTGCCTAAAGAAGTGTTTACTTATGTCGCATCAGAGGCGTTATTCCGTAGATTGTATTGTGGAACCGATAAACTATGTTCGAACTCAGTATTACCGGTGGCTTCGCTACTCGATGGTGCTGCTGTTCTGTGTGGTGGTCGAATTCTGCAATATGTTAACGAGATACACGTGTTTTGACTGTTACATAGTTAAATTTTTTTTTGGCGTTTGGCGCTTTCCAACGTGAGGCTTCGAGCATAAAACCCATAGATACCCTGAGCAAAAATAACGCAGATAAATTTCTTTAGCGTTCGTTGCCGAGTTGGCTAATTATTTTATATATATACGATTTTGTTTTGGATAAAAATAAAAATAATAAAAATAAATCGAGTGAAATAATGTGGGTCGAGTGAGTGAAAGGACAGCAGGCGTAATAACAAATTTAAGGAAAGCAGGGATGTGTGTGTAATGTAAGAAGGAACGAAATACTCGGATCTAATGAAATATCTTTTTAATATATATATAATAATAATCAGTAGCTAAATGAGACAGCAGAAGCTTATTATGTTTTTAACAATAAAATTTAGTAAAGTAAAAATATATATGTCATAGACAGCAGTGGCTTATACGCGTTACTAATAGTTAGTTATAATATATATGTTAAGTATATTAAGGGCAGCAATGTAGAATAGAGATAGGGCAAGGAAAGAGTATTATAGGGCCAAGATACCGGTGGGGGATAGTTAAATGCTACTAGTGAAAAATAAATAAATAAATAATAAGAAAATGGAAACAGAAAATACTGAGACAGAGCAGCTAGATTTATCTGAGGCTTTGGAGTCGACACCCGAGCGAAGGGAAGCTCCGCAACAATGCAGAGCATCAATGGACTATAATTTCAAGTTCATGAAGGAGATGCTCAGACAGAGTATGCAAGCAATGAAGGAAATGTATGAGGAGGAGATGAAAAAAAGAAGCGAGGAAGAATCAAAAAGGAGACAGGAAGAAGAAAAAAGAAGAGTCAGGGAATGTCAAGAATTTAAAGACACTATAGTGAGAGAGTTAGAAGCAATAAGGGAACAGTTGGGAATATCCAAAGTTAGTAAAAAGGTAGAAGAGGTTAAAGACAGGCAGAGTGAAATGAAGGTAGAGAGATCTGATGAACCTATGATAGAAGCGCAAACAGGTAGTGTCGTGGAGGTAAAAAAATATGATGAGCAGAGAGACCTCATTCCAACCGATGAAGGCCCACAAGAACCAGAAAAGGAAGTCAGCACTAAAGAAGAGGCGAAGATGGACGTTGGACACCAAAGCTATTTAGCCAAGATGATCCACATCAAGATCTTTAGAGGGGAGATCGGAGAAAGCCCGCAAGCCCACTTAGAGAGCTTGCAAAAGTTTTTCCAATTTTATAAAACAGGGCCAGATGAGCAGATAGCGATAGCTAGCTACCATCTACAGGGATCTGCCAAGGACTGGTGGAATATGGTGAGATGGAAGCCTCAAACAATCGGAAATTACAAAGATATGTTAATGAAGCGTTACTGGAGCAACGAGCGTCAAAGCGGTATCTATAATACGCTCTGCCAGGAAAAATATGGAACGATACCCCAAGAGACACACACACAGTTTTTCCTCCGCCAAGCGAATCGGTTTAAATCCCTTACAACGTTCGCCTTTTCGGATTCTCACGTCATAGGGACCATCCAGCGTGGCATGCCGCTGGCCATCCAACAGTTGATGGCAGGCAGTCGTATAAAGGACATAGAAGAAATGAGTGAATTTCTCACTACATTAGATTTTAGCCATTGGGCCAAAGAACCGCCGGATAGAAGACAAAAATTAGAGAACCCAAGGCCGCAGTCGTCAACGACAAGAGATATATATTATCCACCTGACCCGGGGTTATAACAATATTGGAGCATTTCGGACGGCCATTCCGTGTATAAAATTTAGTAAAACGAACTTAATAAATATTGTTGGAATGGAAATTATATTGGGCTTTATATAGAAATTTTGTTATGTATATTTAATTATTATTATTCTTAAAATTTTTTTTATATATATTATGTTAATTAATATTAGTCTAAGAATTTTTTTTTATATCTATAATCAGTTTAACTAATCGTATTATCATGATTGCTAACCAGACACGGCCAAATTAGGTCATTTTAAAATTAAAGTTTAAATTCTAGATCCGGGTATATAAATTGTTCGTTACTTCATGAAATCTCTGCTTTCTCTATTTCAATATCTGTAAAAACAATAATAATTTTTTCTTTTCGTCTTTCAATTATGTAATGTAAATTTTTTTTCTCTTTCATGCCTCCTTTGTTCTTCCTTAATTGTTCACGGGAAGTACGGGGAAATGAAACAGTGAGATTCGTATTCGAATCTCAAGTTTCACCTTTTTCTGTCGTCTCTCACTGACCGGTCTATCCCACCCAAATTTAAACTTTTTGGTATCGAATTGTGTGTGTAACAATATTAAAAATGTATAAATATATGTAGAATTCAACATAAACACGCACACATTTCGATCTCAAATTAAGCGCAATAAATACGGATAAAATAATATAATTTAGATTCCTTTTAGTTAAATAAATTTTGTGTAATAATAATCATTTATTTTGAATTTTATAAAGTTCGTATTTGTTGTTTAGTTTAAATTTCGTTAAATAATAAGTCTAACAAAATCTGATGCAATAATTAATTAAAGTTAAAATAATTTTATTCCCTTTTGTCTTTGAAAATTTAAAAGCATCGGTCAGTGATAGATAATAAATTAATTATAGAAAAATTCCAAAAAAAATGTAATTAACGAATGTAAAAGAAAAAAAAAAAAAAACAAACAATAGCACAGCAGATTTCTTTCTAATTAAAACCAGCAAAAGCATTGATTATCCTGAGGGCAAGATAAATAAAACCTAAAAATATCTCAACAGAAAAATTAAAAGATCAAGATAAGAAAAAGGAGGCCATCTTAGACTTGCTGGAGACTTTCACTTGAATTTTAGCTTTGCTCTCGAGTGGAGCGTCTAAAATATCTTAAATAAATTAATACTGCAAGGTATGACCGAGTAAGCACCGAAATTATTCTCCATCGGGAGATGGCCCACCATATGCCGAGCTTCACCTTGCCCATCGTAAAAACACCAAAATGATCTGCTGCCTGAAATAAACAAGAAAGCCGCTGCTGTTAAAAATCAATAAAACAACATGCCCAGGACAAGAAAGAAAACTTCTAATTACGAACAATCTGCTATTAAACCAATGGACGAAAACATCTTATAAAACAGGTACCTGTGTGTGTATTCCAAATTATAGAGTACTCTAGTAATAATAAGCTATAGCTCATCTCCTATTATTTGTATAACTTCTAAATGTTAAAATTGTAATTTTGAGAAACTAAAATTTGAGAATTCATGTAATCTGTAAATTTCTCGCATAATCTAGCTTACCCTCCCTCTATCACTTCTTAGGTGTGTATTTCTTAAATCTACATTTCATTTATAATTATCATTGAAATATTACCTTCTCATAATTGTCTTAGTTTTAAAGCTAAATCCATAATCGCTTGAACAGTGAATGCGTGTCGAATTATCATTAATATTTGCTTTTATAAATAACTTAAATTTCATATAAATCGACACGCATTCAAAGAATCAGTTATTGTAATGCAGGGTCTACTACTCCGTAATAGCTGGCATACTCGCTGTAATAATTCCCTTTTTAGATATTTTTTTTATTATTAAATGTTAATGAATAATTATGTAAATTTCATTTCTTTGAGAGTCACCAATTTTCTTTCAGTCAACGGTGATAATGTTGGGCCGAGTTTGAAATCTAGTTAAATATTACCACAATCTTTTAGATATTATACATGTGTTACGTTTTGAAGCCCCGATGGCTCATTCCACGCCGTGAATACTCCGGATTCTAGAGGGTTGAATTAACCCCAGTCGTCCTACACAAGCGGACATGATAATGTTCCCGTAGGGCTTGACGACCGTCACGCAGCCAGCTGGCAAATTGCGACACGGACCGCTTGTCCCTGGTTATGCTCATGTGACACCTTACCTCTTCGGGTCGCGGCAGAGACCAACCCGAAACCCTTATAACTTATTCACGGCATTGCAGTTTCAGCGCTGCCATTTTACATCGCCCTTCTAAAGCGTACCACGTGTTCTTTTATTTAGTTTATTATTCTCTCTATCACTCCGCCTCGGCATTATCTTCGTCATATACTCTCAAATAAATGTTTGCCCTTTGTCGTAAAATAAATATTTTATTAAATAAATGTATGTCCGCCGTTACTGATGACTCTTGCAGTGCAAAGTATAAATTCCTTACAGCACGCATTAGAAATACTCACTCGAGAACCCTAGGTAGCTAGATTACGCCTTCATATAAATAAATGCTCCTTATAAATAAATGTATTTTTATATATATAATATTACCAATTAGCTGTTGAGACTTTGAATTTAAAATATGATTAATAACATTAATAATGTTTTCTTTTATTAAATACGTAAATAAATAATTCTAAATATACGTCTGTAGTTAAGTTTTCATTTATTCGATGCCCATTATAGACATTTCCTCGATTATATATGTTAATTAATATTCGTTTGATTGTTGGCCAACTCGGAAACAAAACCCATGAATCTCGTGCATCTCCCTGACCACCGTGCCTAAAGAAGTGTTTACTTATGTCGCACCAGAGGCGTTATTCCGTAGATTGTATTGTGGAACCGATAAACTATGTTCGAACTCAGTATTACCGGTGGCTTCGCTACTCGTGGTGCTGCTGTTCTGTGTGGTGGTCGAATTCTGCAATATGTTAACGAGATACACGTGTTTTGACTGTTACAATATAGAAGATGATCTTATTAAATAATAGGCCAAAAATTAATATATATATAATAAGTGTAATAATGATCAAGACTAGATGGGTTTGTAAGAAATCATTAAAAACAAATCAGCATTTAGACAATCCCAATATCAATAACAATCAACAATTTTAAACTGTTGTCAAGGCAACCTTTATTATTAAAGAGAAGTTGCCTTGACAACAATTTGAAATCAATATCAATAACAATCAACAATTTTAAACTGTTGTCAAGGCAAATCTCCTTTATTGTTTATTGTTAAAAGGTTGCCTTGACAACAGTTTGAAACTGTTGATTATTATTAATATTGGGATTATCTAAGTGTTTATTGGTTTTTTAATGATATATATATATATGGTTAAAATAAACTTTATATTTATTCAAAAGAATTTTACAAATTGTATAAGCTGTATTATTTTACACAAATTACATTTGAAATTTCCACACACGTTTGAAAAAAAAAAAAAACCTTTTAGATAAAGACATTTAAAGAAGGCAAATATTCTTTGGTATACCTTTCTGGTTGAATCAGCCATCATTTAGTGAATGGGATTAATAACTTTTTTATATCTTCATCCCCATAGTTCAATATTTTCTGTATCAATAAATTACTATCAGAACATCATTTTAAAAGTATCATTTATTTTTAAAAGCTTAAACTGCAGTTGATATACCTAGCAGCAGGATTGCATATGCAGACACACACATACAGAGTTGTGAGCAAACTTAAAATAATATATGGCTAAAAATTATTTTGACTAGTAATACTATCTATTCTTAAATTCTTTTAAAAACATATTACTCTGTTGTTTTATTTCCCCATTATCTTGAATCTTGTCAGAATCTTTCCAATTCAAATATGTGATAATAATCTTATGGAAATAGAATAATAAGAAATGTAGTTGACATTTTAGAGAGATATGATATACATTTAGCAGACACTGCCACTAGATGGCAGAAAAATATCAGTTACATTAAAAGGAGGAATGTAGGGGAGAGAAAAGATGCAGATGTATGGGCAGCAAAAAAGGCAATTCAAGGAGAAATGGGATGGTCAAGTTTTCATATGAGAGATGCAAAAAGTAAAATGAAAATGCTTGGTAGATTGCAGTTTATGGATAATAAAAGAATAGCTAAAATAGTATTTAATTGGGTTATGAGTAAAGGGCAGGTAACAAGATGGGTGAGAAAGGTAATGCGGTATGCAAAAGATTTGGATAAAGAATTTATATCAGTATATTTGTATAAAAGATGGGATGATTGTGTTAAGAGGGTTGTTGAGTGTTGTAGTAGTAAGGAATGGGATAAAAGAATAGATTTATTAATAAAGAATAAGGAGTTAGAGAGATGGAGAAATAGTATGAAGAGTAAAAAGAGTTTAAATATATATAGAAATAAACAGAATATTAGGTGTGAGTTAATATATAATAATAGTAAGGAAAGTAATTTATTATTGAAGACTTGAATGGGATCTTTAGCTACAAGAGAATATACATGTAAATGGAAAAAAATGGGTGATTTATTTTGTAAATTATGTAAAGAAGGAATAGAAAATATTAGGCATTTGTTAATTAAATGTAAATGCATGAAAACAGAAAGGGGTACATATAATGAAGTTATGGAAGAATAAATATGAAAAAAGTGATTATACAGAAAGTGAATTATTGGTTTTTATGCTGGGTTTGGGAAAAGATAAAGGGGATTTAGATATAAAGGTTATAGAGTTGACAAAGATTATGTTGTGGAAATGGGATGGAGCAGAATATGGGAAAATTTAGAGTGGGGAATGTAAAATAAAGTGGCCAACAGGTTTATCTGGGCATAATTGCTGAGATATTCTTGACTTCGTTTAAGGAGAAGCCACAATACATCACATCACATCACATTATTTCATAGAACTACTGTCATAAGAAAGTTTTAGGTTGTTTTTATAATTCTTCTGGAAAACATAGCAGTCTATTATTCTATCATAAGAATTTGAGTGTTCTGCAGTTTTTGGTGAAATGGAGCCACAGATTCTGGAACTTATGATTTATTGATTTCACCCAAATCTATTAATTCTAATGCTCAAAGTTTTTATGAATTCCACCCTTAAAGACATTCGATTATTTGAATGTCAGAAGAAATACTAATTAAATGCTTTATAACTTTTTAATAGCAGATGAAATAAATATGGAAGTGCTAAAAATTCCAAGCAAGTTATATGCAAACTATGATTATATACGATCAAAGCTAAAATGTAGGTGGACTCATTTACATTTACTGACAATTAGCTTACATATAGCTTCCTGAGGGTCTTCAATACATCCATATTAATTTTAATTAAATACTTTATATATATCACATGATTACCATTTCTTATGCTTGCTTATAATTGTTATTAAAACAGCATACAATAGTGCATTAGATCCTAAGATCTAGGTGCAGGGCTCTCACATCCAAGGCTCCTCACTGATGAAGGCTACAAGCCAGAAACTAGTCTGGAAATATTGGATGAATAAACACTAGATGGGGATTTAATGCACAAGCCTTTCTGGCATCCATTGGTTACTCTGGCTTGCACTCAATGGCAATATTGTATGAAGAGTTTTGCCTACTTTATATATATATATATATATATATATTAGCATGCTCTTAATTTTATATATATATAAGAATTATTAATCACACATATATTATAGATTTCACTTAAGTCAAAAGAATAGCTCTAAAATGAATTGCAATCTGTTTCAGAGGGTTTTTTTTTTTGTTTTTTGGCCACTATTATTTGCTAGTTTATACTTAATAATAGTTTTAAAATCTGCAAGGAAAAAAAATAACACAAATTACTTTAAAAAATGATGCTATTTTATACAGAATAATTATTTGTTACAAAATCAAGTTTATATATATATATATATATAATGCTAATTTTATTACAAAATCAAGTTTATATATATATATATATATAATGCTAATTTTATAATACATAAAGAAGTTAATATGTACAATTTGTATGGTTACATCAAAAGCATAAAGCTAAACTAGTCAATAAATAATCAAAATTACTCTAAATTCACAACTCAGCCAGACTAGCCAAGAAAATAAACTCTAAAACACTACCAATTTAAGGTAGTGTTACTGATATAGCGTAAAGTTTTTTTTATTATTATTTTGTAGTTCTTTACACTTGAGAAGTCTGCTTGTAGTAGTGAAACCATTAGTAGTGTTTTAGAGTTTATTTTCTTGGCTAGTCTGGTTGAGTTGTGAATTTGGAGTGATTTTTATTAATTTGTATGGTTATATAACAGGGCGAATATATCTACCAAGAACAATTTAACGAAATGACAACATTAATGAATTTATACCCTGAATTACAAGAGTTTATAACTATTATTTACACTTACACATCACTAATAATAAAAAGTTAGATTTATTAAGAATATAATTGATTATGTAGAATTTGAGATATACACATCCACTTCTTTTTTTTTTCCATATGTCATAGCATCGGCCGGGAAGCGAACCCCAGCAACCATCTGCAACCAACTGATTGTTTGCAAGGCGGCTGCGCTGACCTCTCGGCTAACAATGCTTGACTAACCGGTTCTTATTACTTTTCTAAAATAATCAAGTATTAAGAAACTTACCAAATAGATAATTATATTACAGAATCTAAATATATTTTTAATTAATATTATCATTTAATAATAGATATATAAAAATTCAACTTAGAATTCAAATCCTTAGATTTTTTAATTAAAAAAAATATATCTCCCTCTACCTACTAACATACTAACACTTTCTTTTTTTTATAAAAAGAAAAAAATATTTTCAACAAAGAAAAAAATTGTCAATTCTTACATACATGCTACTGATTAATCTATTCGTTGGTCGTTTCAAAATCCCATCCTTGATAAAGTAGTTAAAAAAACTTATACTCTCTCACACAAATATCCCATTATTTACTTTAAATTTTTTAATAATATAGGGCATATGAGCACAGACTTTCACACCACCCACCTCTCTCCACTCTATCTAATAACACTGATATACCTAAACACATATATGCTGAAAAGATAAATAATCACCAATATACGTATTTCATGCTAAACCAGCAATCATCAGTTAGTCCAGACTATCATCTTTACACACATATATAGTATAAATGCTCAGATATATATTAAGATAGACTATCCTCATAGTTTAATGGACAGGCTTCAATCCACTCCACACTCCAACTCTTCAACCGTCCATCCAATTGAAAATCTGATGATGCATCTCAAAGGCCACCCTGAGGCCGAGATTATTGTCACACCCATGTTGACCAAAGGTCAATCTGAACCCCACATGGACAGGACATAATCCATTTAATACATATGCAAGGATGGGCAGACATCTCTATAATGTAATAACTGAAACACAGGCTTGTTATATATACCTATGGCTATATAAAGTTGGTATATTATTATTATTTTTTTGCTTCCGGCGCTTCCTTAAATATTTAATTTATCATTCGAAACATGTTTACTTCTCTCTTTATATAATAGAAAAACATATTGATTTTTTAAATAATATCTTTTTTGCACTGATTACCTTTAATAGTTTTATTAATTAAATAAAGATTTTTATTGGTAATTTAATAGGTATTTCTTTATTAAATTTTAAGTTTATCGAATATTTAGAAAATTACAAAACAGTAATATTTTTGACATTTTTATTAAGTTCTTAATAAAATGAATCAAGATTTCTTAAGAAATGCCAAATTTAAGAAACCTGAGTTAGGGTAATTTTGAAAAATATATAATTTAATACCTTTATCTATTCAAAGATGAATATAATAAAAAACGTGTTAATAATTCCATTGCTTTACATGGGTACACGGTCCTTGCCTCAGGTCGGTCAGTTCAGGTGTTCAAACCTCTTATGAACACAAAAGCAATAACTCTGATTATTTATTTACTTAATGTGGTTTCACTGTTATATCAACGTTAATATGGATTTTTAAAGTACATATCAACTGTGAATTGAATAGTCTAGAAGTAGTATACTTCAAACAGTTTCCCTCAGGGTTGACTATTGTATCAAATTGTTTAAATTATAGTTCTTTTATATATTCAGTGCATCCATACTCATCTTACTAACCCGGATAAACTTGTAATTTTTATCCTCTAGTTAATATCGATTATATATCTACCTACTAAGAAGTAATAGATAGCTATATGGTTTGTCTGTTGGCCTACCTATCTGGAAAGGAATATACGCATTTAATTGTCTCATCAGTTTTATCAGATGTGTGCATATCATCCAGCAACACATGAAGAAGAATGGAGAATAATACTTCTCGAAACGATGTGTAATTACTAATCTGTTGTTTATTTGTGTGTTATTCCTAAATAAGTTGTTTGTATTTGGAAAGTTTAAAATTTTCTACACATTCAACATTCACTCATAGATAATGGAAATAGTCCAACATATCACATCAGATAAAGATTATTTTTAATTATTTATTATTAAATCAACAAAAAACCCATCATAGCAAATTATTAGACCATTGAAAAAAATAACAAAACTTTTATTTTTCAATTTTTTTCTTTCTCTGATATTCTCTATTTTAATTAAACTTTACAACAATTTTTAAATAGGGCAATTGTTGATCCTTTTTGTATTGTTTTAAACTTTTGGCTTAGTCCTAATTTATTAATAAAACTAATGAACTACTCATATTGATAACTAACTTATTCTCGTATTTATTCATATTTCTCTTATTTATATCACCATATATGTTGAATATTAGCTTTTTATATTTGTATTTAGTTTTGATTGTATATTTTTGACTGACATTTACAGAAATATCTGCTATACCTGCTTTTAGCCGAGAGATGATCACAACTGCCTTGCAAGCAAGTAGTTGGTTGCAGACGGTTGTGGGTTCGCGTCCCGGACGATGCTATCACATATGAAAAAAAAATGAAGATATTTTGCTATTTTATTGTTTGTTTCATTATGATCTCAAAGAAAGATGTAGTAATCCACAATTAGAGGATGAAGAAGCGTTGTGAATTAAGAAATTCAAACTCTTTCAATGTTTTATAAGCAAATATTTTATACTAATAGTTATTTTGCAAAAAATTATTTCCTATGCTGTTTAAAATGACTGAATATTTCAAGTAAAAGGTAACCGTATTGTTTTTTTCTACAATAAGTTTGCAATAGATATTGAATGCAAATTTGAAATTAACCACATAATAAGAATTTGGAGAAGAATATTTCTGCAAAGGATTAAAAAAGAATTTTGCATAAAATAAAAAATACCTAAATCATGAAATGACATAAAGATTTTATATACATTATTAAAACAGGCAAAACTCTCTCTCTCTCTCTCTATATATATATATATGCCACACACAGCAAGCTAGAGTAATCAAAGGATGGCAGAAGGCTTGTGCATAAAATCCCCATCTAGTACCTACTCATCCAATATCCTCAGACTAGTTTCTGGCTTATGCCCCCCCCCCCATCAGTGAGGAGCCTTGGATCTGAGAGAACTGCACCTAGATCTTAGGATCTAATGCAATTCTCTAGCAACCACTTTTTATCTCCATTTAACTACAAAACTATGAGTCTTAAACTGAAAACACCTTAATGTTTTCAATCCAAGCCCATTAGCTTATATAGTCATATGGGTCTGAACCCAATTCAGTACCCATACATTTTGGTGTCTTTGGTTCTTTAATAACCATAGCCACCACTATACTATTAAGAAGAATTGGTTTTAAGCCAATAATCATCACATGACCACCTCCTCTTATGCTTGTGTATAACTGTTGTTAAGACAGGCAAAACTCACTATATATATTGCCACACACAGCATAGGGAGTTTCACCTGTTTTAATAACAATTATACGCAAGCATAAGAGGTGGTGGTCATGTGATGTTTATTGATATTATATATAGTAATAGTGCATGACTATTTATAAAAATATTTTCAGTTTTGATACTTGTAAAAGAGAATGATAAACTAAATGTGTTTCCACTTTTGGTTTAAAAAGAATCAGACAAATTCTAATATTAGATACTCTGATTTCAGCTTGCAATGAGAGTTTTTAATTGATAATTTGTCTGGTTTAGCGTAAATAAAATTTGTCTTAAGAAAATGCAATTTCATTAAACCAAAAGACTGTTTTTTACGAGGCTCCTCGTAGACATCTGAAGTCATTCTAACTCAGCCGATTCTTATGCTAAAAAATTCGTTCGATACGTTTTGAAGAGGTTTTTAAAAGTTCTGTACGATGGTGACCTCTTCCGACTTATTTTACAAGTAAAAAATAAAAAAAATGCATTTAAACCTAAACAAAGAAAGAACATTATTTGTGATTGGTTCTTAGCAAGCTTTCAGCCGAAAAAGACATTCTGATTGGCTGGAAAGAACAAAGAAACCGCCTGATCAAAGAAAATAAAGAAAAACGCTGAGATTTTCATTTCGAATCCAATTTTAAGTATTATAAAATTATATTTATGGAAATTAAAATTATTCTCAGAGAGAATAATAAAAAAACAAAATTATTTTCGAAAAATATTGAAGATTTTAGTACAAATATTGAAGATGTAGTAAAAAGAAATATTTACTTTTCTATAACGTAAAAGTCGATCTTTTTGTTTATATTATAGCTTTTATGTTGCCGAAATTGAATATTTTAGAATAAATAAATAGCAATTTATTTTTGAAAGAACTTTCGTTCTCTTCATAACCTGAAAAATTAATAATATACTTTTTATAAACGTATCTGAGTTGAATTTAATATTATAGGCAAATATGTTTTAACAATAGGCTTTGTCTTCAGTTTGTGAGTTGGCCAATTAAAAGATTTGATTTTTACCTCATACAACCAATAATATAATTAGCGGTTAAAAGGTTAAAGAATAAAAGCTTTCATATCTGTGATATCTTTGTAGTTATATATAGCAACTGCGACTGCGCATAATTTAATTTCTCCAAGTATTAAATATTTCTCAGCAAAGTAATATTTTATCATTATATTGCAATGGTAAATATTCCACGGTAAACGGGTTTGAACTAGAAACCAAAAATATACAATGAAATATTAAATATGTACCATAAATCTTAATTCAAAGTAAATATTTATATTAGATGAAGGTTGAACAGTTAATAAGATTTTTTAAGAATGATTCAATTCAAATATATATTTATTACACAATTGTGAAGGTGATTAGTTTTTTTATGGTATTTTGGTATTACTCCTATTATGACATATTACTCCGATGTATTATTCTATGTTTGCGCTATGTTTAAAGTAACCCCTCCAAGAAATGTGAGACCAACTTAATAAAATTTGTCCACAGATTCTGCAGAGATGTTATTTTAAACATATCACAAAGTTAGAACAATATGTCCTGGAGTAATACATCATGCCATGTATAATATGAAAATTTAAATCTAAAGAAAATAATGGAGACTATATTCATTATGGAAAAAGGAAAAAGAACATTTCAATACAAAATAAAAAATGTATTTGTGAGTTGTACATTTTTAGTATGACACTTTGTATTGTTAACACTACCTTTCCACTCCCAGCATGTGTAATATCAAACTTCAAATCTAAAAAAAAAAACCATCTAATTTCCAATGATGTACAGATATATTTATTATGGAAAAAGAAGAATTATGAAAAAAGATCCTGAAATGTTTTTTCAACTAATGAAGTGTATAAAGCAAGGTTTTAAAATAATATATATATATAAAGTTTTAGCAAAAAAAACATAAAAATATACACTTTTAGCTGTAAATTAATTTTTAAATATAAAATCTAGTTACTTACAAGTGATGTGAGACATGCATTACATTGTGAAGGGGGGAAAAGTCACTAAGGTGGATTGAACCATTTAATATTTTCTAAAAGGAAAATAAAAGAGTCAGTTTATTTGACATAGATTAGTCATGCCAGAATTTGTAGTTGCCATGACATCAAACGTGAATAATACATCATAGCAGGAATAATACCAAAGTACCTACTATTAAAGACTTTTTTTCATGCAGCTTTGTATTATAACTAATTCAAGCTGCTATCGAATTTTTTATAGTTACAGTATAACATATATAATGAAACTAGAATTAACTCTACATTTTTCAAAATACAAATAAAAAAATAAATAACAGTTATAGCTAATTTAAGGCAATATGATTACCATCTTGAATAGAGATTTAATTAGAATTCTAGTGTTTTGTTTTATTATATATTATTTTGTCTGATATTATATATATTAATTTGGAAGTAGGTACATTATATTAACTGTTCAAATTCAAGGAATTCTGAAAATTTGCATGAAATGCTGTAAAGTCATTTTAAAATAATTTCCTTGAGATAAAAAAGAATCAAAAGATTGAGTGTTATAAAAAAATATCTTTTTTTCCAGTAGAAAATAAAAATTGCAATTTTATTAAAAGTAACTGAGATTAAGAAGAGGTCTTTCTTGCTAAAATTAAGCACTCAAGGTGCATGTACTAAGGTTTTAGCCTTATATCAGTATTAAATGCCTTATATTTGTTATCACATCTAGATAATTGTACAAATAATATGAATTGGAATGAAATACTGATTTTTTAAAAAAAAATTCAGTCTGTTGAATTGATAGTGGAAAAGATTATAACTGACCTCAGATACCTAATTGCCTGGTTTCATGATTGAATCCCAACAAATCTCATTTTTAAAGATAAAGACCAAAAACAGAGGTAGATATTGGGATTAAATTGCACTACTATCTAGTAACCATCAATATGTATTGGATCAATAATAAAAGAAAACAATTTGATTAACTTTCTTCTTATAGTATTACATTTCTCACTCAATTTTTTGTTAGCAATACTCTGTCTATCTTTACTATATTTTAGCTTACATTTTTTCTTAAATAACTGTCCATTCTAACTTTTGCTTATACATATCTTTTTTATTTCTTAATAGCCTTTCTATATACATTCTTTTCAATAATACCACATTTACATTTAATAGTCCATTATTTTTATTAACATTTTATTCATATTTAGCCATATTTAATATTTTGTAATTTTTTTTAAACTTATCGTTATGAAAATATTTCCAAATATTCTAATTCCACTGTTTCACAAACTTCTCACCTGTAAATATTATTCTATATACTTATTTCTGCTTGGTTTCTTTTATATATACTTACTAGTGTATTTTTCCTAACTTTTTTTATTACGTGAACCCTCATTTGTAAACTTTTTCTTTTTTAATCTATTAATTTCTTCTAGTAAATTAAAATTTATATTTTTAATAATTCTTTCAAAGATACTACTAAACTTGATCACTTATCGATATCTCTCCCATATATATATATATATTACAATGGTAAGTCTTTCCTGTACGGAGTTTTTATAACAAAGACGGATTTTATATTTATATTAGATGAAAGAAGGATTTGGACCTTGATATTGAACATATATAATACGTAATCAAAGTTATATACACACACACACACATATATATATATATATATTATGTAATGATCTATTCGATGAGTATTGTTGTTTTGGTTCACATCAATATGAAGGCCAATTGTTAATAAAATTCAAATAATAACAATAAATGATTCAATTCATTGATATAATATTAACCAATGTGACGATGATGATTTATAACTTAAAAATACAAGTACTCCCAAAAGTATTTTATTTGTTTTCAGTTTCACTAAAAAAAGCAACTCAAAGGACCAAGCCTTCTAAAAAGAAAGTTTACTCTGGAGAAAACTTTAAAGGAAAAATCATCAGCAATTATTATCTCCATCCCAGCATGTTTTCCAGTGGAATGCATGATTTTTCATGGTTGTGAATATTCCCTCTAGCATACGTGTGTAAAAACGTATATTTGGATTGAGTTACAAACATGAACTAAATGAATTAATAAAAAAATGTAACAATTTATTATTAATCAATAATAAATTGTAGGTTTATGCTGTAGGCTTTGTTCAAATTATGATAATATTAAATAGTACTATCACACTTATAACATAAAGCTGTATAATTAATATCAATTAGTCAATTAAAATGACTGAGCACTTTCGAGAAAATGTATTTCTCATAATCATAGCCAGTTATGACTCATTTTTTGGAATCATTCTAAATGTATAATATGCAAACTCTATGCAAATGAGTCAATTGGTCCATCTTTTTAATATAGCAAAACATGTTTCTTTATGATTAATGGCAAAGGAGTCTTCTGCTATGAAGTAAGCCTCCTTTACCTTATGCCTAACATCGTGCCTCTCAGTACAAACCAATTTTGCAGATGTGGTTCAAACTCATGTTCTGGTACTTTTTGAGGTTGTGCAAAAATTGAAATCCATTCTGGGTTAGTATGTGATTATTATACCTATACTCATGCTGTGATAACCTAGTAGCTATGGTAGCTCTGGTATCATCATAGTATAAAACTTTGCATCCATTGTGAGGGCATGCCACTTTATAGATGGCCTATGAGATCTGACCAGAAGCTATGGTGTATTTAGTGTTGTTAATAAGCCTATTAGTTGAGATTGGTGTATGAAAACTCAAACGAGTTCGAACCCCCATCTGCAAAATTGGTTTGTACTGAGAGCCACAATGTTAGGCATAAGGTAAAGGAGGCTTACTTCATAACAGAAGACTCCTTCAACAGTAATCACAAAAAAGCATGTTTTGCTATATCAAAAAGATGGGCTAATTGACTCATTTGCATAGAGTTTGCATATTATACATATAGAATGATTCCAATGAATGAGTCATAACTGGCTATGATTATGAGAAATACATTTTCTCAAAAGCACTCAATCAATTTAATTGACTAATTGATATTAATTATACAGCTTTACCTTATAATGTGTGATAGCACTATTTAATATTGTCATTATTAATCAATAAATAAAACTGTTGTGTATATACTCGCAACTATTACCACATAGACAAAATATTAATTATTATAGTAGTAAAAGATATTTTAAATTTAAGTCTAAGTTTTAAGCCCTATAGTATTTATAATGATAAGATCTTATTTGTTAAATATTGAAACATTTACAAACCATGACTTTTTTCAGGTACTGTTCTTATAATATTTTACTGTAATCTTCCTTAGTTTTTTTGATGATGGTCTTTTCCTTAAACAATGGTGATATTAGAGAGCAAATGCAAAAGCACTGGTGATGTTATATAAGATATAGTATCAGAAAGAATTGCATAATTTATATGGCACTGTCCATTTCTTCTTTTCATGGCATTATAAAGATGTTTCACTGGCTGGTTTTGCAAACTTCAGTGTTATTGTCTGGATTTGACTGCCCTTTCCCGGCATTTTGACTGATGTGGTCTTTCTTTTTTCCCAGCCACACATTGTAGGTGGATTTCTTCTAAATAAAATCATCATGCTGATTGTTATAGTTGGAGTATTGAAAAAGACTTTAAAAACAGCAAAATAGAGCTATTCTCAGGCATGGAATATTGGAACACTGCTTCAAAAGACAGCGTGACTGCTTTGCACTTGCAGGCAGTTGCCCGGGTTGTGGGTTTGCGCCCTGGCTGATGCTATGACATTTAAAAAAATAAAAAAAATAGACTTCACTGCAAAGTGATATGGAATTAGACTGCTGCACTTTTGTAATTAGAATAATAACAATGATACTAAGTTTCTTGTTTCAGACCTATTTATATCTATTTAATGTTGCTCAAACATCATATACATTATCAGCTAAGGAAAATCTGACCCTTGCATCATTACAACAATATAATTTTTTGAAAAAGTCCTGTTTACTTTCTTCAAAATATGTTGCGGATATAAATTCTAATCCATTATATTTTGATTTTTATGCATAAATAAATGATGTAAAAGAATAGAAAGAATAGTTTTTCCTTTCTCTCTCTTTATTCACATTCATTAACATAGGAAGAAAGAAAATTCTTTGTCAACCTTTGAATACAGCTGGATAATTTCTAAAATATTATAAATTCCAAAATTTTAATATTATTTTCAAATCCACCATCAGATTTTCTATAGAGTTGGAAAGTTGTTTAAATAAAACTTCCACTTGTAAAGCAAATTAAATAAGGGTCGAAATGCTTTACATTTTTCTAAACTAGAAAATTCAAAATTCTTTTGGGTATCAAAAGAATTTATCTTTTTTCCTTTACAATGTAACTCATTGTTATTATTTTACATATTACAAAATAAATTTGTAAAATATGACCAAATGCATAAACTAATCTTTTTTTCAATTTTTTTGCTAGTTTACTCAAATGACATGCATATACATGCACACATACAAACAGTAGTTTATATATTTATTAATTCACATGAGTTTTTACTAAGCACATTTTTTTCTCCTCTCTACACCATTGTAGTATAACCATTCTAAACTGAATCAGATTTGTTATATTTACAATATAGATATATATATACATATATATATATCATTAAAAACGAGTCAGTAAGATCAATAACAATCTCAAAATGTTGTCAAGGCAACCTTTTTTTAACAATAAATGGTTATGTATATATAAACAAAGTTAGTAAATCATTCTCTTCCCAGGCTATGAATTAAAAACACTATAAATGCTGAAAAAAGGAATCAAGAATAGAATGAGTTATTAATCTCATAATTAATTATACAAAGCTGGGGACAGCATCTCTTTTTTAACACATTGACTGTAATAACTAAAGATTTAATATGCTAATTTTAAATTAAAACATAGCTCAATATATATATATATATGTGTACATTAATCATATCATAAAACAATCTCATTCCAAATACATTACTCAGAATTTTGAAGGCAATCCCATAATGAGTCATTTTAATAAACTTGCAAATATAATTTTACTTTTCATTTATCAATGCCCAATCATTCAGTCTGACAAAAGGAGAACTCCTGTTTTATTTAACCTCCAACCATATATATTGTAAATAAATCAACATTGATGTCTGCAAATGTTGAAACTTATTATTAGCCTCGTCATCTTTAGTTCACAAATTAATCAAGCCAAATTAATGTTTCATATTTTATTTTTAAATTCAGTATTACTATTTTCAACAGCACATAAATAACTTTCTACTGCTTGAATATGTAATGTTTAGGATTATAATCATATCATAAAATATTCTCATTCCAAATACATTACTCAGAATTATTTTGCGTGCAAATTTATAAGGAGTCATTTTAATAAACTTGCAAATACAGTTTTACTTTTCAATTATCAATTCCCATTCATTCAGTGTGATAAACGAAGAATTCCTCTTTTATTCGACTTCCAACTGTATATATTGTAAATAAATCAAGATTGATATATGAAAAAAAGGCAAATTGTATTTGCAAGTTGATTGAAATGACTCCTCATGGATTCGCCCGCAAAATAATTCTGAGTAATACATTTGGAACGAAAGTGTTTTATGATGTGATTATAATCCTAAGCATTATATATTCAAGTAGTAATAAGTTATTTACATGCTGTTGAAATTAGTAATATTTAATGTAAAATAATATAGGAAACGTTAAGTTGGCTGGATTAATTGGTAAACTAAAGATCACCGCTAATAATAAATTTCAGTCGTTTTAGATATCGATGTTGGTTTATTTACAATATAATATAGTTGGAAGTCAGAAAAAAGAGAAATTCTTTCTTCATCAGTCTGAATTGGGCATTGATAAATGAAAAGTAAAATTACATTTGCAAATGATTTGTTATGCGACTGCCTGCATAGTAATTCTGAGTAACATATTTGCAACAGTGTTTTATAATATCATTGTAATCCTAAATATTACATATTCAAGGAATAAGTTATTTACATGCTGTCGAAAATAATATATGTATGTGTGTGTGAGATATCATTGCTCGTGTAGATAATCGAAATGCTCTCTAGCCACAGTATATGACAACTCTACCAGTAAAAGAAAGCATACCATCTTTATACTTGCAATATAGAAAAAAAGAGGCAGGTATAAAAATAGTATAATTCCTTTTACCAATAGATTTGTCATATACTGTGACTATAGGACATTTATATTATCTATACTTGCTGTGATATAGGGAGTTAATTCCAAACACATTTTAAATAAATAATAGACATTATATATAACATACATTACTTATTTCGTATTAGATTTATTGTTGAAAAGATTTTTATTGAAAGCAATTTTGGATTTGTCAATTAAAAAATATCAATCAAATTAAATACTTAGAAATGTCTTGATTGATATAAAAATTAATTTCTTCTAACTTAGGTATTTGAGACTCTTCTATATTTAAAAAAAAAAAAATGCTAATATAAAAGATGTTATAATTATCTTTATTGATACATGTGCCATATACTGTGGCAAAGGATATTTCCATTATCAATACTAGCAGGCATACTGAGAATTAATCCACACACAATAAAAATAAGTAATAGACACTATAAATATAATACAAATGCATATATATATATATATGTAATATTCGAATATATATATATATTAAATACAGTAATATTCATATAAATTTAACTTATTTTATTAGAAGTCCTTTCGACTATATTCCTTGTAGTCTTTGTCAACTATATAACGTTGAATAATTAAAATGAGACACCATTTCATAACTCTCATAATTCAATTCACTTCTCTCACAAGCCTTTGTCAAGTATGTAACGTTGAATAAT
This sequence comes from Epiperipatus broadwayi, assembly GCA_028023455.1. Taxonomy (NCBI): domain Eukaryota; kingdom Metazoa; phylum Onychophora; class Udeonychophora; order Euonychophora; family Peripatidae; genus Epiperipatus; species Epiperipatus broadwayi. Next base: position 3,559,501 of record JAQFVV010000095.1, read on the forward strand.
TAAAACAAGACATCATTTCATAATTCCTATAATTCAATTAAGTTTTTCCACAAATATGGGAGAACTGAATTGAATTATGGGAGTTATAAAATGATGTCTCGTTTTAATTATTCAACGTTATATAGTTGACAGAGACTACAAGGAATCTAGTGGAAAGTACTTCTAATAAAATAAGTAAATTTATATGAATATTATTAATATATAGGGTATATGAGCACAGACTTTCACACACTCCACCACTCTCCAGTCTATCTAATAACACTGATACACTCAAACACATATATGCTGAAAAGATCAATAATCACCAATATACGTATTTCATGCTAAACCAGCAATTATCATTTGGTCCAGATTACCATCTCCCACACATATATACTATAAGTGCTCAGATATATATTAAGATAGACCATCTTAATACTTTAATGGTAATCTGGACCAACTGATGATTGCTGGTTTAGCATGAAATATGTATATTGGTGATTATTTATCTTTTCAGCATATATGTGTTTGAGTGTATCAGTGTTATTAGATAGACTGGAGAGTGGTGGGGTGTGTGAAAGTCTGTGATCATATACCCTATATATTACATATATAGACACAGATGTATATATAAGCCTGGGTTTCAGTTATGAATATTATTGTATTTAATATATATATATGAATATTACATGTATTTTGGAAAGAATACAGACATCAAACTTAATTTATTTTATATATATAAATATGCAAAACCATAAAACAATACAATACTAGATTAAATCCAAAATTTTACCAAAATCCTTACACAACCATGGTTTCATCTACTACAAATAGACCTTCTCAAGTGAAAATCAAACTAAAGGAAATAACATATATATATATATACAAACAAACAAACCTTCCCATAATTCATTTCAAACTCCAATGCTTCGGTTATTTTTTATAAAAAGAATGAGTTAAAAAGAAGAATAAAGGAGACTTTGATGATAAAACTTCTTGATTCTGAGGCTATCGATCTTATGAAGACTTCTTTTGATATTAAGGAAAGATGGAGTTTGAAATGAATTATGCCGAAAGTTTGTTTGTTTGTATATATATGTTATTTCCTTTAGTTTGATTTTCACTTGAGAAGGTTGTAGTAAATGAAACCATGGTTGTGTAAGGATTTTGGTAAAATTTTGGATTTAATCTAGTATTGTATTGTTTTATGGGTTGGCATTTTTAATTTTGCTACTATAATCTTAGGCAGTTTTGATTTTATATATATTGCAACTTATTAAATTTACCAATATCGGGATAATAACAGAGACTCCTACCCACTGGTAATTATTTTAAGATTAAGCTTAACTTTTAAACATTTAGATAGTCACTATGAATTTTTATAATAAGCAAATATTTATTTTAAGAAAGCATATACAGATGTGTATTTATAACTAATCACAATAATATTTTAGGGTTTTATTGTAACTTAATGTTTAACTGTGGATTTGCAAGAATAAGTAAAACCGATAATATTCCTATTTTTGGGCTAGGGAATTTGTTCTAAGTTTTCAAAATATATAAATTTGATTTAAATTTATGTCAGGGTTATAAGATTTAAGTATAGTAAACATTATTCTTAAAAATTTTAATCTTTAAAATTATAAATTATTATTATTGATATGATTAAATAGCAAAGGCCATTTTCTTGTATTTAATTCATATCTTAAGTAACTAAATATTAAAGTGAAGATATTAAGTGTATAAAAGAAAGAAATGAACAACATTTTTATAAAGCAGTATGCTTTTTAAATGATGTATAATTATATAATCACGTGACTCTACTTTTTTTTTTCATGTGTCAAAGCATTGGCTGGGAAGCGAACCCGCACACCCGAGTCAACGGCTTGTAAGGCAGCTGCGCTGACGTGTATTAACTAATTAATAACAAAGACTAGATAATTAACAAAATATATAATTAATTTATTAACAATAAATAAAAAATATTTAAATAAGTGAAATAACAACAATAATAAATTCTCTGCAATGATTTTAAATACTCTTGCAATGTTTTTTAATTAAGAAAATAACTCCTACTTTATTAATAATATCTAAAGGCAGTCTTGCATTGGTGGTCGAGAGGTCAGCGCGACTGCCTTGCACTTGCAGGGTTGCGGGTTCGCGTCCCGGCCGATGCTATGACACTTTAAAAAAATATATATCTAAAGGCGTCATGTATCTTGACATGATGTAAAACAAAACACTTTATTAGAGAAAGTTGTATCAAAAGACTTAATTGTAAATAATGAACAAAATAAAAGAATGTTTCATTGTATTTTTAATTCAATAATAGGATTCATTTCCTCTGGGTATCTGACTTATTTTATACAAGAGCAAAGTATTAACCCAACTTATAATATTGTTTCTAAAGTGTGGCTTTAATTAACTTCATTCTAATGGTTACTGATGTCATTCCAAAAAAGGTTTATTAAGCTAACATTATGCTCATATTATGAATAAAACAAAAATATAATATTGTCAAGAGTTTAACTTAACTAAACAATAATATTTATACAAGTATCAGTGACACAAATATAATTGAATATACCATATAATCTTTATAAAATATTGAGAGTACCTACATGGATAGATAAGAAGGGTCATATTTATAGATATTTCAACTATATACTTTATATACCTTTAATTATAGAAACATACAATTAAATTAATAGATCAATAAAACATATAGGTATTATGATTTAACTCTAAATAATTATTAATTACTTTAAATATTAACAACTGGTCTCCATTGTACAAAGAATCAATAATACACTTATACTAAATTGTAATCATAAATTTAATAGTACCTGTGTATTCTTTTATTATCTCTTGCTTCTTGTGAGAACTTTTATTGAACAGAATAACTTTAGATATTATAACAATTAAACAAATATGAGAAATATAATAAATTAATTCAAAATCTTTTTAAAAATTCAAAATATTTATTATGGCACAATCTTTCAAAATATTGGAAAATGATTTAATCGTTCAGCATTTTAGATTGTAAAATTCTAATCAATGCATGAAACAAAATTTTCATCCTTATAATAGAGTAATTAGTAACAAAGTTTGGGGTTTATAAGTACAATCCAATAATAGTGAGTTTAAAATATTCCAAAATCACAATAATATTTATTTTATAAAGTGCAGACAGTTGAAATTAAATTGAAAGGCTGCAAACCTCTCACTCTTATTATAATTATAATACTTATCTGACAGCCAATCAGATGTTATAATGGCTGTCTGATTAGTGATTTAGACGCAGTGGATTAAATGTGAAGATATTTAAAGCTTCACACTTTCAAACCTAAATGCTTCAGACTGGCTTAGATATATAGAAAGACAAGTAGAAAAGAGGGTGGGCTGCCTTTTTCGTGTAAAATTCTTTGTCATATGTTTTCAGTTTGATCGCTATTCAGACAGCCATCATAACATCTGATTGGCTGTCAGATAAGTATTATAATTATAATAAATCACAATAAGTTATTTTATTTCCTAGGTGTGGGATAAAATAAATAATCCTTTGAATCTAATAATAATGAATTAAAATTTTTGCAAAGAATCACAGCAAGTTGTTTTATTTCCTAGATGTGGAACATATTTATTAATCTCTTAAGAAAAAACATTCCTAAATTATAACTTTTCTCAAAATATTTATGAAGATAAAATCCATTAGTTAAAAACTCATTTTAACAATAATTATCCAATATAAAAGTGTTTTCCCAGACAAAAATAAAATTCATTAGTTACAATTCATTTTTAACAACAATTATCCAATACTTAGATGTTTATCCAAAAAAATTTAGGTGACTATATCAAGCAAATATTTGGAAAATAGATAAGTGAATAAGATGATTTAAATTAAAGTAGCATTTCTGAAATATTTTCAAATTTCATATTTTAATGCATGTCTTAAAATTTTATCCCATATAAAGTGCATTATAAGCTGATGGATGTGGTTAAATATTTAGTTTTCCATTAAGGACAGTCTTTGCCATTAATGCAAATGTTTATTTAGTTCTCCATTCCATTATCATGGTGATGCAAGGTGCCACTATGGCTAACTTTAAATTTAAGTCCAATACAATTTACTTGCAATTAGTTAATAAAGAAGACTAAGCAATTCTTAACACCTAGGTATATTTATAGGTTTGCATCATTCTTTTGGCTTTTTATGGAAAAAATTTATCATTGTTGCTAGGATACAATATGAAGCAGGCCATCTTTAGATGTTTTAAGAAGTTGTAGAGACAATTTCATAATGAAATTATTTTAAAATTACAAATAATATTTGTAAAATATTTTAAATATCCTATTACATTAATTAATAAAATAAAAGTACATATCATTTTATAAACAAATAGTTATGTTACATTCAAATTATTTATTAAGTGTGATCATATGAAATTAAAAAGAAAGAATTTCACCTTTTGAATGTTATATAATTTCTATTAATTTGTGATATTAATATGAAATAAATTAATCTTTTTACTGTTAGGTTCAAGTAAACTCAAATATGGCTTTAACTCATTCTAAACTTGGCAATTTTGCATTGTTGTAGTGAATTTATGCCCATTTTAAAGCTTAAAAAGTACCGTAAGATGCTGCACTCTCTAGAATTATTTTACAAGTAAAAAATCAATAATATTTAAATTTAAAGCTACAACATTGAGAGAAGGCAGACTTTCCTAGATGCTTATTGGTTGGTTCTCATTCAAAACAAAAGGGAGTGCCTGTCAATAATCTTCACTGCTCCAACTACTTTGTTTTGATTTTGAAAATGAAAACAAATGTTTTAGAGTGTTTTTTTTAGTATTTTTTTTATATACTATAAATTATTTTGATAAAATATGCTGAAAATTAAATTATTTTAGAAAAATAGCTAAGATTTTAGTAAAAATTATTTACTTTTATATGAATGTAAATTGAGAAAGAAAATCAATGACATATGCAACATTTTTTAATAGGTTACAAATGTTCTTTGTAGGTTCTCCACTATAAAATATTTTTATAATTATAAATAGAAATTTATTTTTGAAAAAACTTTTATTCACTTTCATATTCTGACAAATTATTAATTTGCTTTTTACAGACAAAACTAAAATGAATATAATATTAAAAAATGAATATATTTTTACTGCTGATTTTGTAATTGACCAATCAAAAGTTTAGAACTTTAATTCACTCAGCCAATAGGTGTTTGAACAATTAAAAAGTAAATACATTTTGTGAATGTTAATGTAAAAGTGAACAGAATAACATCTTCACCCTCTCAAACCAAGATGCTTCAAATTGGCCTATATAAATCAGAATTTAGATTGATGAAAAGACAGCCATTCTTATCTTTATAAAGTCTCTATCTTGCATTTGGATTTGAGAATTTGCTCTGTATTTAACACACTATCATTGAGCTATTATAAAATCAGTAATGCCTATATGTTAAAAAAGTGAAATCCTTTTGTTTAAATAGTTATGTTGTAAATATTAAAATAAATGATTTTACTTCATTTATTTTTAAGTTCTCATTATAATTAATATATTATTACTACTAATAATAATTTTTTTTAAATTTTTTATTTTTATACTTTTTAAAGTTCTATACATTCAAGAACTATAACCATTCATGCATGCACACACATATGTTTAAATGTTATCTTAAAACTTTATATTGTTTTCCAGTGTAATTTTAATTAGATTCATATAATAGTGATAGAATTAAGCCATCAATAAATTATCTCTTATTTGGAAAATCTACAAGTTGCTTCATCATACTTTGTCAATAGTTGTCTAAAATATTATATGCTAAATAATTAAAGAAAGAACATAGCAATGTCAAAAAATTTAGCAATTGCAAAATAGATCACAAATTTGTATGATATTTTTAACATTGTTTTGTTAATTGACAAATGCAAAATAATTTACAAACTGATATTTCTTTTAACAGTTCCATTAAAGGTCATGGTAACATTAGCTAGAGTTAATAGATTTGTATTTGAATACCTGTTTATAAGCATATTAGTAGCAAATAGATACATCCTATAAGACTTCCCCAAACAATTAACTATATATATATATACAAACCAAATTATTCTTCACCAAACAATATTTGTACTATCCAAAGATGTCTTAGCACTCATTATCAAAACTTATTAGTCTCGATGATGATTAGAAAAATTTGAATGAAGAATGTGAACCATATTTGATTAGAGGTGATTTTGTTTTATGTAATACGTTATATACATTGACGCATTTGCTTTATTATATATATAATTACTAGATCATCATCAGTTTAAATCTGCCACACATTTTGTTGAAACAATTTAGTTTATATTATTGATCATTGGTAACAATCACAAGATCAATTCTCATGTCTTTTAATGATAAAAAATTTATTATAACTAATTTTAATTACTGAATGTTTATTTATAAAATTAAAATGTTTAAAAATTGTTTATTAAAAACACATGTTAATTATTAACATAATATTTATTCGATTAATTATTTATTAATAAAAATGTTAAAAATATATTTATTGAAGTTTTTTTTAGCGAAAAAAATATTAAATCATATTTAGTGGTTAAATTGTAAACGAAGTTTAATTATTAAATAATTTAGACCACACAGTTTAAAACTAAAATCAAGACATAGGAATGTATATTATTATCCGTTCACAACTCTTGACCGATGAGTTTAAAAAGACAGTTTTAATTCAGCGAATCATGTTTCACCCACTCATGTTTATTGCCAGCATTTTTAAAACATTATAAACTGCAGCAAACTTTAAAACATATTAAATTTGAATATTAAATTAACTATTAAATTTACGTATCAACAAAAATGTAAGTAGATAATATCATGTCACTGCTTGTTAGTATGTATCACAATAGACAAAAAAATATAAAAATTGCCTATAAGTAATTTAAAACTGAAGTTATTAACACACGTATCCATTACTCTAGTCTCAAAACTATATAAGTATACAAATAGAAATTAAGATATTTCAAATTTAAAGTTACCAGCTCGAATGTAGATGAAATAAATGAAATAATGCAGAAGTATCGAAAAAATCCCAGGAAGGTAAACTGTCAGTAAATGTAAAATGTACAATCAAATCACCTACACTTGAGTTTTTTTTTTTCTCATGTGTAATAGAATCAGCCGGGAAGCGACCCCGCTAACCCGGGACAACTGCTTGTAAAGTAGCTGTCGCTGACCTCTCGACTTACAATTGAGTTTTGATCAATCATATGTAAGCATACTATTTTCTGACATTTTACATTTACTGACAGTTTTTCTGAGGGGAGGGGGCTCAGTACTTTTGCATTGTTTCATGTATATTCGAGGTGGTAAAACGTTATATTTACATCAATAGGAAATAATCGTGTTACTCCGTATTCAAAAAATGGAATGCTTAAAAGTTGCATATATTTGCATATAATTAAACTAACAGCCATTATACAATACAAGCTCTGAATATGAGAGCCCTGTCTCTTGAAAGCGCTCAGCATATGATTTAATAAAACACTACAAATCTTTAGCTTTGTGGTTATTGCACTTTTAGCGCTATATTGATTTACTATAGCAAGCCAACACGCAAAATTTTAAAAAACTAAATTCATATTAAGAGATTATTAAATGTAGGACTAAACTTTTCCCTCTGATTAGTTATAGATCTTTCAGATAAGCTTATAATTGTCTTGAAATTATAGTAATATATATATAAATCACACTCTGTATGCAAGTGTATCAGTAAATGGTATGCTTATATATGATCAAAGTTAAAGCATTATAACTGGATAGGGATTTGAGAGTGAAGGTGGGATCTCAATTGTGGGGTGGATAAATCATCAATACCCCCAAAATAAATAATAAATATTAAATTTGCAAACAAGTACATAATATTTAAAGTATAAGACATATTAATATTAAAGTAATATTTTAAAGTAATATGGGGTAATAAAGCTATTGAAATATAGATATTAAAGTAATGTTTATTATCAAAAAATATATAAGAAAATTTATATATTAAAGAGCATAATCAAACTGAAGAGGTCACTCTGAGAGATCAGTCCAGTTAAGCATTATCAATAAGTATAAGTAAGTATAAGTAACAGTCAAAAGAAATAACTATTCACCATCCTGAATGATCAACAATGAAATAAATGAATCCATCTTGTGACTGCATTTGAAATGGGTCTACTGTAGACCAGGTCAACTATTTAGCCTTTGCCAGCCAAGGCAGTTATTTAACCATTAATTTGGATGCACCAACTTAAGTGCTAAACCATTAGAATACATAATCATAAAAAACAATAATGCTGGGATGTTGAAACATGCTGATCATCATCAATGCTCTGGCCACTTAGTACTTAATATACTGGCCAATTATAAACTTAAATTCTAATAAAAACTAAATTAAATAAAATATAGTGCATGGGCTCTAAGAAATATACTCTTAACACCAACCAGTATGATGATGATGATGATTTATGAGAATGTCATCATCACTGAATGCCCATAAACACTAATATACATACCCTTCCATATGAATCTAGCTCAGAGAACATAAGCTCTACTACTGTTAATGTGAACAAGAGATGATGCAAACATACAATATTCTAAACTCTTTTCTAGAATTAAATTACTGGAATAATTTTAACAATTAAATACAAGGGTATTAATAACAATACCAAAAAATGAAGTTAAGGTCTGTAGAACATGGCTATTCACATATCAATTAAGCCCTTTTGATTTACATGATTAATACAAAATTCAAGTTATTACATTGATTTACAATACTTCTTAATGGACTTATTTAATACACATATATATGCATACAGATGTACATTTTTAATACACAATGAATATATTTCAATTGACATTTAATAAAAATTTTAAAAATGATTAAATTTTACATAAGTGTTTACTTTTCACTCTTTGATTTATATATATATCCATACAGACATATGACAAAATAATTTCTGAACTTGTTTGATTTGCCATAAAATAAAAATCTTAAGTTATTACTTTTAAATGATATAAATACCTTATAGTAGTTTAACATCAAATATATATACATATCATCTGTGCAGTATAATTTATTATTTACTATTGTCATAACTCTATAAAGGAAATTCATTTTTTATAATATTTGAATTTATCAAAATAATAAAATTATTAACATCTTTCAGAATTAATTATATTTTGAATATACATAAATTTCACAGCTTTAATAATAAGGGCTTTTGTCTTCCCTTTTTTTTTTAAAAAAAGATCTGTCTTGACAGGTTACAAAAGTTCTTTTTTATCAGGTTACTCTTAACTAATTATAAATATATTTTTTAAAAAAAACATATTCCAATAAACTTCTTTCATTTTCTTATTTCTACTTTAAAAGATTTTGGAGTTTTAGAAGTGACTATGAATCAATTATTTCATTCAAGCAAAAGTTACTTGTTATCTTTTAAAATATATAGATTTTTCTTAAATGGCATTTTCACTACCAAAATTATTTAAAATATCAGACTCAATATATATATGACTATCACAGGTCATTCTTGATTATAATGTTTATAATATTTAAATATATAGGTTAAAAAATGTCATTTTTAGAAAAGAAATTATTTAAATTATTATTATATATAATGTTACTCACCATTAGCTGTACATACATTTATCTGTGCTTTTCTGTGTATTGCTGACACAGCATATGTATAATAAATTCTTCAATAAGCTGAGGTTCTCTTGGTGAGCATAAATCCAGGGTTGTCTCATCAGGAAAGTTATAGTCCAGTTATTGTCATCATCAGGTAACTGCAGTAATCCTCTTATTTTTTAAAACACATTTGTAGCTCTAAAACACTTCAAGTTGATTCTTTTTACCATGTTAATTCCAACTCCACCATCATAAATTATAGAGCAACCTTTGGACTTGTCCTCCTTGCAGTCTTATATTTTCATTGCAGTTTCTATCTTGATCTGGAGTAATCTGCTGGCTCGCTACTTCTGTACAGCTATAATTACTGCAAAAATACTAGCCAAACTAATCTAATTTTTTATCCATCCTTTTATAGCTAGATTTCTGGAGTGACAAAAATACACTAATTAAAAACTGTTTTTTCTTATCTGGATTAAAAACAATTTTAATCCTTCCAAAAGCAACAAAGATTTTTAAAAATAGATAATAGAAATTTTTACAATTATTAGAAAACATGCTTGTTTTTAATTTCAAAATCAGAATTCAGTGAAAATATTTATTAGACCTTTTTAAATGTTTAATTGATAATAAACTTTTATTTTAAATTCAAAATTATTCAATTCTTTATTATGATTATTTATTCCAGGAAGTATAGAAAAATATCTACAAATTTTTTTGTCTGTGTTTATTTCTACTTTTCCTTTCAACTTTATATATACTTATGCACACACACTGTTATTGTGTGCCATATAATAGAACTGTTATAGTATAGATGAGCTCATTCTACATTTCATGTTTACTGACAGTTAGTTTACATATAATTCAATGGGAGTTTTCAGTAATTCCACATTAATTTATGAAACAAACTAATTTCATGCAGTTTTTCTTTTTAAAATCTTATTTCATTTTTTATGTGTTTCAACCATTATTATGTGGTCCATTTTTAATAATTATTTCTATGTACATATATATATATGATAAAATATTTTCACATAAATTACAATTACTTTTTCTTTATTTTAATACTTATTTTGTACTTATTTTTATATTTCTTTTCAATCTTTTAAATTTTTACTTTCTTTATTAAAAAATCTTTAATTATTTACAATTACTTTTCTATAATTACAATTATTCAAAACTGATTAATGTTAAGAGTCTACTGTAATTATAAAAGAGTAATTATAAATATTAACTGATTTTTTATTAATGAAATAAAAACCTAGAATCTAAAAGGTTAAAGAGAACTTTAAAAGTAGGTAATAATAAAAAATGAAAATAATTATAACTTATATGAAAATATTTTATTATGTTGTTATTATACATTATTTGTAATCATATATTTGTATACTATATGTAATATTTACTAAGGCTGTAACCTCAGGAATATGTGTCTAAAAAATGCGAAGGTAGGGACCTCTACAGGTCTTAACTACAAGCTTACGCCTTTTCAGAAGCATATTCCTGAAGTTACAGCCTTAGTAAATATTACTTAATATTATAATGTGCATAATGTGCATTTAAAATAAATTTATAATTATACTATATGTAGTAAATATATATTTATTATAAGAATAATCCTTATCAAGAACTATATATTATGGTCAAAATGTACAAAAAAAATGAAATAAAAAGTACTTTATAAATATTGAAATTAAAGGACCATATTTAGAAAGAAAATGGTGAAGAACTTATTATTAATGGAGTATTGATTTTATTAAATAATATGAGGATAGTGTAGTGCTTTAAATTTAGAATTACATTCACATTTCTAACTAAAGATAACAACAAAACAAAACTTGAGAATGTGAACATAATAGAATTAGTAATTAAGGTGTATTTATTATGTAAATTTATAGATGGCTTTGGAATAGAGGGAATTTGTACATCAATAATAAAAGATGATTTGTTAAAGTATCTTATTAAAATAAATCAAAATGAGAGTATATATATATATATTGAATAATCAATTTTGCATGGGAATAGGGTTGTGCTTTATATAAATTATGTGAAACCATACATTTGCACTTTATTTTTCTAATAAAAAAAATCACCTTGAACGATTATGAAATATTATCGTCACCCACTTTTAAATTTAAGAAACATCTGATAAAACATATAACTAATCTAATGATACACTTTATGATTTTACTATTATTATTATTATTTTTTCTCATGGGTCATAGCATCCGCCGGGAAGTGAACCGTTAACCCACGACAACTTCTTGTAAAGCAGACGTCACTGACCTCTCGACCACCAATGCTTGATTTATTTTTTATGCAGATATTACAATAATAACCAACATTTTTTGTTTATATGTCATAGCATCAGCCGGGAAGCGAACCTGCTAACCCAGGACAACTGCCTGTAAAGCAGCTGTCACTGGCCTCTCGACCACCAATGCTTGACATTTTACTATTATTATTGTCAATTGATGATAGTACTTTTGTATACTTTTGGACAAAGAATTTAACCTAGCTATTAATTCTGGAATTTCAATTCTATCCGTTTAAGCGATTGATTTGAAAATTTTTTAAAAACTTTTTGAATTCACATTAGTGGTTTATATGAAATAATGACCCTAATTGAGCGATTAATTATTTTGGTTATGTAATTTTTAAATACCATTTGTTATATTTCAGCAAAAGTTGAGCTCATATGTAGTCTATCACATATTTGACTCCATTAATTCTCATTTGCGACTTTTATCAACAAAAATTGGATTTTAAAAACTATACATAATTAATCATTATTGAAGGCTTGAATTATAAAATTTTATCACCTTTTTTGCTAAAACATGATTTGAAAAATTTTTGATTTTACTAATCTTTTAACAAAATGAATTATGTTAATTTATGAATTATGTTAATTTATTTAAAATATCAATTTGTATTCTTTTGACATAACATTTATTTCTAAAAATATAATTTTTTACCTACACTGATTAATTTATCCATGCAAACAATGTACTCATGCTTTGATTTATAAGATGATAAACACATAAAATGCAAAATTAAAGTTTTCAAAATTTATTATTACACTTGGCTGATTGTTTATTTCTCATAAAAATGTTCTATCAGTTTTACTAGAGTCTTAAATAGATAGTCATTTTCATTTGCTGTTATTAAGATTATTTTCCCTTTTATTTTGTACCCATCTTATAATTTAGGGATGGAATTTCAGAGCTATGAGATGCAAATGCAGTATGATTGAGCACAAGATTTTAAAAGCTACAGTAACTAGTTATTGGATGCTCTTGACAAAATATATGGTGGAGAATGATTGAATAACTTTTAGAAGTGAATATTGGTTGCAAATAATTAATAAACTACTTCCTATCTTCAGTCACATAAGTTAGTACAAGGCCCAGATATAATAAGCCTATTATATTATTAATCATTTCCTTATGATAACTGTAAATAATATGAATCTGACTAGCCACACTCATTTATAGCCAATGACCAAGAACTACTTATTATAAGTATGATAGCTAAGCATTTAGTGAGGTGAGGTAAGCTATATTTACAATTAAAGAGGTTTTTGTGCATAGAGAAATTATACTTATGTTTTGATTTTGTACTGTAAAATAGACTTGGAGTAGATTTTTTTTCTTCTTTTTTCCAAATTAAATATCCACTTTTATTTGCTAATTCTGAATTTATTTATAGCATTGAAATTTGTTTCAGTATCATTAATATTCACTAATATTTTCAGCTTTCAAAGATAATACAGTCTTAACAGTTTTAATTTAAAGTAGAAGCTGTTTTTAGATATTACTAGAACTTCCATGGAATTTTTTTTCTTTCTGATAATGTCTTTCTTCCTTTAATGTTATTGCAGTAAAGTGTTAATTGAAAAGCTTACATTTTTTGTTATAATATTTATTTTATTATGAATTACAAATTGTGACAGTCAAATGTTTGCAGTTGGAGAATCTTGCTGAATGCTTGCTTCCAGATTTTAGAAGTTGAAAGGTTGCTAGTCCCTCACATGTGCCTACCATTGTCTCTCAGACAGCCAATCAGATTTTAAACAGCTGTCTTAAGACGATCAGGCCTTGACACATGACAGAGATTTTGATAAGAAAAGGATGATACCAACCTTTTCTCTACTTACCTGGTCATTCTTAAGACAGCTGTTTAAAATCTGATTGGCTATCTGAGAGACAATGGTAGGTGCATGTGAGAGACTAGCAACCTTTTAATTATTACTAATTTAATAACAACATGCGATTTAGACAAATGTTATTTTAGAAGTTTGTAAATTTTCACAGTAGAAGACTTATGACTTTATTGCTCAGAAGTTCATAAGAAGTTTGAGTGCTTAGACTTTGGGTGCTAGAATACATTCTGAAACCTTTTGATTACAAGTCAAATGCTCTATATATGGTGCCACACTACACAGAACAAAAGAAATGCTATTGGATTTATTGCTTATAAGTCCATAAAAAGTTTGAGCACCAGAACTGTGAGCACTAGAATCGATACTGGAATATCCTGGTTCCTAATTGGAAGTTCTATCAACTGTGTTTAACCACACAAGGTTCTTTACAGTAAAAATAATTAACAGATGATGTACCTCACATTGAGCAAAACAAATCAATAAATTTAAACTAAAATTTGCTATTTTTTTTTTTTCATGTGTCATAGCATCAGCCAGGAAGTGAACCTGTTAACCCGGGACAACTGCTTGTAAAGCAGCTGCTGACCTCTCGACCACCAATGCTTGACTAAAACTTGCTAATTATTTAAAATATTAACATACTTTAATTTAGATTTGATTAAATTCAATAAGAAGATAGCTAATATATTTTTATGAACTGTTACATAGAAAACTGCTACAAAAAAAAAACAATTTTCTGGAAAAGATTCAATTAAAATAAACAATACATGAATAAAAAAATCCAGAATCCTGTAAAAGGTACAAAAATACTTAATATATAAGAGATTCAAACTCACACTTCCACATGATCCTCAACTCTCCATGCCATCTCATATTTCTGACCCACCCAATCACACACATGTTGAAAAGATAAATAATCACCAATAGACTATTTCATGCTAAAACAGCACTCATCAGTTAATGAAAGTATTCAAAAATATATTGAGAAAAAAAGCGATAAAAAAATCTCAAAAATATAAAACCATTATATAGTATCGTAAAAAAAAAACTGTTTCAGCAATTAAAAGAAAAGAAATGAACTTATTACTAATTCAGGACTAGAAAAGAAATTATCAACAAATTTCAATATCCTTTGAATTGCTAAACAATTTAAATAATAAGGTGAGACATGTAATTAAATCTATAAAGTAGAAAAAAGGATGCAGCAAATGATAGGATTATTTTTAATATCTTAAAAAAGGCATGCAAAAAGAGAAAGAAAGAGATAAAACAATGTAACAAATGTCTAAATGATAAAGATATAACAGATGATAAGAAGAATGTAGTAAAAATATTGATATTTTTTAAAAAAATTAGAATTTATAATCTATCACGTCTATACAAGATTTTTACTAAGGTAAATACAACTTACCTATAGGTAAATTTGATTGAGTTATTAAAACAAAAAAACAAGCTCCATTTAAAATGATTTTAGCACAATAGTTCACAACCAAGTATTAAGAGAAGTTATAGAAAAAACAACGAGTGTGAACTGTTTTCTGCTTTGGATTTGTAGATTATAAAAATAAATTTGTCTTTATAAGCATTTTTGCAGTGCTTAAAGCCATGAATCGTCAATATATAGATTCAGGATTTTTGTCATAATGTGAAAACTATTTACCAAACTGCAGCAAGAGTAATTATATTACAATGCGACATTAAGAAGATTAATCTAGAAATGAATGTACAGAAAGAATAATTCCATATCTTCAAATAGTTTTATTGAAGTTTTAGATAAATATTTTGTGACTTAAAGCTAAAAAAACTAAGAAAATAAAAATAAATAGAGATTCTTTTAATCATCTAAATTTTGCTAATGATGTTGTTATATATAGGGTAGATGAGCACAGACTTTCACATAACCCACCACTCTCCACACTATCTCATAACACTGATACACTTAAACACATATATGTTGAAAAGATAAATAATCACCAATATACATATTTCATGCTAAACCAGCAATCATCAGTTGCTCCAGATTACCATCTCTACACATATATGCTATAAATGCTCAAGTATATATTAAGATAGCCAAACCTCACACTTTTATGGACAGGCTTCAATCTACTCCACACTTCAACTGTCCATCCAATTGAAAATGTGATGATGGAATGCTCGAAGGTCACCCTAAGGCTGAGATTCTTGTCACACCCATGTTGACCTAAGGTCAATTTGACGCCTCATATACAGGATATAATCCATTTACTGCTTATACAAGGGATGGGCAGACATCTCTACTTATGTAATAACTGACACACAGCCTTATTATATACCTGTGTTTATATATGTAATATATAGGGTATATGAGCTCAGAATTTCATATAACCCACCACTCTCTATACTATCTCATAACACTGATACACTTAAACACATATGATATTGTTATATTTACAAATAATACTACTGAGATTCCGGAAGTATACGGTATCAGATAAAAACTAGAAATTAAGATTAACGATAATACTAAGTAAAAAAAAAAAAAACTTAGATAATAATTAATGTCTTTTTAATATATATATATATAAAATAAATATTAATAATAACGAATTAGAATGAGTAAATTCCAAATAGCTTACTCAGATTCTTAATAACTTAGAAATATAATGGATTAAATTAGTCATAGAATTGAATTTGAATGAGATCTTGGCAAAAACAACTAAATACTAAAAAATAATATGTCTAGATGTTTAAAGTAAAGGTTTTCACTAGATGTTTTTTACAAGTTTTTACAAATGCATCTCAGATTTGGATATTTAATATGAGATCAGCACGAAGATGTTAGATCATGCAATAAAGTACGGAGAAATGAAATTTAGAAATAACAAAAAGGAATCCAAAAATATGGAAAAAAGGAGAAACAGATATCATTGGTATTCTTGGATAAGTCAAGAGACTGAAACGGGAATATGTTAGACTTATGTCTAGAAAAGATTGTAATAGATAAGACAGAAACACAAGAAATTATAAAAGATTTAGAAAGAAAGCACATGTGATGTGAATAGTTAAAATGTGGAAGTTTGCTGGAATGATGTGGAAAATAGAAATATAGTTTTAAAAAATTGGGTTAATTTTGAAAAGACTTTGATTCTGAAATAAATTCAGAATACTTAAAAATGATGCGAATAATGTTTAAGAGAAAGTTATTTATATTTTGTTTTATATAATAACTTTGAAAAAGATAGTGACAAAAATACTGTGAATCATGTTACAGCAACTGATAGAAGAGTTCAAACAAATATAAAAACTGATATATTCAGAAAATATTTTGATGTAAAGATTTAAATTTGATAACATTTCATTTATGAAAGATTGATATATAATGTAGCCAAAGTAAACAAATATTAATTTTATCTAAAAATATATATCTCCAAATTTATAGATGTTAGAGACACAGCAACAACATTAAATAAGGTCTACTGGTCATATATTTTTAGTACTTTGTCTTTATAAAAAAGGGATATATAAGAGACTTTCAAAATTATTTAAAGCTGAAAATTTAAATGTTTTTATATATGATAATTATACAAGTGATCTAAGTTATATAGATTTTGCAGTGTGTGATCATGAAGACGTCTGCATTCCTAAAAATCCCATTTTTATTGCTATGATAGGGGTACTTTTTTATGAATACTCATAACACACTTTGAAATGGTAAGTTTGGCATATTAGAAATTATAGTTGTTGAAATTATATCTCTAAAAGCATGTATGCAACTTATAGTAAAAACTTAAAATCTGAACAAATCTGTCACGAAAATGAAAATATTGAATATCACAAAAGCATTTGCAAGTAAACATTTTAAAATATATATCGAGATTAAAACGATCACAAAATATTATTTGGAATTTGACAGATTGTTGTAAAGCAATTAGATAATTAAAATTTAGAAGACTATGTAAAAAGATCGGAGATATTTTTGAACAACACTTTGCTGCAGATCTGTATTTAGTTTCTGAATTATGGGAAACATTTTTTTAGTAAACAACTGAATGGCGAGATAAAAAAGTTTTTTTATTTCATCACATCAGATTTAATATCAACTATTATCATATTAAAAGTAGTGGATTATGTATTCGACCATCACCTTCAATGTACAGTCACCTAGATAGCAAGTTAGACAAAAAGAATATGATAGTATTCATCGGTGGCTTCTAATTATAACCACCAACTTCCAGAAAAATGCAACAGTGAGCTGTCAATGGGGAGTGTACTTATTAGCATATTCTCTTTGCAACAATGATAAGAAAAAAATATGCTTATAGACTTCTCAAGATGACTTGTTAAGGACTATCAGATATGATACAGTTCACCAATTCCAGCCACATAGTACATATGAGCAATGGATAACATTGCCTAAGCCTAGTATAGTATTTTAAATGTAGTCTGGTATTCAATATGTCAAACAGTGTGTTGATTCCTGTCTAGCAAATCATTTTATTTACTTCCTGGATGCTTTTCTATAATATCCCAGCTATCTATCAAGAAACTTTAAAATCAATCTATAATTTAAGCAATGTTTAAATAACCCATAGGGTCAACTTCATCTATATTGTGGAAACCAACTGAAAGGAAATTGATAATGGAGCACCAGAGAAGAGAAAATAAGCTAATCATCTAAATTGCTTTGAAATAACATCAGCAAGTCCGTATTAAAGAATAATTATTTGTAAATTTTAAGCTTATTTTAAGGTGTTATATATATATATACACTAAAGTTTAAACTAAATGTGAGTGAATTTGATTCTTAGACTGAACTAAGATTCAATGCTAAATCAAAAATATAGCCTACACATATATTTAATTAAATCCTGCAACATGTGTATCTATAACAGTGATGTAGTTGTTCCAATATTCATTGTTATTTATATTAATAAATATGTTGCTGATTAGTTAATCTAGTATAATCTCATTTTATTATTATTCTTATATACAGAAATATTAATCATGTATTGTATGATTGTCATTCTTAGTGTATTTGGGATCTAAAGCTTGGCGTAATAATGAGATTCACAGAAATAGAGAAGGGTTTGAGTTCAGTTCCATAAGATATCTCTTCAAACCTGCAGATGTCACTTACTACATGGTTTTCAACTTTCAATCACTATAAAGTTCAATCTAAATTTCACAGATTATCAGATTATACTTTTTACAGCATTTTTAGTATTACATGATGCATATAAAAATGTAATCAATATTCCGAAATAATTTTTATAAGACAGAGATTTGAAAGAACTTTGTCATGAAGATTTATGAATAGCAGAGAGTACTTGATTTAATTATTATCAGTAACTTAAAAATCAGATGTGTGGCTTTATGCATTATAATTAAATATTTCAAAATTGATAAAAGAATTAAATACATCTGACTTAACCTTTTATATTTTGGTATAGCAATACATAGCCAGTAGTTTGTAATGTTAATTACATTAATGTTAAATAACCCTATAAGTTAAATCACTAAACATTACATTGTCACAATTGTTTATGCTTATGCAAGCTGTTTACATAGAGACAAAACTCTCTATACAGTTGCACCATTCAGTGCAAGCCAGAGTAATCAAGAGATGCAGGAAGGACTTGCACATAAAATCACAATCTAGTGCCTACTCATCCAATATCCACTGACTAGTTTCTAGCTTGTGGCCTTCATCAGTGAGGAGTCTTGGATCTGAGAGCACTGCACTTAGATCTTAGGATCTAATACAACTCTTCAGCAGCCAGCTCTTACCTTATTATCTAACTATAAAGCTTCGAGTCCAAAATGAAAACACAATAATGTTTCAATTTAAGCTCATTAGCTTATATAGTTGTATAGGTCTGAACACAGTTAAGCATCCATAGCTTTTTAGAGTCTTTGATTCTTTAAAAACCATGGTCACCATAATCCTTCTGAGCAGAATTAGTATTAAACAACTAAAAATCACATGATCACCATTTTTTATGCTTAAACAAGCTGTTTCACACAGAGGTTAAACTCTCCATACAGTAGCACCATTCAGTGCAAGCCAGAATAATCAATGGATGCAGGAAGTTTTGTGCATCAAATTCCTATCTAGTGCCTATTCATCCAATATCCCAGACTAGTTTCTAGATTGTGGACTTCACCAGTGAGGAGCCTTGAATCTGAGAGCACTGCATCCATTGATTAATCTGGCTTGCACTGAGTTATGCATTGTATGGAAAATTTTGCCTCCTATAATTTACTGGTGAAACTACTTTCACTACATTTGACTGTCCAATATATGGCCTAAGCATCCTATGATCACCATTATCAAAAGATTATTTGCTAAGTGGATTTTCCAAAATATAATTTTTATCAACATTTTTTCAAATAATAAAATATAGGATAGAAAATAATTTTAATAAGTAGTATTTTATTACATTTTTTACTGTTTTATTTAGATGTACACAGTTTGACATAGTACAGGAATAGTAGACTTAAGAACTAAATATTTCTAAACCAAATGAAGTAAAATACATGTCACTTAGTTGCTTGGAGATCACATGATCTTTGACAAGTCACATGATTATTTATTTTATTTTTATTCTCTTATTTTTCTCCTTCACTTTTTTTGCATATCTTCATATAATCATATATATTATTTATAATACTTCACTCATATACACTTTAATGCAATTAATTTTCTTAAAAACTTTTTTATTTTCTTACACCTGTAAGGAAGATGGAACTCTGAAAAAGACTGCTGGACAGTCGAAACTGTAAGAAAATAAAGAAGTTTTAAAGAAAATTAATTGCATTAAAGTGTATATGAGTGAAGTATTATAAATAATATTTTATTTTTACTGTATTTTTTAAAAAATAAAAACAAATACACATTATTTACTATCTAAAGAGTAGAAAACATAGGAAGGAATAAACTATTATCCAAATAGCTCACTGCAGAGCAAAACCCCTTTTATCACTACAACAGTCACTCTCCTCATAATGGCATAATGAAGTAGAAGACTTGTCATGCCAAACTTTCTAAATACCCTTTAATGAAAGTTTAAGATGTTTTGTATTCTTATTTTATTCTCTTAGTATGAATACAAAATCATAATATCAACTTTCAATTAATAGTCAAACAATAAGCAATGGCCAGTGATGTGCTACTTAAAACAAAATCATATGGCTAATTAAAGCTTTAAACATCTTTCAAGTTTTACACTACCATAAATTTGAATTATTAAACATCACATGATTGCCATTTCCTATGCTCACACATGTTATTAAAACAGTAGAAAACTCTTCACATAGTAGGGCTAGACTGTGGCATTAGATCCTAATATCTAGATGCAGCGCACTCATATCCCAGGCTCCTCACTTATAAAAGCCACAAGCTAGAAACTAGTCTGGGGATATTAGATAAATAGGCACTAGATAAGAATTTTTTATGCCCAAATCTTCTTGTATTCATTGATTACTATAGATTGCACTGGGTGTCATTGCTGCATGGAGAGTTTGTTGATATATAGAAAGGGATTGATAAAGAAATTAAGTGTTTTTACATATAAAAAACATGATGTAGCTAGAATTGTATGGAAGGGAGTGCCAGTAGTAGGGTTAATATATGGTAATGATACATTTAAGTGTAAGTAATGGGGTATTAGATCACTTGGAAAAAGTACAAAGAGAAGTAGAAAGGCATGCATTAGATGCAGATGTGTGGATAGCAAAGGAGTCAATTCAAAGAGAAATGGAATGGTTACAATTTTATAGGAGAGATGCAAAAGCAAAATGAAAAATGTTTGGTAGATTACAGTTTATGTATGATAAAATAATAGCAAAATAGTATTCAATTCAGGCAACAAGATTGGTAAGAAAGGTATAGTCCAGTGTGCAGCTTTGAATAAAGAATTTGTGTCAGTATACTTATACAAAAGGTAAGATGATTGTGTTCGGAGAATTGTTGAGTATTATAGTGGCAAGGAATGGGATAGAAGAATAAATGTATTAATAAAGAATAGGGAGTTGGAGATGTGGAGAACTGCTATGGAGAGTAAAAAGAGTTTAAATATATATAGAAGTAAACATGATATTGGGTGTCAGTTAATTTATGACAATAGCAATGAAAATATTGTACTGTTTAATGCTTGAATAGGATCTTTAGAAAGCAAGGGATTATACACATAAATGGAAAAATGTGGGTGACTTAGTATGCAAGTTGTGTAAGAAAGGCATAAAAAATATGAGACATCTATTAATTGAATGTAAATGTCTGAAAGCAGAAAGGATACAAATAATGAAGTTGTGGAAGAATAAATATAAACAAAGTGATTGTACAGAAAGTGGGTTCTTGATTTTTATGCTGGGTTTGGGAAAAGATAAGGGAGATTTAGATATTAAGGTCAATAAGTTGACAAAGATTATGTTGTAGAAATGGAAATGGAGCAGAATAGAGCATATGAGAACAACTTAGGGTGGAGAATGGAAAGGGAAGGTAAAGTGGCCAACAAGTTTCTCTGGCCATAGTGGCTGAGAATTCCTGACTCCATATAAGAAATCACAGCGCATCACAGCATACACTGTTGATTGATTCGAATCCGAAGTTGTGATTAAGATAACCAGATAGACGACTATTATGTTAACATTATAGACTAAAAAGACTAAGCAAATGCATAATATAGGTATCTGTGTTGTTATAAATTTAATAAATTTACTTACATTAATGAATGACTTACTAAAATCTAAAATTATTTTAAAATTTTATTAAGAGGGTTTTAGAATTTACATCCTGTCTATTGGAAGTTTATTACTAACTAATTAACTCCTATTGTTCTCTTGTTATTTAAATTAATGTGCTTATTTATGTGTTTAATTATTCAGCTCTTCTTTGCTAAATTCAAACATTTAAATTTGGAGCATTTGTATTTTTGATCTAAAAACTAATTGCCATTCATTTAATTTGCGGCTCTATTACTGGTTCGGCGTTTTCCAATTTGAATGAAGACATTATTTATAGCATTTTATTTTTTCTGCGTATTTCCATCTTAAATAATAATCTTTTCATAAAGTTCTTTACGAAGTCTAATTAACTTTTTTTTTCTACTTCAAATGACAGAATGATTTGTGATAGTATCCATTTTTATAAAATTATTTTTGACATTTTAGTTTAGTTGCTATTTGCTTATTATTTATCCTGAACTTTTTTTGTGTGTGGTTGATTAATGTCTAACTATTTGAAGAAGAAACTTCTGTCTATTTATTGAAATGTTTTGAGTTAAAATAGTTAATTTATTAAAGTATTTAAAATGTTAACTATCTGCTAATAATACTTAAAATTTAACAGATTATTAGAATCTTAAATTTTATAATCTATATACATATATTAAGCGAAAGATCACGTTCAAAGGTTAAGCTCAAACTTTTAAAGTAAAATACGGTATTAATATCAATGAATAACATTAGCTAAAACGTAATAATAATAATAATATAAACAAGAATAAAGCATTTCAAATAGTCATTCCTACGAATTGTGAAAGTCCGGAAGACCATTACATAATCATCGTAAAAATATCACAATAGTTGTAGTAAAATATCCTTGTTAGAATCTATCATAAATGGTATATTGGCTAAATTCTATTTAAATACGTTATAAGGCTGTAACCTCAAGAATATGCGCATAAAATGTAACAGTAGGACCTCTACAGGTCTTAACCACAAGCTTACGTATGATTAAGACCTGTGGAGGTCCCTACTATCGCATTTTTACTTACGTAATCATACGTAATCAATGTGCGTTTAAATAAATTTAAATACGTTAAGAAGTACAGCTAACACATCTATTGCTACATTATGTCTTGTTTTCAAATCCGAGCTGAATAAACTCAACATTTTTTTCTGGAGCTTAACTTTTTTTTTTAAGTGCCCAAAGTCTACTTGGCTAAGAATAAGAAAAAAAATTGATTTCTAATAATAATAAAAGTAATTGCAGCTAAAGAACCACTAAGAGGAAAAAAGCCACATTGAATACTTGCAAAAATAATAAAAAACAAAACAAAAGAATTATCTATACTGGATCTGTTTATAAAAGTTAAATTTGTTAATAAAATCATGTCACATTCTAATAATTTTTATTAGTCCTTCATTCAACTAAGAATTATCCATTTAATAGTTTCTCTTCCTCTTTCCTTCTTTATTTTTGCTTTTTTAATATATAACATATAATAACAACATTACACTCTTCTTGTACTTTAAAGTAAAATATATTTATCAATTTTACAGTTTCTACTGTTCCCAGCAGTCTTCATCAGATCTTATTATTTACTAATAGGAACAGTTGAAACTGTAAAATTAATAAATATATTTTGCTTTTAAGTGTAAGAAGAGTGGAATGTTGTTATTATATGTTAATTATCCATTTAATGAATAATACATCTATAGTATAATTCTCTCTTCGCCAGTCTAGCTTTATGTAATGTAGAGACTGATTTCTGTCCACTTTAACATCTTTTGGAGGAGTGTAATCATAAAAATATGATCAAGGAAATGTCTTTGGTCATATGTTTATGATTACACCATTCCATAAGGTCACATGTTTATGATCACACCTTTCCACAAGAAGTTAAAAGTGGATAGAAACCAGTCTCCATTTTGCGAGAGTGGAGTAGTGAAAATTACACTACAAAAATACATGCCATATTTTGTATAAAAAGTAAATAAATATTACTTAAAAGCTCCCTACAAATACTTATTCAAGAAGAAAAAAAATCACTTATCCTTTATGAAACACACAGCAAGTTTTTATCACAGTGAATCTTCTGAAAGAGAGTTTTCACAAAATGTTTCAAGAGAATATTCAATATTAGCAAAAGCAATTACAGAAAAAAAATGAAAATAAAACAAACAAACAAGCACACTCTAATTATTCCATACAAATTAGTTCCATAATTAGTTGTATCTATTGTTAAACCAAATTACACTACAGAAGTATTATTTTTAAAGTAGATAATACTATTCTAATGAATGACTAATAAAAATTATTAATATACTTGCAATGAGTGGTTCATGTCAAAGTTGTGATAGTAAGTTAAACACATCAATTAAAGCAGAAAAAACTCTCCATACAGTAGTGCCACCCAGTGCAAACCAGAGTAATCAATGGATGCCAAAAAAGATCTAGGTGCTATGCTCTCAGATCCAAGGTTCCTCACTGACAAAGGCCATAAGCCAGAAATTAGTCTGGGGATATTGAATGAGTAGGCACTAAATAGGGATTTGATGCACAAGCCCCCTGGCATCCATTTATTACTCTGACTTGCACTGAGTGACTACGGTATGGAGAGTTTTTCCTGTTTTAATAACAGTTATGAGCAAGCATAAGAAACAGTGATCATGTGATATTCAATGGTTTCACATCAATTAAACTGTAATAATTGGGTATCTATACATACTGAACAACAATAAAGATATGTGTAAGAGATTGTGATCTGGGCAGTTGATGAATACTGGTTCAGCATGAAATGTGCATCTTGGGGATAATACTTTTTTTAATATGTCTTTTATCATATGTTTATGATTCCATTGTTCCACAAGGTGTTAAAAGCAGATAAAAAACAATCCATACTTTATGTAAGAGTGGTGTAGTGAAAATTATACTCCAGAAATATTACTAAAAACCTAACTATTCAATTTTATTTTCAAATACAATTCAATTTTTAAAAATTTATAAGACTTATTTATCAATACTTTACGTTTCAAAGCTTGTTTTATTTTACTGAATTCATTTTAAAAAATGCGTGAAAGACTACTTTTGACCACTTTTATATGGCTTTGTCAAAGTACCTACAATATATAGAAATGAAAGCATAAAATCAATGAAAATTCTAAGCTATTTTTACTTAAAAATGAAAAAATAAATATCTACTTCTTATATATTAAAAATATTTTTTATTCAAAGATATGGTTTTAATGATTGAAAATTATAACAAGGAATATAAATGTGAATTGAAAAATAATTGTTTTGAATTTTAAAATGTAAGTTAGAAAAATAGGGGGATACACCACTAAACATCACTGACAAAGGCCACAAGCCAGAAACTAGTCTGGGGATATTGGATGAGTAGGCACTAGATAGGGATTTTGTGCACAGGCCTTCTGGCATCTGGCATCCATTGATTACTCTTGGCACAGTGTGGCACTACTGTATGGAGAGAGTTTTGCCTTGTTTAATAAAAATAGGAACTAAATTAAATACATTATTATTTTTATTGTAATAAACTAAGAGATTTACTAGTGCAGTTTCAAACAGCATTTCTAAACAGAAGGTAATCAGCCCCTTACACATGCACTTTACTGTTATAATGAATCAATGTGTTTTTTTTATTGAATGTTAGGAAATTCTCAATTCAATGCACAAGATAGAGTATGGCCATTTTTAAATTATATAGGCCATCCATAAGTATCTTAGAATGAGAACATGAAGTGTTAATATGTGTAATAAAGAAAATGGAAGTAAAATGAATAATATAATATATTCATGCTCTTACTCCTAGATTCATAAAATTGGCCTATATAATTGAATTTAAATAAAAAAGATAAGATGACCATTCTTATTTTTTCAAAGACTTTATCTTGTACCTTGTATCAAGAGTTTCCTAACATTCTACAAAACAACATTGATTAAATATAACAGTCAGTACAGAACATGTGTAAAGAGGTTGTTTAATATTATTATTATTTTTAATATATAAAATTTGGTTTTTTTTTTATTTGTAGAAAAGTATAGTATACAATTTTTATATATATTGCTTACAACAGTTCTTTCATATATACTTTAATGCAAACATATTTTCTTAAAAACTTATTTATTTTCCTTACAATTTCAACTGTCCAGCAGTCTTCATTAGAGCTTTATCAAACCTCTTCTGCTTTAAAGTAAAGAAGTTTTTGTAAAAAAAATTGTTTGCATTAAAGTGTATATGAAAGAACTGTTGCAAGCAATATATATATATATGAATATGCAAAAAAAGTGAAAGAGAAGAATAAGAGAATATACAATTTTTATTGGTTTCATGTTTTTATATAGTGGTGGTACTTCAACAAGACCACATAAAAATGGTAGGAAATGTTTTTAATGAATTCAAGAAAATAAAACAAATTTAAAAAATGAATTAAAAACTACTCTGAATTTCATTTATTATGTTTCCAGATTAATCAAAGTATTTATAATGGTTAACTTTTAATTCATTACAAATTAAATTTTATTTTATTACTTTTGTAGTATTATACTATTTATTTGAGTTTCGTGTTCTTGTTTTCAAAGGAGGTAGCTATTGGGTGACTTTTGAATTTTCATTCTGAAATCAACAAGGCATCTTCAAAATCCAAAATGGCTTAAATAATCTTCATTTATATTTAGTCTCTTTGTTGCTTCTGCATTTCCAAAAAATGGATGCTATATTCAATTTGCATAAATTTACATATGGTTTTATCACAAGCATTTCTCAATTGGTAACGAGCTATGATTATGAGGACTTAGACTTTCTGAAAGTGCTCAGATGATTAATTAAGATTATTAATTACTACACTATATAGCTTCATTACATGTGTGTTCCTGTAAGAGTCTTAATTTCAAATATATAAATGACCCTGTTACACATCCTGACAAATAATATGATTTCTTTCATGATGTAATATCATTACTAATACTGCTTTTGATAAGTCAACTTGAAATATCTGACATTATTTTATAAAATTTCGAAGTATTAATCCCAAAAAGAAAAAAAAGATATGCATAGAATTAAATCCTTTCCTAATCTACAAATAAAATGACAAATGAAAACACACAATTTGTTTATTCCATGTTTTTTAATAATATTCCAATGTGATCTACTAAGATATAACTACACCTTTACCCTGCTTAGTGATGGCAATTGGTTCTCCAAAACTCATCGTTAAGCAAGAATATCATATACAAAATATGTATTTATAATGGGGGTCTATGAGAAAAAAATTGGTCAGTTCCAGTCGACGTAAAATATTCACATTGATTTTCAAGCTCAAAGATTTTTTTGATTTTTTCATGGCAATGATGACTAAATGCGGTATCTAAAAAGAAAAGTTTTATATCACTAGGAAAAAAATGCATATTTTCACTGTTTAAAAAGTATAGTACAGCAAAAAGAAAGTGAAACTAAATTTGAATTTAAGAGTTTTTATATTCTTCTGCAGAAGTTTGAAAAAATCCATACTGAAGTGCATTTTTTAAAATTTTGTATTACAGTACATATTACTGTACATATATGTTTATTACTTATGTGAAATTATTTAAATTAACAAACAATGTTTAATTAATAAATTATTTAATTGAACATAAAGACTCATTACTGTACCCCAGAGTAACAAAAAGCTTAATGCGTATCGTAAATCAGTCAACTTTAGAAAAAAAATCAACTTATTTTAAAAGAAAAAAATCTAATTGTTCTAATTTTCTAAAACATACGCTAAGTTTATTTTTCTTACTGTATATTTTTAGTAATGTAATAGTGCCCCCCCCCCCATTCATGTAGAAAGATTTTTTATTAACACTTATTTTAAATGCAATCTGTTTTTCTTTTTTAAACTTTTTTTTAAAAATGTTTTTCTTTTGATTTGAAACCACTTGGGTGTATGTAATTAAGGAACACACACATGCAATTTAATACTAGTATTTAGTGTTTTTCTGAAAGTTTGTGATGATGGTATGTCAATAATCCAAGTACTGTACATTATATTTAAATAAAGTTTAATTTTTCTAAAGACATTCAACACTTATATGTATACAGTATTATAGATTCAGTAATTACTGTATATATATTTTAAGTTTATACATTCTATATTCAAAATACTGAATGCAGCACTAACATTGTGTTTTATGAATAAAATATTGTATATGCTATACAATTACAGCAAAGTCATTACCTGTATGCATATTACAGTAATGTACTTTTGCTTTTGGGTAAAATGAATTTAAAATATCTATACTCTGATGTCATCAGTGATGCAAAATTCATAATGACTGCCAAAAAAAATTTTTTTCAAAATTTTTCCCGATCGTTATAGTGAATAATCAATTGTAAATTGAAGTAGTGGGTACAAATTGATGATAATCACTATTGTGAAATATTGCTAAGCAGCCAATTGCTAAGAGGGGTAAAGGTGTACTTTTAAATCCAGCAATATTTTTGAATGGCTGGAGACCAGAATTTTCTGCAGACTAATTTTTAATATCTTTTTAATCATTTTTAAATAACTCCTCATATACATCTTAATGCAACTTTTATATATAACTACTTCTTTATTTTTCTTACAGTTTCAACTGTTCTGCAGTCTTCACCAGATCACCTTTTCCTTTTACAATCATAACTGATCTTTTGCTCCTTAATTTTCTTATTCCTTAGTGTACTTTTCTTCTTAAAAGTTTTATTATTTTTATATCTTTTCTTTTAATTATCTTTGCATCTTTCTTCATATATATATATATATATATATATATATATATATATAGAAATATATGAAGATAGATGCAAAGATATATATATAAACTCTTCTACACTCTCCTTATACAATAGTGAAATATGTTTAAAAATACATATATACAAGCAACAAAGATTAAAAATTATAAAATTATCATAGAAAAGCCTTAACCGCTAATTATATTATTGGTTGTATGAGGTAAAAATCAAATCTTTT
Source organism: Epiperipatus broadwayi (assembly GCA_028023455.1). Taxonomy (NCBI): domain Eukaryota; kingdom Metazoa; phylum Onychophora; class Udeonychophora; order Euonychophora; family Peripatidae; genus Epiperipatus; species Epiperipatus broadwayi. The sequence continues at coordinate 3,589,050 of JAQFVV010000095.1, forward strand.
AATTGGCCAACTCACAAACTGAAGACAAAGCCTATTGTTAAAACATATTCGCCTATAATATTAAATTCAACTCAGATATGTTTATAAAAAGTATATTACTAATTTTTCAGGTTATGAAGAGAACGAAAGTTCTTTCAAAAATAAATTGCTATTTATTTATTCTAAAATATTCAATTTCGGCAACATAAAAGCTATAATATAAACAAAAAGGTCGACTTTTACGTTATAGAAAAGTAAATATTTCTTTTAAATATTTCTTTAATATTTTTACTAAAATCTTCAATATTTTTCGAAAATAATTTTGTTTTTTTAGTACATTTTTTAAAAAACTAGTTTAATTTCTGAAATTATATTTTTTTAATACTTAAAATTGCATTCGAAATGAAAATCTCAGCGTTTTTCTTTATTTTCTTTGATCAGGCGGTTTCTTTGTTCTTTCCAGCCAATCAGAATGTCTTTTTCGGCTGAGAGCTCACTAACAACCAATTACAGCCAATGTTCTTTCTTTGTTTAGGTTTAAATGCGTTTTTTTTTATTTTTTACTTGTAAAATAAATCGGAAGAGGGCACCATCTTACAGAACTTTTAAAAACCTATTCAAAACCTATCAAACGAATTTTTTTGCATAAGAACTGGGAGAGTTAGAGTGACGTCAGATGTCTACAAGGAGCCTCGTAGGAGGCGGGAAAAGGGTTAAACTCTTCTACACTCTCCTTATACAATAGTGAAATATGTTTAAAAATACATATATACAAGCAACAAAGATTAAAAATTATAAAATTATCATAGAAAAGCCTTTTTCGGCAAATTATGTTTTTTGCCCTTTTCAATATGTCTCTATGATTTAAAGCACATACAGCGACATCTATATCAATACATGAGAGAAGACAGATAAACAAATGGATATCTGCCACGATCTATTATGTGATTTTTTTCTCAATTCTACTACAAAATTTACTCTGTTATATATATTGAATGGATATATATCCACATATATTAATTAATTAACTATCCATTCTTTATCCATTAAACACTTATTATTTAACTTAATGGATGTTTTGTATATATTCATACAGTTGTTTTTATTATATATGATATACACTTTAATGCATTTTTATATAAAATTACTCCTTTATTCTTCTTACAGTTTTGACTATTCTGTTGTGTGCAGAACAGTCAAAACTGTAAGAAAAATAAAGGCATAATTATATATAAAAGTTGCATTAAAACTGTACATGAGGAGAGCATAGAAAATGCAAAGAAAGTTAAAAGATATGAACTACAAGTTTAATGTATTAGTTGAAAAAGCATCAGAATATTTGCATGATAGACAATACCCTATTAGCATGATATTGCCATGAGGACAGTGACCTAAAAATCAATAGAAATGAGAATTTCTGATTGGCCAAGTTTTTTTAGCCCAATATCAAATATTTGAATAATTTAGATTCCTAAAATAATTGTAATTTTCAGCTTGTTTACCATTAAAGGTTATGATGCAATACTGTTGTAACAGATTTATTTTAAACCAAAAATACTTCACTAATAGGAGATTGTCTTTGAAAACTATTTATTTTTAAAAAGGCAACTTAAAAAGATGTTGGCAATTTGAAAGCTGTTTTTACAGGGTAGAATAAAATCCCTTTTGTCAAAATAATAATAAAAAAAAATGTTTTAAAATTTAAATAGCAATAAATAATACACTAATTTATTTATTTTTTTGATGATAATTAACTCTTCTAAATTTATCTTCTAATAATCTAAAATTCAAATAGCTAATATTTTGTTCTACTAACTTTTTGAATAGATAAATTCCATCCAATGATATTGAGCAGCAGTCTTATGAATAAGAACATTTAGATATTTATTTTCATATGTGTAAAATACCAAATAATAACTTTTAAAATGCTTATTACTTAAAATATTATATTTGTAATAAATATCATTACAGTTATTAATATATTATATGAAATAAGTTTAATTATGAAAAATACAATACACCTGGGTCTCATTTTATGCAGATTATTTTAATGCGATTTTGAAGGTATGCGATTCATGTTTCTTCTTAATATCCTTCATATTTCAGTATATTTTTTAGATATCAAGAAATTTAAATTATTAATAACTTATTTTGACTTGAAATACTTTTTTTTCTTTCAAAAATATTACATTATATTAGCAGCTTGTGTTAATATGGCCATAAGATGTATTTAGAATCTTAGATTCTATGCAAATAACCTACTTATATTAAGGAGTAAATAATAATAATAGATTTATAGTATGTATAAAAATATTGCAATAAATATTCAAAAATTTTAAACTTTTAAAATGTATTTTGTTAAATATTAACAGAAATAAATATTTTTTTAGATTTTTAAAATAAATAATAACAAGATTTTATTGATTTTATAAACTGAAAATAATCTTTCGAATGATAATGTCTAATCTTTTTGCTTTGAAAGCATCTCATTTTTTTAATATAGATACAGCACAAGACTGGAAGTGGCGCTAGTTGTATAACATGTCACGAATCTGATTTCTTACTAGTTTACAAACGAACACATATTGTAAATTAGTGGTAATGATTAAAATATGTATGAAAAAATGTAAAATTAAATACTGTAGTTAATAAAAAAAGTAAAAAAAGTTTGTCTTATATTAATTTTTTTATATATATTTGAAATTTTTTATTAGTCATACTTTATTTCCTTATTATTTTAATGCAAATTTTAAAGTAATTTTTCCTTGTTGCTTTGCTTTTATACCAATTTCTGAAAATTATGGGAACCTATTCCCCATTTTTCAAAGTAAGTCATGTTTATTTTTGTGCAATTTCTTTTGTGCGCATTTTCTAAGGAACCTATCTACCACATAAAATGAGATTCAGGTGTATTCAAATATGGAGGAATGTTAATGAAGACTCGCTAGGGAAAAAGATGTGCTAGGTGCTATTAAAAATAGAAAGGTCGAGTTTGTTACTGACCAGGATAAATCACTCTTAACTATATGTTTTACAGTAACTTAAGTGACTAAAAATAATAATGTAGAAGAAAAAAATAGAGGAAAAAAATAATAAAAATAAACAAACAGACATTATGTAGTAATTGATTATTTAGCTATTCTGTTGTGGCATTTATTGGAAAAGCTTGTTTAGAGCTATTAGCATGCTCATTACATTACATTTGTAATACAAGCTTATTAAATTAAATCATGTGATATATGACTTGATTTTTTTTACTAAGATAATTTATTATTACCAAAGTCCCCACTTCCTTTATTTTGCTGTAATATCTTATATAAATGCAATTTATCCACTCTACTTTGAACACTTTTTAGCCAAGCCCTTTATTATACATATATGCATATACAATCTTACATTTTAACTATCATGCAGTATTCTTCAGAACTATGATATAATGGAAAAAATAATAATTCATAATTATATAAATAATACTATAAAAAATGTAAACAATAAAATTAATAAAGTAATTAAAAAAACCCATAAAATATAACAAAACATAATGTAACTGTAATAAATATAATCAAACCTAAATAAAAATAAACCAGTTAAGAAAAAATAAAATGTACAATATAAGTATAAAATAAATTATAAATGTGCATTTCTGACTATATATATATTCATGAATAACTACTAATTTAAATATATTATTCATTTTTATTATTTTTATTTTATTTGGGTTTGATTATATTTATTTCGGTTTATTATGTTTTGTTGTATTTTGTGTTTTTATTTTATTAGTTTTGTTTATAAATTTTATGGTATTGTTTATATAGTTATGTACTTTATTTTTTCATTATAACATAACTCTGAAGACGACTGCAGGACAGTCAAACCGTAAGATTGGGTACGCATATATGCACAATAAAAGGTTTTGCTAAAAAGTGATCAAAGTAGAGTGGATGATTTTCATTTATATAATTTATTATATTCTTATTATATTTATTATATTTTTATTATGATCTATAACAATGTTTTTTATATATAACAAAATAATTAATTGGCATTTATTTAACACATAATGTTTAGAAACTGATGTTTTGCGCTAATGTTTTAAATTAATTAATTATGTAATGAACTAAAAAATGATTTAATTTTAAGCTGCGAATAAAATCTATCTATGATATAGCAATTATACTAATTGATAGAATTATGATAAAAGAAGATGTAGATTCAAAATTATGGCATTTATTAATTTCAGGCTGTTAAATTCGTAACATAAATAAGATAAATGTGGCTGGTAAATATGTAGTTATAGGTGTAATGCTTCTCGCTCACAAAGACAGAAACTAGTTTGAGAATATTGTTATAGCATTACTATCTAATGTCTAATTTTTTAAACTTAAATTTATTATAGATGGTGCTGAACTAGAATAGATAAAATGAATCACTACTGATAAAAATAAAATTAACAATATTAATATATTGTAGGAAATAATAATTTACTAATACTGAGTGCCGCATTGCTTTGCTTAAAGAATCAAGTATTTATTACGCTGTTTTCTTTATCCCATAAATTATCACCATTAATTTATAACATTCAAGTGATACACAATTTTGGAAACATTATAATGGCAAGCCTATAATTAATTATTATTATTTTTGATCAATATATACATGTATATTCTATCATAAAATCATGATATTGTACTAAATCATCTATTTGCCATCTTTAAGACTGGGTTCAAATCCAAGTTGGATAAAATTTAGTTTTTTAGGTTACAACTATCGTAGAATTTTTTCAGTAGGCATTCCATAACCAACTCCCTAATCATCCAATGCTGGTGAAAACAAGATATTATCTATTATTAAAGAAAAATTAAACAAGTTATAAAAAAAAAAATAGCTACTCTTATTAACCAAAAATAGCAAAACCTGATGATTGGTGGCTTCTGTTTGCTTTTCCAATACTAGTAGCTAATGAATAGATTTTGGCCCCACAGCAGGCTATTTTTAAGATCTTTTTTTTGTTTTACTACTTCATATAGTGAATAAAACTTATTATGAAAAATACCCTAAACTGTTTTTTAAGATAATAGATATTTAATCACTAGTATTAACAATAATATTATTTCTAGCAGTCATATATTACTTCCAGTATATATAAAATAAATTATAATTTAAATTTTAAAATCTCATATAATTTTATCTGCAGCTTACTTGAAGCTCAAGTTGTGAAAATTTCATCAACACTCAATAAAACAAATCTTTCCTAACGCAAAACATTGGATAAAATAAAATATTACCAATTGAACGTAATGGAATAGAAATTTTTTTTTCTTTATCTTTATAAATATTCTCATTTATGTAGTTTTTTTATTTGGTTATTGTTGTGCAATACATGGACGCTTTGTCCCTGATATAAATGACAAAGATATAAGTAAAAGATTGTGATCTGGGCCAACTGATGAATGCTGGTTCAGCATGAAATGTACATACTGGAAATTATACATCTTTTTCACACGTTTTTTGTCATATATTTATGATTACGCTTCTCCACAAAGTGTTAAAAGTGGACAGAAAGCAGTCCCTACTTTGCATGAGGCCAACTGATGAGTACTGGTTCAGCACAAAATGTGCATTTTTGGAGATCATACATATTTTTCACATATCTTTGGTCATATTATTATGATTAAACTTCTCCACAAAGTGTTAAAAGTAAATAGAAACCAGTCCCTACAGATCCTATCTTCTATGAGAGGGGTATAGTAAAAATTATACTACAGAAATATTAGTGTGGAGTAGATTGAAGCCTGTCCATTAAAGTAGGAAGACTTGCTATCTTAATATACATCTGAGCACTTGTAGCATATATGTGTAGAGATGGTAATCTGGACCAACTGATGATTGCTGGTTTAGCATGAAATACGTATATTGGTGATTATCTTTTCGACATATGTGCGTTCAGGTGTATCAGTGTTATGAGATAGTGTGGAGAGTGGTGGGTCATGTGAAAGTCTGTGCTCATACCCTGTCTATTCATTAAGTGAAGTTTTTAGAAGAATTTTATTAAGAATTGTATAAAAATAATGAATTGGAAAACAAAGTATCCTATAGGAAGATATTTTTAATTTAAAATGAGTCATATAGTAATTTTTTGAAGAATAAAAACATTTAAAAATATAATGGAATCAATAAAAAAAAGAGATACAAGAATATAAAAACTGTTAGAAGAATATGTAGATCATAAAAATTCTAAACTATTATAACATACCAAATGACTGCAGTAAGGCAATAGATATATATTCATATTTTAAAGGATTAAATCTTCTATCAGTTTGTAAAACTATTTATTGAAATTAATATAAATTATTTATTTAGAACTTTGAATTCAATCCAAGCAAAGTTACAAAGTATGTGAAATATAACAATAGCATAATAGATCAATTAAAGTAATTAGTCAGTGAGTATGACATGCGTTTTAGTATTCAATTTATATATTCTAATAACTTTCTCTAAGCATTTCTGATGAGTTTGAAACATCAAGACATAGACTCAGGATTTTATCAAAATCTAAAGAATATTTATCAAAATGAATAAGAGTAAATAGATTACATCGTCCCACTAAAAATTATAATTCTATCTTTTCAAAACATTTTTATAGCAGATATTTGTGAAATATTTTGAAAATTAAAAGAAGCATTGGACCTAAAGGTATGTTGAAAATACTCTTAAAGTCATCTGGGGGTTTTTTAAATCACGTGACTGTGTTTAAAAAAAAAAATTTACAAAAACTACCATATGAAAATTTAAAAAAAATAAAAGAACTAATAATTAATACAGTTTATTTTTGTAAAAATAAGTAAAAGATTAATAATGGATTACAAAAAGCTTAAGAATACCTTGATGAATTTTTAATGTAAGTAGCAAATAAAAAAGGGAAAATAATTATAGAATTAAGCTAAGATTAAATGCATTTCAAAGAAATAACATAATATTAAAAAAAAATATGCACAAGTGTCTAAAAAATAAGATAATTAATAATCAATGCTTTTTTATGGGTGTGCAAATTGGACACCAAATAGAAAGCCATTTGAAATCTGCAAACATCGCGATGTAGTAATGTGGAATAGCATGGTTGCGTTAATATTGACAGATTAAAAGTGAATTTTATGCCTTAGAGAACAAATATCTATCTCTGAAGTTCTTACAAATGCTGAACTCAAACTGAGAGTATGCTGCTAAAAAATGAGAAAAGAAAACAATACATAAACATTTAAATTCTTGAATAAGATTCGTTAAAATACCTAGAAAAAAGCTATATTATTGAAGAAACGAAGTTTTTTGAAGTAATGTGGGGAAAAGGTGATTGAGTTGAGAAAATAAAATAATTTTAAGGAGAGCTTCGACTAATAAAGATTATCTGTGTTTGAAAATGACAGTAGTAATGATAGTTTCAATTATGATTCGAAACGCATAGATAGAATACTGTTTAAGATTTAAAACCAGATCTATTTTTTGTACTTTCTTTCAGTGTACCAGTTTCGTTAATTATATATATATAAACATTTGGGTGTGGCGGTATTTTGTCCGAGTTTATTTTATAAAATATTTAAAACAACACACTCAATTTTCAACGGAAATATTATTGCTGCATATAATTATTTATTTATATTAATATAAATATTTATAAGATATATTTTTTATTTATTCAAATGTATTTAACGGCACTATTTTTTCTTGACACCATATTTATTTTTATTTGATTAAGACATTCCGCCAGTCAATCAATCACGTAATTACTTTTATAAAGTAAAAACAGAATTTACTAATGGTTTTTAATATTTATAATGTATTTGTAGTCATTAAAAATAATTAAAGTAGACGGTATTTTTCAAAATCAATTTATTGTTTATGCTTTCTTGAAGTGCTATTAATTAATTATGAAGAAATTTATTTTTATTTGAAATCAGCTGTAACGTTATATCGTTTGCAAAAGAAACCCTTTGTCATTAAATATTGCGTAGTCTGTCAGCTAATTAATTAAGCCGATATCTCAAACCATTAATTCATTAACACAAATTGATAGCTATTATTTCAATTTTGTTTCGACTATTTTTTACATAGATGTTGAAATTATTAAAAATAAAGACAGATAGAACAAATTTCATTCTTTTTATCCTCGACTACTTACCCCATTTTTAAAAAAAATCTTGACTGATTGACTGACAAAGGTCAGCTGACAATTATGTTTTCAGTATTGTGAAATGTAATATTTTATTTATGTTACTAAAGTTTCTTTTTGAAATAGAATAAACAGTTGCGCCATTCAATCACAAACTATTACACGAATTTAGTTTTGTTTAACATGTATTGTTCATTTTTATGCTTTACAATTTAATTATTAATTTTCATAATATAATGCGATTAGGAGATTATATACGTTATATAGTGTATTATATAAAATACTGTCGTTATTTATAAGTGAAGAGAAAATGATTACTTATTGATTTATTAAACTACAAGTAAAGATAACCGAAAGCTCAATGCTCATAAGAGTATAACACCTCCCCTCCTCCGCGCCCAGTAACCAAAGTCCCATCAGATTACAATCATTTTTTTACAATCAACGCATCAGACTTAATTGACCAATCAGATTAATCTGGACCATTTATCACTTAGCTAAAATTATTTGAGTACTCACTTATCAAGAACTATTGCATAAGTAACTAATATCATAACATAAAAAAATCCTATTTGTTTAAGACCAAAAAATTTCAAGAATCACGCAAACATTTAAAATTCCAGACCATTACCACTGCAGCAGAATGTACTAACTTCTTTGCCAGAAAGTTATAATAACTTCAATTTTGTAACTTTTATAGGTATATATATATATATACACCATGTATATTGATTTAGTCTAGGTATTTGAACTTAATTAATTTAACATGTCTACTGCATTATTTGAAATTGATTATCTATCAAAATTTATCCATATTATGCAATTTATTCAAGATGGAATGAGAAGAAATATTAGGTCCAGTGGTGGAATTTTTAATGTGAATCGATTAAAAGCAAAATAAGAACTTCATTTTATTGGATTCTAGATTTGCACTACATTAATGTTTTAAATGTTTCAAATGCAAAATATTAAGATTTTGAATGAATAATTAATATTCAAAAAAACTAAAGTTCTTTATCAGTCAGTAATTGATTTTTATGTTGTTGGTTATCAACTTAAAAATAAAAATTAGCTAATTTAAATATTTTAATAGCTTTATAAAAAGAAATGAAGATTTAGATGTTGATACTTCTCTACACAGTTTCCAATGTGCTGTTGCTGCTTCAAATGATATGATCCTGACTCATCTTCCAATGTGCTGCCATGTTGATACACTCTTGATACAACTGTAAAAGATAGAATATTTCATAACAAGCAATTAACTTCTGCAATTAGATTAACTGTAGATAGATATCTCAATTTCATTGTATATAAGCAAAACTTCAAAGGTATTAAAAAAATTTGAAAAATGCAATGATGATCATAAAATCAGTCTGTTCTTTAACTCATTGGATGTGATATTATAGAGAAAATATTGTAAAATCATATCTTCAATGGATTAGATATCACAAATGATCAATGCAAGACTTAAAAGGTATTTATAATAAGGTTCTAATCAAGCTTAAATTTTTTATTCCAAGATGAACAGCCCATGATAATTCCAACCAGATCAGTAAATGGGATTTTAGCTTCTTTAGATCATGAATAAAAAATATCTTAAACTCTCACCATCAATACTTGTTCAGTTTGAAAAATATTGTCCTCTTTTTCATGGTCCATTTATTAAACAATAATTGAAAAATCCTACATTCTGAAGTAGACTATGTAAAAACTTTTATATATTCTTATTCATGTGCAGAGAAAAAAAGATTGGTAGCATTCCAAGTACTATGGCTAGAAAAACATCCAATTGTATTAGTTCATAAAATAAGGATTATTAAGCTTTAATTATAAGTATATTAAAATTCAACCTTTTCAATCCAATATCATTTAATTTTTTGAGCATATTATAGTAGTAGATAAACAAGAGCAGTGTTCTACTCTAGTGCCATCTAGTGTAAGCCTAGGTAATGCCAGATAGTGCTACATTTACAGATCTATTCTTGTGCTTTATATTTATCAATAATGACTTGACATTCAAAGTTTGAAACAATTCACTTATGTAGTTTGTGCATATCTTTAACTTTTATTATCAAGTGAAAAGCCTGAAATTAAAAAAGGAAAAGTCTAAAGTTTTGAATTCAAACCAAACTGCTCATATATTTATAGAGATCTGTCCTAGGTAAGCAGCTATATATTTTAATAAACTCAGTTTTTTTCAAGCTGTAAATATTATTTTCTTCCATCAATAATAATACATCACTTGATTATTTAGCTTACTATATATAATCAAAGCATCTCTTTACGCTAGTGACATCTAGTGTACATTAAATAATCAAGTGGCGTTACGTTTGTATTGATATTAAAAAAAGATACGTTCAATTGGAAAAAAACCCCTGAGATTGCTAAAGTATATAGCTACCGATCTAGGATAATATCTCTGTGACTGCACAAGCAGATTGGTTTGGTTCAAAAGTAAGAATTTTTCTTTTTAAATTTTGGCTTTTTAGGTAAATAGTAGAAGATGAGTTAAAGATGTTTGCCAAAATCTTTGAATCCAAATTCTCATTGATGAAGGAAAAAACGAAGCTAGTCAGATTGGAATAGAGAGTGATCTTGTTTTTTTTTTTTTCGTAAACTGTGCAAGATTAACAATTAAGTGGTTTATATATTGTTAGCATTCCTATCCCAAGAATATAATAGAGTCCTACAGTTAATAAAAAAAGTGAAAGTATTAAAACATATAACTATTGATCTTAAACGGTTTTTTTTTTTAAAAAAAATTTAGGCTTTTAACTTGCTAGAAAAAGAAGGCTTAAAGTTATTTATTAGATGCATATTGACTTTGAATTACAAATTGTCACTGATAAATGCAAAATCTAAAAGCTGATCTGAGTTAGGTATTTAAATGCAGTAACTAATTTATCAAGTTTACAATAGATAGCGCTAGAAAGCGATATTCTTGATTATATAATTACACATCATTCATGAAATGTCTTTAACGATTTAAAACAAATATAAACGAATAAAATTAATCAAATATGTGTTTCTCAGAATTTGTACAATTATGTTTCCAGAAGTACAGAACTTCTTATTTAAAATTTTTAACTCACACGATGAAGAATTTATAATTTTTTATATGTAATGTAAATCAGGTAAGTTTTTTATTTACAAAAAAAAAATTCCCATAATTTTGCACAAAATGAAGGCTTGCCAAAATTGAAAAACTATTTCTATTTTAAGTATGAAAGAATCCAGAATTAGGATGTATAATTGGAAAATGCTACGAACATTTTCCTAATCGATTATACTTAGTCCATGTGCAATTTGAAAAAGTTTGTATTGATTTTTTTTACATAAAAAACTAAAATTATCAAAAACATTTAAGCATATTATCTAGTAATTTTTCTATCATATTTAATATAAGTAAAAAAAAAAAATCGTTGATTACGCAATGGTTTAATTGTATATACTATCTTAATGAAAGGGTGAAAAATACATATAGTTAACAGAAAACTGATATTCAAATACATAATTACCGGTTTAGCATTCAAATCTATATAACTTCAAAAATATTAGCTTAGTTTTATAATTTTGGTGCAGTTTTGAATTCAAAACTATTATCTTGATAACAACTACAACCAATATGTGAAACTGCTAACAATTTTCTAAACTCTTAATTTCATATTATTTTTAAATTAAACAAGTGTTGGTGTCTTTCCAAATATATCTTTATTATGTAAAAACTAAATAGTTTGGATTCAGCTCTTGTAGTTTTAATTTTATACCCTTCCTCTTCCGTTTTAGTGGTATATCATATCACATTCCTTGTAATCTAGACTTAGCTTTAATTTATTCTATCTTTTCAAATGACATCTTTTTACTATTTTTTAAAAAGGAAATATTAAATCACGTGTTGTAACTCATATCAACAATAATAAGTATCACATTTGTTTCATTAAAATCACTGATTATAAAAAAGCAGTCAACTAATTATAGAAAAACTGTCAACTGAATCCAATTAAACAAAACTAATTTTATCTCATTTTCTGGGTATATTTTTTACATTTTTTTATAAAAATAATTAAACATAAAAAAAATCAAATTTGAAGCAATAATTATATAAAACTTATACATATTTCAGGAGTGGTATGAGATACCATTTGTACTCTGTTTGCTAGTAAACCACTTTATAATTATGTATTAAGAAAAAAACATTTTTAGAAGACTAAATTCATATAATATTGATCTCCTGACAAATGTTATTAACTGAAACTTGTCAGAAAATATAGGTTATAGCATTATGTTCTAGGCTCCATAATTACTTAGTGTTACAAAAAATAGCCATGGCACAGATTTACTTCTCCCAAAAGCAAATACCAATTAATAGTTTACACAATCTAATAATCTTTAGAAAATGTATCATATACATGAGCAATAAAGCTTTGAATTGTAGAGTTTACATTTAAAAATAATTTTATAAAATAAAATCTTCACCTAACCTTTCTGTTGGACGTTTACATAGCGCCATGCTAAAAAAAATCATTTTTGAATTAATAACAGGTGTTTCATGTTCTTACATGGGCAGTAACTAAAATTTATCTGTATTAAATTCTGAATTTAAATCTCTACCTAAAAAAATATAAAATAGTTCCTTATCTTCTTCATGACAAGATTTCTTAGGAAAAAAACCCCACATATATGGGAAAAAAATATTAAATTTTATTACAATGGTATTTCTTGCTCCTCTACAAACTAGAAAGAGACTATTAAAGAGGACTTTATTCAGTTTGATATCTAAAAGATGTTTCAGTTTTTTTTACCTGCTCCAATATTTATGCAGGTAACATGCTTGAAACCATATTAAACTTTTATTAATTATGCTATTTCACACACATATACAATGGCGCATTTTTATATTTCAAACTTAACAGGTTTCTCTAGGCATAGTTGCTGAGAGATTCCTGACTCCGTATAAGGAGAAGTCACAGTGTATCACATCAGATCACATCACATACTGGCTGCAGATATTAAAAAAGACTGTAGCAATAGCTTTCAAAATACAATTGATCTAATTAGGTCTCTTACCTTTTGAAATAATATACATCTTTATTTTGTATTTAATAAATGTTTATTATATAATTGATCTATTTTTCACAAGCTTCTTGTTGATATCCAATCATTTTTCAATAAGTATATAAATAATTTAAAATTATTTTTATTATATTAAAAATTGTTATAGTTTATTTAATATAGACATAAATCTTAATATAGTTCGAAGCCTCCAAATAATATTCTTTGAACAGGTGAACAATGATTTTTATTTTTAAACTTTTCATTTCTTTCTAACTATATATATGCATATATATAAAACTATAGGTAATAATCAAAATTGGAATTTATAAAAATAAATAATAAAATGGTGTAAAATAAATTATAATATTGCTGCGAACCATTTTCAACAGAATATATGACGATATTATAATCTATTATGCACCATTGGATAGACATTTTATTTTTATTCCCAATGTGATTTGTCACAATAGTAGAATTGCAGACTTTTATACTTAAGGTTCCTTCGATTATTTGTATTATTTCTAATAAAAATATCTTCTTATATATATATGCGAGAGGATTGAAATTAATTAGTAGATAATCATTTGACAATCGTAGAAGCGAATGACAAAACAAATGTTTAAAAATTAACAAAAATATTTATAAGACCCAGAAAGAGATCACATGTGAGATGGATGGATGAAATAAGAAAGGATACAGGGGTGATGTGGAGAAGAGAATCTAAAGATCGGAGAAGATGGATTGAACTCGGAGAGACCTTCATCCTGCAGTGGATTGATAATGGTTGATGATGGTGATGATGAGTAACATTAACGTAATGTTGTAGATTATTACCATATTTATTTTTTGTACTTTTGTCCAACACTTTAATATGACAAATTGTACTTCTAAAAGTAAAGAAAAAAGTTTGCTATTATCGTTGTAAAGAGCACGTTTATACTTTAAACTCTTACTTAGTTTTAACTAGTCTTAAAGTACTTAGAGTTGGTTATTCAGGATATTGGAGATTACTCTGCGTTTCATTGAAACGATGAAAGTGCTTTATTACTATTTATTAAATCCTAGAAAAAACATAAGCAAAATAGAAAATAAAACATAATCACTAATGCTTAAGCAACAATATTGAATGGCTTAACTATAAGCTATTACATTTTCCCTAGAAAGCAATAAAACGTCAGATTACCATTGTAATTATATTCGGCACAACTAACGAGTAAATTCCTAAAACCTTAGATTTATTTCGTAATGTCATTAAAGATAAATAACGATGATTTCTGTTGGCTCTCAATTTATATATAAATTTCAATTATGGTTGAATTCACTGACTATTTATAAAGAAACACGTTTAAAAAACCATTCATTATAGGGGAAAGTAGGATTTGGAGATGGTATTCATAGTCAGTCATTAAGCTTATATTTCCAGTAAACCAATAATATTTCATTAAAGTTTATTTTCTATTTTCATTGTCACAATTCTCGTTTCTTGTGACTTTTATACCCTAGTTAAAGTATGTTTCTATAATTAAGTTGTGTGACATTTAACAGAAAGGTAATATGACACTCATCCGTCAATATGTTTATTTTGCCAAACAATGCATTGACTGACTAACCAAAAAGATTAACCAAAATGTTTTATCCTCCAACTAAAAGTAATTTGTTATATGACATCATTGTTTTGTGAATAGTTAGATTATTATGGTTGATGATCTGTAAATAAATTTCCAATTCCGTTGGTGACCTGATAATATTTTAAGGTTTATCCAGTCTTTATGCAAATCCCATAATACAACACAGTATTATATGAGCTAACTTTTACACTACGAGTCTCCTTTATAGAAACTTAATAGATTAAACCATGATATACTTTTATTCTGATTTTTTTTTTTTTTATCAAGAAATTTATTTAACACAAACACACTGACAAAACATTTGTTGAAAATTTGTAAATTCAATGCTACTCATTATACATTTTCTTTCAATACAGAGCATAGTTTGCTGTGAAGGAAAAATTAATAATATTACAAATTAATTAAAACTTAGCACTGCTTTCTTCTGAGCAGGTCATATTCATGGCATTAAATAGGTCAAATTTGCAAGTGAGGGAGAGGAAGCAGAGAACGAATATATAAAAAAGTGATTAATATTTAAATTGTTGGTTATAAACAATGCCTTCTTAAATTTTATTTTTTGATTATTACAGGTCATTGCACTCAGTAAAATTACTTTGATGTTAAATGGATAGAAAGTTATAACTATAATTGATTTAAGGTTCCAGGAACACTTATTTTATATTGGTGTCTGTTATTGCATGACTAAATATATATATATATATTGTGCTAATCTAAGTGTCACTCGGCATGGAATTCATCATGATAAATTGCATTGCAAATGGGTTCGTTGCAACTGATTTTGTAGATGATTTGGAGGGTTCGTCTGGAGGCAATTTATTTTTAATATTGCTTAATAACTGATTTAGATTAGGAGGGATTCTGAAGCTAACATTAAATGACTTGGAGCAAATTGTCTTTAATTTCTGCGATACACCAGGGTATAGATGGAACACTGATCTATGTATAATTATTGTTATGATCTGGAGGTTCTAATGTTTATTTCTGAATAAAAAATTTTTATAGGTCTTATTAAGCATTTTTGATCATATCTTACACTGATTTAGTCTCTGTACTGAATTACAAAATAAAAAGCAAAGAAGTAAAGGCTATAGAGATACATCTTTCTTTATTTCTAAAGAGTGAACTTAATTTCTTATAGAGTTGGAATGGAGATGAGAGTGTTCTGGATAGAGATTTTAAATATTTTCTCATACCGCACTTAATAATTAAGAGTTTGTTTGAGCTATTGATACACTCTCTGCATTGCATTTTTGTAATTACAAGCTTATAAAAGTAATGTCACGTTATATATGACTTGGTTTTTTAATTATTATAGAGTTGGAAAGTAAATTGATATTGCCACAAAATTTAATGACTTTAAAATTTTCTTTAAATATTTTGTCTGGTTTTCAATATATTTTAAATCAGGCCCTGCAAAATAATTCAATGTACCAAGGATAATTTTGGCAATATTAATTCTTTGCACCTATACTACTGCAGAGCCATCTATTGGTCAGATTAAATAATCAATATTTAAAAATTTCCTTTAAGCATATTATCTGTTTTTCATATATTTGGTAGCAGTTTCTGCAAAATAATTCAATATAATGAGGATAAGATTGGCAATAGTAATTCATTGTATTTATTCTACTCTAGAACCATGTATTTGTAAGATTAAATAATCAACATAAATCAGATGATGGAGCTATTATGTTCACATTCCAAACTAGATGCTTGCAAGCGACTATCGTTAGAAATCTGTCACGGAATAAAAATATAGTGGTCTATCTGATATTCATTGATTAATAAGACTTATAATAGATGGGCGTTGGGGTATGTTAAGAGTATTTTATTGCTCTAATAATAATAAACATCATCATCATCAAATGTATTTATTGTTCAAGAGATCATAAGCTGTTCGAACGCTAGAAGAGGCAGATCTGAGTGCAATCGATAGACTTTATGCTCCACAATCAGGCTACTCTATCGCTGCACTAAACCATACAGAGTCTAATAATTATATAACGTTTTAAAAGTCACGTGATGATTTACTAGTATCTCTATTGGGGATTAATTTCAAAACAATTTTCTTATTTCGACTGCCACTTTGTTCAGGTCCTTGTCTTGTTTTATTTTTTCTAAGCATTTTCACATATTATCTTTTTATGTATTTTTACATTATTTATAACTCTATAAGTTTTTAAAATAATGAACTATTTGTGTATATTTATAAATAATTTATTAGTAAACTGTATTCAACGTCATATTTAACTCTTATGTTGCGGTTAAAAATTATGGTGATAAAATTTTATTTATTTATAAGTAAAATAGAAAAGCACTCGTCTTTATTTCTCAACAAAAAAAAAGTATTTATAATCACAATGCAAATCATTATTTTATTGTATATACAAGGTATACTTAAAATAATTTTTTATATCAAAGGTACCAAATTTTATTTTGCAACAAACAAATTCTATCACGATTTTACTCTAACATAAATTGACCTGTTTTTTTTTTTTTTTAAATGTAAACAAAAATCAATTCTTCAAAAGAAAAGTTTTGTTAAATAGAAGTTTTAATATATAGTTTTCTTTTTGTCTTACTTAAGAAGATGGGGAGAAACATTATTAAGGGAAAGACATGAAGAAAGTCTCCAGAAATATGAATGAAATATGCTTTGATTCACATAGCATCAGTCTTCACACTCCGCCCTCTATAAATACATTGATCAATAATTCCCAAAGAGAGATTTCCCACTAAACATATCTTCCATACTGTTTAATACAAGATTTCTTGCACTTAAACTGACTGCAATACAGGCTACTTTGGAAAATCACATGCCAACCTTGCAACAAGATTGCCCCAACCTCATTACCTCTACAAAAAGGCTAAATGCAATCCGGATCACAAATCCACATTTCTAAAGGACCAAGACCAATTCAGACATACATTCAAACCTACATTAGACAATGTCATATGCATCAAAAGAAATGATTCTACTTGAAAATAAAGGAGGCACGGCACATCAGGCACATCGCTACTAATCCGAATTCTATAAATAAAAAGGAATCCTGCTTTCTCCTCTCAAAATTCATTTATATACAATCATATAAATTTACATCATACTTATACTGCTCACCCTCTTGTCCATCAGTCATTGCTATGAATATGATCTTAATACCAAAATATCAGATTATAGTACGCTTTTACATATAAGCTTTTTTTATTTAGCATTCTTAGCACTATAATTTAAAATTATACCTAATATATTGTTTCATAGAGATTTTTTACTAAAATAAATTTTATTTACGTTTACATATATCCACTCAGGAATAAACGAATGAGTGCTTTCTCGTGGTGTATCCTCCATGTAATGTGCATTAGGATATAAAACTAATGTTTCCACTTGAAAACTAGACATCAGCTTTTGATGATATTCTAGGTAAAGATAAAATATTGCTCTTTAATTGTAATATCATGAAACAAAATGGAAAAGTCAATTTTTGGACTTAGCGTAGAGGATACACTTTTAGTAAAAACACTTTACACCAAAAGGAAATATTTTTATCTGTTTTAAAAGTGAATGTGGCGATAGAATAAAGAAGTATGACTGATACCAATAAAATATTCGAAAAACTAAATGAAAAATGAAATGTACAAATAACTAGATTATATAAAGCATGAATTTAAGTTCTAAATGATTATAAAAACATAAAAAGCAATACATTGTATGAGATTTGGATAAATTAAAGGAATTTAATGGAATAATATAAAAAAAAGTTTTAGATTGAAAAAAGAAAAAAAATTGAATTAAAGTTATAAATCCTTTATATTGCCGCTGTATTTGTTGATGTTTTGTTTACTTTAAAGTCTGTTTTGCAAAAAACGTATATATATAATTTGGTTTTAAACTTCATTAAAAAATATATGATTTTTATTTTACATTACAGGCTTTTTCATACCTGCACTCCAATATGTAATGTATAGGAGGGCTTGAACTCAGACTTTCACACGATCCTCAGTTATCCACACTATCTCATATTGCTGACACATTTGATCACGCACATATCAAAAAAATAAATAATCACCAATATATGTATTTCATGATAAACCAGCACTCATCAGTTGGCCCAAATTATCATCTCCACACATATATACAATCAACGCTCAGCTTATATTAAGATAGTCAATCTTCATATTTTAATAGACAGGCTTCAATCCATTCCACTCCCACCCCCAACTCTTCAGCTAACCATTTCATTGAAAAGCTGAAGATGGAATGCTCATAGCCAACATTAGTGCCAATCTTCTTATCCTACTTATGTAGACCATAAGTCAAACCCCTCATGTACAGGACATAATCAATTTACATACACGGACAGACCTCACAGCACTATATTTTAATATATGATTTTTTTTTACAGTAATAAATTTGCATATGTATATTGGTGGGACTCTGGCGCACAACTCTGAAAATATATTAAGCTGAATGGAAAACTAAAGACATCAAAGAAAGAATAATTAATCACTTTGCAAAGCATATCAATATACACATGCAAAATTTATTACAAATATTCAAAAATTCTTAAAATATAATTAGGCTTATTTATAGCTAATATGTCATTGTTAAGCTTTAAGAACTAAATTCAGTTTTCGGTAGAGGTCTATTACTAGGCTTACTAAATGCCACAAAAATAATCTTTTTTAAAAACTTTCCGTTTTTGTGATAAACAAAAAGTAAAGAAATACAGTGAAGCCACAATTTTGTTTCACGACTCTCTCACGCACATCATACACCCTGGATGATAGTTCCGTTTTTGTGATAAACTTCGATTACAGTACGTATTGTTTTTTATACTATAAGTGTATAGATCTTTCCAACATGCACATATATATAATACAAGTTTATTAATACATTATGCATATATAAATTAAAATTGTAATATAAACAAAATTTAAAATGTATGTAGTTATTAGAAATAAATTGAGAGAACGCATTTACATATATATACTATGTAAAAGTTCACTCATTCATATTCATTCAAAAAAATACTGTATCATATAAAATGAATGACTTTCAACACAATCAAACCTACTTAAGATGATATATTTTGTTCTTTAAAAATGTCCCTCCCTTGTGGAAATATAAATGCTATGACCTCTCTAATTGTTTTGACATTGTAGATTCCTGGCAGACTTTAAAATTTATACCGTCACTTCTACTTGCTATATCTATTTCATATTCTTGAGTAAGCTCTTTAAATTTTAAGTTTTCTAAAACATAACAAAATTGTTTCACAGTTTTTTTCATACCACTATTAAATTAATAGCTTTTCTTTTATTGCATAAAAAAGATGCTTTATGATTTTTTTTAAAAATTTCATATAATTTTTGGCTTTATGCTTATAAAATATTTTATTACATAAAATACTATAATTAAACCAGGAAAAACTCTCCATACAGTAGTGCCACTCAGTGCAAGCCAGAGTAATCAATGGATGCTAGAATGCTTGTGCATAAAATCCCTATCCAGTGCCTACTCATCCAATATCCCCAAGACTAGTTTTTAGCTGATGGTTTTCATCAGTGATGAGCCTTGGATCTGACAGCAATGCACTTCTGGCATCTATTGATTACTCTGGCTTGCACTGAGTGGCGCTGCTGTATGGTGAGTTTTGCTTGCTTTAATAACAGTTATAAGCAAGCATAAGAAATGGTGATCATGTGATGCTGTATCATATTAAAATTTAAATATTTGAAAACTAGGCACTCTTCACAAATCTGGGAGCTTAAATGTAAGTATAGGGGATTTGAACTCAGACTTTCAAGCATTCTTCAACTATCCACACAATCTCATACAACCGATACACATGATGACACACATGCAGAAAAGATAAATACATGTGTGTGGTCATGTGTAATGGTTAT
Organism: Epiperipatus broadwayi; assembly: GCA_028023455.1. Lineage (NCBI taxonomy): Eukaryota > Metazoa > Onychophora > Udeonychophora > Euonychophora > Peripatidae > Epiperipatus > Epiperipatus broadwayi. The sequence goes on from JAQFVV010000095.1 coordinate 3,609,786, forward strand.
ATGAGATGGTGTGGATAATTAAAGGATGCTTGGAAGTCTAAGTTCAAATCCTCTATATTCATATTAAAGTTTGTAAAAGATAAAAAAAAATGAACAACAAAATGTATGTGCTTTTAACCTAACCTCAAAAAACTTTATTAATAATCAAAATGATGATTTGCATATTGCATTCCAATATGGAAAAAATAGCTGCAACCATATTGTAAAATTTATTAAAGCTATAAATTTTTATATTTTTGTTTATTTAGATTTGTTTTGTTTATTTATATTCTTTTTGGATAATATATTCAATATAAAACAAATTTATGATATATAATGTAAAATTATTAAAACAATTTTAAGAAATTAATTACCAGCATAAAACTAAACTAGATATTATACTAGATGATACCTATACTCTGCATGATTTCTCAGTCCAGTGATGCAATGGCAGATATTGAAGTTCTAGGTCCATGGACCATGCCCCAACTCTACTATCTGTGTTCTTGAATATTTAATAAACTCTTAAACAATATAGCTATTGCATTATTGCTGTTATTAATAACTTCTACAAAATTTAAACACCTTATTTTATTCTTTGCATTTGTATAGTGACTAGATAATTTTAGAGCTTTTATAAAGCAATTATTTAACTAGAGTTATTTAAGTGTTATTTAATATATACACTACATCGAAATTAACTCTTTGACCACCTCTTACGAGGACTCTTGTAAGCAGTTGACATCACTCTAATTCTGTTATTTTTAGCGGTAGGAGATTCGTTTGACAGTTATTGATTAGGTTTTTAAAAGTTCTGTAAGATGGTGCCCTCTTCCGAATTATTTTACAAGTAAAAAGTCAAAAAAACTGTGTTTAAAGCTAAACAAAGAAAAAAACTTATTGGTGATTTGCTCTCAGCTGGTTCTCAGCTGACAAAGACATTCTGATTGGCTGGAAAGAACAAAGAAACCGCCTGATCAAAGAAAATAAAGAAAAACGCTGAGATTTTCATTTCGAATATGGTTTAAAGTATTTCAAAGTATAATTTGAGTATTAAAATAATTTTTAAATACAAATATACTAAAAAAACAAAATTATTTTCGAAAAATATTGAAGATTTTAGTAAAAATATTTAAGATTTAGCAAAAAGAAATATTTAGTTTTCTATAACGTAAAAAGCATTTATGTCACGAACTCTTTGTTTATATGTTGGCTTTTATTTTGCCAAAATTGAATATTTTATAATAAATAAATAGCAATTTATTTTTGAAAGAACTTTCGTTCACTTTTATAACCTGAAAATGTATTAATATATTTTTTATAAACAAATATAAAGTCAATATGATATTAAAGGTAAAAATATTTTGACAATTGACTTTTCTTCAGTTTGTGAGCTGGCCAATTAAAAGCTTTGATTTTTAGATGACACAACTGTAACGGAATAGCGTTACATGGTATTCAAACACAGGCGTATGGGGGTATATTTAACTGTAATCAATGGACGAAATAACTGACAGGGACAAAACTTTTATAAAAGCGGTCTTGCTTTAATAATAAGCGAAGAACAGCCGTTTCTAAAAGCCGATCGCAGCTATATAAGAGTACCTGTCAGATTTATTGAAAAAAAGAGTAAAAAATTGTTGTTATTTTATTATTTGTGTGTGTGTGCTAAGAATAAATCTATAATCCGTCGTTGTAGTTTTTTTTATTCATTTTTGATTAATTAAAGAAGAATGATTGAACGCAAGTTTAACTTTTATCAAATAATTTAAATTAATTAGCAATATGTTCTGAAATTCCAAGCTATCTCAGATTAATTTGTACAAACGTAATTAGTAAATGTAAAATTAGAAATTGAAACAATAGGCAGGATATGTGCTGGTACGCCGAGATAAAACAAGCCAAAATTAGAAACAGAGGTGTGAGAAAGTGTACACCGCTATTATACGACTCAGATTTCTGTCTCCAGAGAAACAATACCTAAGAAAAATGGTTAAATTCCAAACTAATGTCAACAATCCCAGAAATCTCGGAGTTGAGCTGACACGCGATGGACTTATCAAATAAAGGGACTCACAGGTGCATGGGATTGATTGGAGGAGAAAAATTCAAGGTGTGAGGGCGTGAAGGCAAAGATCAAAAAGGCCGAACAGCGTTTTCAGAGGACAGTTGTGCTCTTCTTTAGAGAAATTATTAAGAGACTTGATTTTTATTAGACGTTATGAATCTAACTGCCATGCGTTGCTGAATATAGAATTCGCGGCTTGACCGCCGGACCTCCGTGTCCAGTCCAGCTGATTGCCATCAAGATGCTCATACCACCGGAGAACCTCATATTAGGACCACGCTCGCTTGGAGACCGCGCAAATCGCCGGAATACCTCATTAAAGAATAATCTTCGCTCAGGATCCCATTACAGTCGTTCTACATTTCACAGGTAGCTATCGTAAAATTTGTTATATTCAATTGTGCACTTAAAGAAATAACTTTAATATCCAGAACTATTAGAAAGACATTAATCTAAAACAGTATAATTAAGATTAATCATTTATGAACAGTTCGAGAATTTTTTACCTAATAAATTTGCCGACTGATCAACAGTCTGAAATAATATGTGCAAAGTAATTTGAAGTTTACCGTTAATTGTCTCGGCTTGCCGATCACATACCTGCGTTAATCATTATTAAACAGATTAAATAAATATTTATGTAGCTAATTTTTTTTGTTATTTAATTGCTTGGAATTTCAACATAAATTGATATATATCGGAATGAATGCTTTAGCGTAAGTTTGTTTGTATGGAAATGAATGCAGTTGATATTTTGGGGGTGGGATTTTATTGAATTTATGCTGAATGCAGTTGATATTTTGGGGGTGGGATTTTATTGATTTTATGCTTATGTCGTGATGCTTTTTAGACTAAAGTTAAGTTGGATTAATTTGTTCTGTGGGATGTAGGGCGGGCCCTTCTATGATTATAATAACGGAGGTAGTGTGAAGGGTAATTGTGGCTGTGTTCGTTTCATGTTTCCGACTGGAGCGAGGCACGGGCATGTTTTGTGATATAATTGAGTGGGCTTATGCACATACATGGTGGACTCTTCTAAAAGTTCTCCTGGCGCCTATTACTGGGATTCGATTCGAATCTATGTATAAAATAAATAAAGCGTACGTGTATGGGTGTTAGAAATTATCGTCGCAGAACATCATGTAATCCCCGGACGGAAGAACACAGCGGGTGCCAACAAAAAAAAGGAATCGTCAAGCAAGGATTAGAGTAGGTAGTGGTGTTGTCACGGGCACGTGGGGGGTTACATTTGGCGTGTCAACTTGCGGCGAAACTGTTGTTTCAAAGGGCAGAACCGACGTGAGTACAGCTGACGTTAATAACAACGAAAGCAAATCTAAAAAGAGGGCGCTCGAAATAACTGAACAAATTGTCTACTAAAGCAGGGGGAAAATTTTCGGAATTATCGTGAAAAAAAAAAAGCTATTAAATATTGCTTGAGAGAGTGGGAAGGGGATTTAGTTCTAGTAGTATTAATAAAATAATCAAGCGGCCGGATATAACTGATATTTGTAGAAAGCTGTGGAATAGCGGGATTCCGTGGAGGAAATATCGTGTATCAAAGGAAGCAACGCGTAAATTAATTTCTATACTAATAAGACAACTGCAAATAATTTTAATCGAAAAAAAAAAAGGAAAGGAAAATCATTTTAATATTAGTGTATTCTTGAAAAAGGGAACGAACTGTATCTGGGATCTTGTTAGTTTTCGTGTTACTTAAAAATAAAAGGGACGTTGCGTATAAACAACACGGGTATGTAGATGACCACAGGAAAAAAAAAAATATATATATATATAAAAGTTAAGTAAAGTATAACCGTGAATATAACCGAGGGCTACCGTATATAAATGAAGGGAACAGTGGGACCTGGGATAATCTGAGCGTGAGGAACCAAATTGAAGGAAGGACAGGAGCTGTGGGAATTTTGAAGGGCAATGAGCATCGAAAGATAGGATAAGACAGTCAGGGGGACCCGCGGAGTAGTAGGTGATGAGTCGTGGATTATTATAGCCAAAGATAAACTAAATATTAAACAATGGAAGACAATACCGATGAAAGCATGTGGGAACAGACGGGAGAGAGTCCCATCCAATTTAAAAAACAGGACACGCAGAAGGAAGGGGACATTAAAATCTTAATAAGAATGATGACGCAGATGATGGCCGAAATGAGGGAAGATAGAGAAGAGCGGAGAAAAGAGAGGGAAGAGTTTAAAGAGGAGATAAGGCAACTACTCGGGGGAAAGGAAAGGAAGCCAGAAGAGAACAAAGGGGAAGAGAGTAGTTTAACCCAAGTTAAGGAAGAGATAAATCAGAATGCGATGGAGATGGATAGGATGAAGGCAGACCTGAGTGAGCTAAAGGAGAAGGTTGAGGTCCTAACGGATGACGTAGGAAAGGGCGAGAGACGTCAAGATGTGATGAAGGAAGCCATCAGGCAGACGGAGGAGGTGTGTCATGAAATTCGACAACACCAGGACGAAGTCCGTGAGACAATGGGAGAGTGGGGACAGAGGATCCAAAGGATTGAAGCAGACCTGGGGTATGGGAATATGAGTAGAAGGATGGAAGAGATGGAGAAGAGATGGGAAAGGCAGATGTCGCAACGGGACACAAGTCATGTATGGGCAGAGAGACAGATGAAGATAGAGATATTTAGGGCCGGGATGAACGAAAACCCGATGGACCACCTCGAAAGCGTCAGGAATCTGTTTCGAGAACCTACGGAGAGAGAACCTGACCGAGTAAATATTGCCAGCGGCTACCTACAGGGCCCAGCGAGAGACTGGTGGAGGACGCTGGAGTTTAAACCCCGGTCATATGAGGAGTACAAGGAAGAAGTCTTACGGTGTTTCTGGAACACGGCACGCCAGGAGGGGACATATTTTCGAATCACCCGGGAGAAATATGGGGGAAGGCCCAATGAGACGGCCACTCAATTTTATTATAGGCAGGTGGCGAGCCTTCAACAATTGCCTGCGTACCCTATGACAGAGATGCAGATCATCTCCATAATAAGACACAATATGCCGACCACCCTCAGACACATGATGCTGGGAAGCGATTGCAAAGGGATCCATGAAATGGGGGAAATGGTCGCAAAATTTGAACTAGAAGAGGGAACAGGAGGGACGATGGAGGGGTACAAGAATGAACAACCCAGAAAACGAGTACCACCGGACCGATACTAACCCATAGGACGGAGGGAAAATTAGTTTACGACTAGGGATCTCAGAAGGACAAATGTTAAAGGGAATTCGAATAGGAAATAGATGCCACGAACCGGGTATGACCTATGACAAGAACCGGAATATGATATTGGAAATGAAAAAAAAAACGGAGGGGAAAAGGGGGGATGACCAACCCCAGCCTTGGGTATAACATAGAAAAAACAAACAGATCAAACGCTCGCAAAGCAGCTTATAGCCTATAGAGCCAACGTGTTGGTGGGTCGACCTGAGAGTACCTTGTAAGTCCGGGAGACGGCTGGCACATGACGAGCCCAACCTAAGTGCGGGAAATTATGTAAAACATTTCGTTAGAGTTCGTGCTAGCTCACTTCCCAAACGTTGTTATTGCTGGGCGGGCCAGACTTTCCAAAATCGTAGATCGAGATCGATCATGTTCTGTATCGGGGACTTCAGAAAGGTCCATCCCCATACCTCCTGTCAGGGATGCACGAAACCAATTGGCCATTGTCGTCAATCGTGACAGACCCTAGATTACCAAATAGTTTTATTGTCTTTTCTCCGTTAATAGTCGTTGTAAAGGGAAGTCTGACTGCAGAGCACCGGATCCAAATTTTAAGGGAAGGCGGAGCCGCAGACGAACGGACGGGAAAGCCGCCATAATGGGACCCGTATCGCACAAAGGAAAGGAAGGCGTGGGGTCGCTTCGTTGGACGCTGCACAAAAAGAAAAAAAAATGATTAATGGAACATTCAATGCTAGGGCACTGAAGAGGGCCGAATAACTTCGCTCCTTCTCAGAGCTAAAACCCGCAACATCGGATTTTACTCTACACTGGGCGGGGAGATATGTAACGGAATAGCGTTACATGGTATTCAAACACAGGCGTATGGGGGTATATTTAACTGTAATCAATGGACGAAATAACTGACAGGGACAAAACTTTTATAAAAGCGGTCTTGCTTTAATAATAAGCGAAGAACAGCCGTTTCTAAAAGCCGATCGCAGCTATATAAGAGTACCTGTCAGATTTATTGAAAAAAAGAGTAAAAAATTGTTGTTATTTTATTATTTGTGTGTGTGTGCTAAGAATAAATCTATAATCCGTCGTTGTAGTTTTTTTTATTCATTTTTGATTAATTAAAGAAGAATGATTGAACGCAAGTTTAACTTTTATCAAATAATTTAAATTAATTAGCAATATGTTCTGAAATTCCAAGCTATCTCAGATTAATTTGTACAAACGTAATTAGTAAATGTAAAATTAGAAATTGAAACAATAGGCAGGATATGTGCTGGTACGCCGAGATAAAACAAGCCAAAATTAGAAACAGAGGTGTGAGAAAGTGTACACCGCTATTGTACGACTCAGATTTCTGTCTCCAGAGAAACAATACCTAAGAAAAACGGTTAAATTCCAAACTAATGTCAACAATCCCAGAAATCTCGGAGTTGAGCTGACACGCGATGGACTTATCAAATAAAGGGACTCACAGGTGCATGGGATTGATTGGAGGAGAAAAATTCAAGGTGTGAGGGCGTGAAGGCAAAGATCAAAAAGGCCGAACAGCGTTTTCAGAGGACAGTTGTGCTCTTCTTTAGAGAAATTATTAAGAGACTTGATTTTTATTAGACGTTATGAATCTAACTGCCATGCGTTGCTGAATATAGAATTCACGGCTTGACCACCGGACCTCCGCGTCCAGTCCAGCTGATTGCCATCAAGATGCTCATACCACCGGAGAACCTCATATTAGGACCACGCTCGCTTGGAGACCGCGCAAATCGCCGGAATACCTCATTAAAGAATAATCTTCGCTCAGGATCCCATTACAGTCGTTCTACATTTCACAGGTAGCTATCGTAAAATTTGTTATATTCAATTGTGCACTTAAAGAAATAACTTTAATATCCAGAACTATTAGAAAGACATTAATCTAAAACAGTATAATTAAGATTAATCATTTATGAACAGTTCGAGAATTTTTTACCTAATAAATTTGCCGACTGATCAACAGTCTGAAATAATATGTGCAAAGTAATTTGAAGTTTACCGTTAATTGTCTCGGCTTGCCGATCACATACCTGCGTTAATCATTATTAAACAGATTAAATAAATATTTATGTAGCTAATTTTTTTTGTTATTTAATTGCTTGGAATTTCAACATAAATTGATATATATCGGAATGAATGCTTTAGCATAAGTTTGTTTGTATGGAAATGAATGCAGTTGATATTTTGGGGGGTGGGATTTTATTGAATTTATGCTGAATGCAGTTGATATTTTGGGGGTGGGATTTTATTGATTTTATGCTTATGTCGTGATGCTTTTTAGACTAAAGTTAAGTTGGATTAATTTGTTCTGTGGGATGTAGGGCGGGCCCTTCTATGATTATAATAAAGGAGGTAGTGTGAAGGGTAATTGTGGCTGTGTTCGTTTCATGTTTCCGACTGGAGCGAGGCACGGGCATGTTTTGTGATATAATTGAGTGGGCTTATGCACATACGTGGCGGACTCTTCTAAAAGTTCTCCTGGCGCCTATTACTGGGATTCGATTCGAATCTATGTATAAAATAAATAAAGCGTACGTGTATGGGTGTTAGAAATTATCGTCGCAGAACATCATGTAATCCCCGGACGGAAGAACACAGCGGGTGCCAACAAAAAAAAGGAATCGTCAAGCAAGGATTAGAGTAGGTAGTGATGTTGTCACGGTCCCGTGGGTGGTTACACAACCAATAATATAATTAGCGGTTAAAAGATTAATACCTCAACCTGGTCTATTAAATTCTTCAACCGCCTCTTACGAGGCATCTCGTCGACATCTGACATCACTCTAACTCTGCTAGTTCTTATGCTAGAATATTCGTTTGACAGTTATTGATTAGGTTTTTAAAAGTTCTGTAAGATGGTGCCCTTTTCCGAATTATTTTACAAGTAAAAAATCAAAAAAACTGCATTTTAAACTAAACAAAGAAAGAACGTTGTCGGTGATTCGCTGTCAGCTGGCTCTCAGCTGAAAAAGACATTCTGATTGGCTGGAAAGAACAAAGAAACTGCCTGATCAAAGAAAATAAAGAAAAATGCTGAGATTTTCATTTCGAATGCAATTTAAGTATTAAAAAAATATAATTTGAGAAATTAAATTAGTTTTTAAAAAATATACCAAAAAAACAAAATTATTTTTGAAAAATATTGAAGATTTTAGTAAAAATATTTAAGATTTAGCAAAAAGAAATCTTTACTTTTCCATATCGTAAAATTGAAAAAAAGCGTTTGCATCAGCACTTTTTTGTTTAGACATTCACTTTATATTTGCCGAAATTGAATATATTTTATAATAAATAAATAGCAATTTATTTTTGAAAGAACTTTCGTTCTCTTTCATAACCTGAAAAATTAGTAATATACTTTTTATAAACGTATCTGAGTTGAATTTAATATTATAGGCGAATATGTTTTAACAATAGGCTTTGTCTTCAGTTTGTGAGTTGGCCAATTAAAAGATTTGATTTTTTACCTCATACAACCAATAATATAATTAGCGGTTTAAGGGTTAAGTAAATGAAATACTCCTAATCCAAAATACAAGATAAAACTTTTTTTCAAAAAAAAAAAAAATCATTTTTTTATTTTTATTAAAAAAAAAAAAATTATCTTGCGCTGGAATGAGAGTATTTCATTTACTTAATAGACCAGTACTGGAGTATTAATCTCTACATATTTTTATAATATTAACTACTCTGAAATTTGTATTTACATATTTGGTTATTTAATTTGGTATTTGATAAGCTATAAATTAAAAGAGTTCGCTAATGACAATTAAAATAATGTAAAGCAATTTGAAATATAGTTCCCCCTCTATGGCAAATGCATTTACCAGAAGCGAACCCAGAGGCAGCTATGCTAACCACTAGGCCACCAAGAGTAATATGATTGATTTACAATTTTCATATTTTCTCTCCAAAGCGCTTAACATTAACTTTTCTATATAAACTGAGGTAAGAAAGATGGGCCGATCTTTTGTTTAAAAGTTTTATCTTGTCATTTGAATTGAGAATATTTCATTCACTTAATAGACCAACGTTGGAGTATTAATCTCGATGTATGGTGTAATATTAACTCCTGAAATGTTTGTCTATATAAGTATATAAGACCATTAATAAAGGTGTGATCTCACCTTTTACTTTTTTATTTTTTATTGGGATTCCATCTTTATTGTTAAAAGGTTGCCTTGACAACGGTTTAAAATTGTTATTGATATTGAAATTGTCTAAGTGCTGACTGGTTTTTAATGATTATATATATGTATTTAGATTTTATACATAGTAACAGTAAAGTTTATTAATTTTTAACTAACTAAAAAATGGAAAATGTAACAAATGTACAAAAGATAAAATAGTCTTGAGCAATCTATTATAGGGGTAAAGCGTCAATATTTATTCCTCTTAAAAGAAGAGTACAACAAAAACAGACAACAAAGATGTCAGATAAGTGTTAAGTCTGAATGGAATATAAAAAAAAATCAGGCCCGATTTGAACCCAGGCTGTGGAAATGGCAGATAAACACGATATCTCTACGTAAGAGTTCTTTCTTTATATATACTTATGACTTACTTAATACTTATTAATAAATTTAAAAATAGATAAGCTAACATTATAAATAAATATAAATTAATAACCTGAATTGAAACAATAGAAAAAGAAACATTTTTTATAATGACTTTCAGGAAGAAAGTAATACAAATACTTAATAATAAATTTAAATAAAATCACTTTTATGGTTTCTTTATTATTAATTTTATATTTTTAATAAATATAATGTTTATTAGACACACATGAAAACAATGATTGTGAAATTATAAGCTGGACTATTTCCACCATCTAATATTAAATATTGAATCTCTTTTTTAAAAAAAACTTCGAACTTTATTTAAACTTTCCAAATATATTCAATTATTAGTAATAGCACACAGTTTAGTACATAACGCAACGTTTCGAGTGGAATTCTTTTTCTTTCTTCTTCAGATATTTCTGACATTGCCAGCGACAGTACTAGCATCGAAATCAAGTCCTGACCTTTTAGATTTGTAAATAGTGAATTTAAGGTAACTCTGGTTACTTTGAATTTAATATTCACGCATCAAAAGGTTCAGGTTTAATTCCCATGCTAATACTGTCACTGGGCTGTTATCTTAAATTCAATGAATCTAAAAATCCAGATTGGATTAATATTCTAGAACTTTCACTGGTCAGACCAACAACACCCGAATAAAGAAGGGAGTTCAAAACGTTGTTATATATTTACTTGTTATTTCTAAGCATTGAATGTATTTGAAAATTTCGAATAAATTTGAGTTTTTCTAAAAATATTCGATATTTAATATTAGATTATATGGAAATAGTCTAACATTTAATTACTAGTAAAATGCCGTCATTACAAACCTTCCAACAAACACTAAGATTGTAAAATAATATTCATATTAAATATTCTAATAATCGGGAAAAGCTTTTATTTAATATATATATTTCATATGTCATAGCATCGTCCGGGAGAGGAACCCACAACCGTCTGCAACCAACTACTTGCTTGCAAGGCAGCTGCGATGACCTCTAGGCTAACAACGCTTGACTTATTTAATATATTTGTCACTCTTTCTTATTTTTTTCTAATGTTCGAATGGTCTCACGCCTTTTCGATTAATAACTGATGATGATAGGTATGTTGACAAAATTATTTAGTATCACTGATTAAAAGAAAAAAATATTAAATAATTAATAATATTTTATGACAATTTAATGTTAAAAACAAAAAAAAAAAGCATATTTGATATTTAACACCTGATTAAACGTTCTTTGAATAAAACCCATTAAAAGTTAATTTCTTTCTCAAATTAGAAAAATTTACTTATTTATTCCCATACCTGTTAAGTAAATATTTGATATCCCTATTTATTTTACATACTTTACTTTGAATCATCTGTTAAATGCTATCAGATCATAAATAATTTATTTAAAAAAAAAAAAAAACTAAATTAAAAACTATTTACAGCATTTAATATGATCAATTGTTATTTACTATATTAACAAGCTAAAACATCACCATCATCAACAACCATTATCAATTCACTGCATGATGAAGATCTCTCCAAGTTCAATCCATCTTCTCCGATCTCTAGCATTTCTTCTCCACATCATTCCTGCACACTTTATTATTTCATCCATCCATCTCACATGTGGTCTCTTTTTGGGTCTTTTACAATCTCTTGGAATCTAGTTTAAGATTTCAATTGTCCAGCCTGCAACGCAAAAACTAAAATATTAAAACCACATTTTATAGATACACTATTATAAAATAAAATATTAATTGTAATGACTAAGGTCTAAATTGTAGACTATGACAAAAGTCTTATAGAAATACTTCTAAAATAAATATTTGGCAAATGTTCCAAACATTAAAAACTAAACACAAATCACAATTAGTAATAAGCATGTTTTACATAAAATAGAGTGGATTTCTTTTTTGAAATTGTAAAAAATGTAATAAGTACTAATATTAGAGGCCTCACAACGTATGTTAGCACATCTTGATTTCAAGCTTGGTGGTAAATAACATTTGAATATTTTTCCAGGTTTCAAAAATGAAGATGGAAAAATATTAGAGCCATCACCAAACAGAAAACTTATCAAATAAATATTTCTTCACTGCTTTTTCATGAAAGATTGTTTGTTGAAAATGTCTTTTTTACTACCATGACGGTTTTCTCTTTTGTTTTGAAAACATATTCATTAGTGATAATAGAAACGCACATAATTGTTCCGTAATTATTACCACCTACGTCTGATCTTTATTTAACCTTCTTAGTATTATTTAGCATAAGTCAATTTTATTGGGTACATTGGAAAATATTATATAGTTATCTTCCATATGTATATGTGGATTAGAAGTTTGAAATATATATGTATGAATGTATATCTAACAGATGTATGTATATATATGTGAAGTTAAATTAGAATATGAACTATTAAAATCAATATCAAACAAACCCTATATCAATGACAATCAACAATCTCAATCCGTTGTCAAGGCAACCTCCTTCTGACAACAGATTAAGATTGTTGACTGTTATTGATATTGGGATTGTTTAAGTGTTCCCCATTTTAATGATCATTTATAAACCCATTTAGCTTTTTTTTTTTTTTCCAAACTTTATTGAGGAATTATACAATGGTTACATTGGTTTTACATATTGTTACTATGGATTATACAGATTATTACAATGATTTATATGCATGTATTATAAAGTTCTGTGGTGTTGTGTTCAGGCGTAATCTTAGAGTACTTCTTCACTGGGTAGATCAACTAGGGCCCATGTGTTTTCTGCAATGTTAAGGTAGGCTGTGGAAAAGTCTGTTTTGCGAATTTTATTCAGCATATGATAGAAGGCTGTCTCAATGTTCGGGTATTCAGACTTGTAAAGTTCACAAATGTTGCCAGTCTAAGATGTGCATAAGTTCCTTGTTCTATCACATTGGTCAGAGACAAAGAATTGTGGGTTTGGTTCTTGAATCGGTTCCGTATTGCTGATTGGAGCTTTTGTAAAATTGGGCAGTTTGTTAGCGAACCCATTTAGCTTTGAGTATTATTAACTTAATATGAACTATGTATGTCTTACTCATTTGAAAAAAGTGAGGTGGATGTTTCAAAAATGTAACCAGAGTGAAAGAGATTAGTCTGACTTTTGGGCTAATGGATAGTTGCAGTATGATTGAGCTTAGATGGAGGATGCTTTAATAAGAACAGAACCTGAATATATATATATATATGTGTGTGTGTGTGTGTGTGTGTGTGTAACATTATGGAAGAAAATTAGTCTTCATCTTTATGCTATAGAAATTGATACTCTATTCCATTAATAAATGTTTTAAAAGCTCAGATAATTCACCTATGCATAGAAGTTATTCTTTTACCTGTTTACTTGAGTTGTAAAGTCTGTAAATATTTCTCCATATTTGAACATTTTATTTTTTCAGTTAAACCTTTTTTCTACATAATATATTGATATGTTTAACATTATTTATAACAAATATAAGTTTTCAAGCAATAGATATTTGATATTTTAAAATATGAAAATAAATTTTGAATAAAATTTCACCCATAACAATGAAGCACTGCATCATTAGATGTGATTTTCATATTCAAAAAGTTAGTTGAATAAAATATTAGATATTTAAATTTTATGTTATTAAAAGAAAGTTATATTTAAGGTCAATTATCATCAAATAAAAAAATCTAGATATTAATAAATTATTATTAAAATTTTAAAAAGTATTTTATTTATCATTTTGACAATGTGGTTTATTTTTACCCAATAGAAACTGCTTCTGGTTGCTGTAACACACTTTTTAAGACTTGTCTTTTTAGAAATAAATTATTTTCAAAGATAATCTTTTATTAGTGATATAATTTTTAGTTTAAAAATAAATTGTTTACAAAAATATTGCAATATAACTTTTAATTTGTAAATAAATTACTGAAAATTAGAATTTTTCTTTAGAATTGTTATTTTTCCTCAGGCTAAAATACTCAGTCAATCAACAGTTCTCATTTTTATTGATTTCTAAGCCATCCACCTTATGGCTTTGTCATGTGATAAGATACTACCAATGATGTAAAAGGAGGTTGATATAATGCTCACATCTTCATATTTTTCAAGTAACATGTTAAAATTGCTGCTGCAGAAAAAGGGAAGCTGCAAACCACCACAAAACAACACAAAATAAAGAAGATGGAGCACTATAATAACACCCAAAACTCTTAATCTGCATGGAAATGCTACTTATTTTTTTCAAATGGTTTAAATAAACCATGACTTTTTGACTGTGCCTAATTCAGAGTTTGAACTTATTATGAGCCTGATTTTTAGATAAGTATATTACTTACACAAATTCCATTTACAAATAACAGGAAAGAGAAATTTTCTCATTTTTAATTACCTGTGACATTAAATCTTATTAGTTTGTTTATATGTAATAATTAATAAAGTAGCAACTTATATATATATCATTGAAAACCAGTCAATACTTAGACAATCCCAATATCAATAACAATCAACAATTTCAAACTGTTGTCAAGGCAACTTTCTTTTAACAATATAAGGTTAACAAACATTGCATGACACTTTTAATCATTCATGTGTAAAGAATGGTTTTCTTCCACGATATTACATATAAAATGCTATATCATTAATTATTACATATAAGCCAACTAATAAGATTTAGTGTCACAGGTAGTTAAAAATGAGTAAAAAAAATGTCCCTATGAGATATAAACTAAACTTACATAAGTAATATACTGAAATAAAAATTAGGCTCATAATAAGTTTAAACCCTAAATTAGCACAGTCAACAAATATTGGATGATTTAAAGAATAATCTGAAAGCATATACAGAACACCCATGCTTTTAAAAGATCTATTGATATAAGAATCCATAACAGTGCATGTATGAAGAATAGTTTCCTTCCACAATATTACACATATATAAATTACTATAGTATTAATAATTACATATAAATAAACTAAAAAGATTTAGTGTTGCAGGTACTTAGATTTCTGAGTTTACATATAGTGAATAGTAGACTAATCCTCAGATATAAAAGTTAATTATGAGTAACCAATAAAAGGTTTTAAAAAGTAGGATACAGTATTAGTTCATCAGTGTCACTTCCGAATACCTTTTTTGTCTTGCTATTTTCAGTCACTAAAATTAGTGTAGAGTCTAGTTATTATGAGTCTCTTATAGGAGAATCGAATTGTGCATTGGTACAATCTAATTTTCATCATTAAATACATATGCTGAAATTCTGACTACAATTGAGTTTTTTTTAGTTGAAACTTTCAAAAATTAAATCAACAACGATGGTGTAGATTTAATAGACCGACTCTAGCGTGATCTTTGCTTGAGGAATCATAATCATTAACAATTTGGGTTAGAACTCATTTGGGATAGATGTTTCACTTTAATAAAGATTGTAAGTTAAAAGCCTCTAATTAGAAGACCCCATGCTAATATAAAATTTTTAAAAAAGTGTAAAATAGCCTGTACCATCCAGTTTGGCCATGTTGTTATGTATAAAAAACAGAAATAATTATAGTATCAGTGGAAATAATTAATAAGAAAATAGCTGCAGTACTGAAGATAAGTATAGTATTTTTTTTTAAATATACATACATGGAAAATGGAAAATTTACTTGATGCAAACGTTTCAAGATCAATCACAAGCTGTCAAAATTAAGATTGATGTAATTGCTCTTCGTTTTCTAGAAGAAAAAAAAACTTTACAGAATCGGTAGATGGTTATAAGTTTTAGTTTTACACATCATACCACTTCCAACTTTCTTATATAAAAAATAGTATTGTGAAGTGTATACGAATTTTGGAAATGATACGACATGTAAATATAGAAATCAATATATAAGAGGAAGAAGAAAATTGTAAGTTTTGTTAAATATGATTGATAGCAGCCAGTCTTAATTATTAAAGGAAGAAAGTTTAATGAAATAAATAGGTGGTTACAAGTTTTTTTTCTTTTGGTAAAAATATAACGATCAGTAAAAATGTTTTACATGGCATTGAATTTGATGTAATATCCAATTTAGTATCTTTACTTGGATTTTCTTGATGTATGCATAAAAAGCTGATGTTATCAAATTTATCTTGCATAATAGCAATTGTAATCATTTAATTAATAGGTATGATGAGATGTGTGAATTCAGAGAAAGAAAGCTTTTATTTCTTGCTGGATAGAATTATAATATCAATAACCTTTAAAGATACAATTTTTATTATTGAAGAAATTAGCACAATTTTAGTATAAACAATAGACTGTGACCCAAAAAATAGTAATGGTACTGAATTTTTGCAAAATACATTGATTGACTATCACAGATATTTTGTTTAGAAAAAAGATATGTGTGATCTTAGGTTAAGGTAATCTTGTATTAAAAATAGCTTTCCCCAATATATTCATTAAAAAATGTTTCTTTAATGGTATCTATTATATAAGGCACTTTTTAAGTTATAAATCATAGAATTACTAATTTAGACTTTCAGGCATGTCATTCATGTTGTCGAGATTTGAATTTTTGTTCAGGAGTAGGTTATGGCTATAATTAAATCAATTCTTTATTTCACGCACACACAAAAAAGAATTATCACCGTTTTTCTGACAATGAAGCATGTCTTGAAATGAGATATTTTCAGTTTGTTTGTATTTGAAATTTCATAATCAATATACATATTTCAAGGTAGAAATTCAAATAATAGAGAGAGCTTAAAAATTATTGATGGATTAAAAATAGAAGTAACAGACACTGCATATCGTGATTATTTTTGATCTATGAAGCATTAAAACACGTGGACCTGAAAAATGTTATCAAAATATTACTAATTCCACCGTTGACATTGTATTATATGATGATGATATTTTAAACAAACTGAAAATGTGTTTGATTATTTTTAACAGCAATACAATAATGAGATGATTACTTTTAAAGATATATTCGTTTTATCTTACCTTATTTATTTAGATTTGGATAAAGATACCCAACTGCTTAAAATCAAAACAACTTTCGGTAATCTTAAAAATGAAAAGGGAACAGGTCCTGATTAAATATTTGAAGATCTTTTTAATTATGTCTATAATATTTTATCTACATAAATAATTACATTTAAATATCAGCCTTTCAAGCTAATTGTGCATGCTGCTTTTCACAAGTGTTAATAATAAATGAATACTTTCATTCCCAATACAAGATATAGTATTTATGAAAGAATAAAATGAATCCACTTATTCTTTCAACTCAAATGCTTATATATGAGCAAATCTTAAGTACTGGCAAGGAAAGCATGAGGATAGACCACTCACTTTAAATTACTATTTACGATGTCTGAATGAATGTCGTAGGTGAAATTGTCTAGAATTTACTAAACGTCACTCTAACTGAAACTTAATCATATATAAATAAGCATTTATTTTTATATAGCACTATGTTTACAATTGTATTACATTTAAATGGGAATGGAAGTATTCATTTATTATTAACACTCGTGAAAAGTGCATGCACAATTAGCTTGAAAGGCTGATATTTAAATAGGTGCTTGTCTTATAGATAAAGATTCCATTGGATGGGGCCATTTTTATGCTAAAACTATAAAATATGACCATTCTCGGCTGTTAATTATGATAATTTTGCTGTGCTTTTTTATAATGTGAAAATAAAAACAAAAGAAAATCGTCTTTTTTTTTTAATATTATTTTTTATTAACATATACAATTTAAATGATAATAATAAATGTAAAATAAAATCAACAAATTACAATTTGATTCGTGTTTTTTATATCGTATACTTTTTAAATTGTTACAGCTTTTTTTTATCAATTTTCTATCGGATATTTTTTTACTTGTGTTACGGCTTTTTTTGTTGTTGTTTAACTAAAAAATATTAATCATAATAAAATTAAAAGTTATTACGGTTAGATTTAGGGTTAGTTTTAGGGTTAGTTTTAGGGTTAGGTTTAGTGTTAGTTTTAGGGTTAGTTTTAGAGGTAGTTTTAGGGTTAGGTTTAGGATTAGTTTTAGGGTTAGGGTTAGTTTTAGGGTTAGTGTTCTGTTGTTTGTAATGCTAAAATAAAAAAATTCAAAATCGTAACCGTACTAGGACAAAAGAAAGAAACTCAAACTTTTTTAAACAACAACAAACACATACAAATGTCTTCTTTACTTATGAAACATGTTTATAATATTTGCTTTTCATGAAATTTACAAAAAAACCTGTATATTTGGACTTTTCTTACTGGATATTTTTTTCATACCGCTCTTTTTTACTTCAAAAATATACAGATGGTAGAATCTTCTTTGTCTTGTGGAATGTTACAACAGTACATTACTTGGCATGTTACCTAATTGCAACTCAGTAAAAACATAGATATTTAACATTTTCCCAAATAAAAGTTCAATACAGTACGTTGTAAAAAGTCTTAGAATTATTGCTTTAAAAAATCTGAACATTTTAATACTTTAAAATATAAAAAAATCCAATGAAAACAACATTTCAATACAATTCAAATACAAACTCTCTCATCAAGCTGTAATTATTTTATAAAATGTGCGAATTCGGAAAATGTATTTGCTGCTATGCGACATACATGCTGTACTGCGACGCGACATAGCGGCCTGCATTCTGT
Source organism: Epiperipatus broadwayi (assembly GCA_028023455.1). Lineage (NCBI taxonomy): Eukaryota > Metazoa > Onychophora > Udeonychophora > Euonychophora > Peripatidae > Epiperipatus > Epiperipatus broadwayi. Next base: position 3,628,271 of record JAQFVV010000095.1, read on the forward strand.
AGCACAACAAAAAAGTTGTATTATAGAAAACATGGGTTTGAACGTGTCGGCATAAAGTTGTGTCACCTGACTTTAAGGATGCTTCTATTGTTCCATTTTTAAAAAATTAAGAGAATAGACAAGATTGCAATAATTATTGTAAAATTTCAGTTATCTACTACTGAAAAAGTATTTTCAATGGTTTTATTAAAAAAATTGTTTCTCATTATAAATAATTGGTTAATTGAAAATCAATATAGTTTTAGAGAATCAAGAAGATCTATAAACAAGATTTGTGTTGTCAAATATATAAAAGAAAAGTATCTGAAAATAAGAGATTTACACACACACAAAACAAACCCATATATATAAATTGAATTCAATATTTTCATGGATTGTTATTATAATAAAGAATAGAAATATGGAAATTATATACCTGTAAACAGAGATAACCTTTGATTCTGATGTTGTCAGTAAACTATCAAATACTACTAAATAGTGATCTTTCAGAAGATAAACAAGTTTCCCCATTAACCTATACTAGTTCTTTTGTTGGGTTTTTTTTTGTTAAAGTAAAAAGAGATTCTTTTATTATTTTAGTTAAAACATTTTACTCAGTTAATCAGATATATGGTATTGCTTGAAATTATTTGGCTAGTCATCAAAGTTAATTTGCATTATACAGTTCATACATGATGGACTGAAAAAAAGTGTTATTACTATGGGTGGAAAATCTGTGATATTTGAAATGAAAACTGTTGTTTTCTAAGTTTATATACTATCTTCATTATTATTTTCATTATTTATGACAATAATGTCTGGAACTGTTTATAGTTGTTTTAATAAATTAGAAATTAAAATGAGATATATGTTCTATGTAGAATTTTAATTTGATTAAATCCTGACAATAATTTCATCTTTTTGGCTTCTATAGTTACAGTGTTCTAATTATTGTACTTTTCCTTGCCAAATTCAAGATAAAGATTCGTTTTTGTAATATATACTTAAAATTTCTAATCGTTTACCAGCCAACTATCAATAGAAAAAAATGTTTAGCAAGCCTTGTAGTGTATATAGATCGTTATTTATTTGAGAATGTGAGCTAGTTAAAATATTTTGATAGGTCTTTAAGTAGAAAGTGGCACTTGGATGTATATAAAATTTATCGTATCTAATTTATTGTATAAAAATGAGATTTGGATCATCTTTTAATGTAACTTAAAAACATTATAAAAGTTTCATTTCGGAATATTCTGAAAAAATTTAATAAGATGGCATGATCATAAAACATATCAGTGTATTTTAAAATTTGTTGAAAGTGATGTCATAATGTTATTTGTTGATTTGTGCATTGAATGACCAACAAAAGACTTCCTAAAGTATATTTTTATAATAGATATTAAGCATTGATTTTATGGGAGATAGATTCTGTTTTAATTATAGAAATTACTTTCAGTGACATTGTAAAGAAAATAATATTGAGTATTTTCATTGCAAAATTATAAATGAGGATAGAAGAATGCAATATGTTGTTGAAATCTTTCATATGTTTATATCTGTGCACATAGCTTCTATAGTTGTAATAAAACTCATTTTCAGTATATTGTTTTGGTTTTTTTTAATCTTTTTTTTTCTCTTGGAATTGGAATGGCTTTAGTTATGAGTGACTTTCTCCTACTGATGATGTTTTAAAATAAAATTTGATACTTCTACTTCATTTTTAATGTTGCTGATTTAAAAATAAAGTACTGAAACACAAACTTTAAATTTATAAATATAATTTTTTAATAAATAATGAATCAGTATTAATTACTAAAAATTGAAATTGTTTGTGAAAAAAAAAAACATGCCACAACAATCTGTGTACAATAAATTATTGTATATCCATATTAAATCTCAAATATAAAAAATGTTATTCGTTAACATATTAAATAATAATAAATAAATAAAACTTTTTTTTTACTCTCTTCCTTAAGGAGGAAAAATTATTCCGTAATATAATTAATTACTTTTAAATCATTAGTTGAATGATCTGGTAAACTGAAGTATTTAGAAACTGGTCTGTCTTCATTTTTATGAAAAACATCAAATCTATGGTTAATTATTCTAATATATAGACTGTTTGATGAAACATCTATATAGTCATTCAAGTATCTGTTACATTCTATTAAATATATTAAGTTTATATCTTTTCAATTGACATTGTTAAGAATACATCATATAAAATCATTAATTGAATTATGTTGGACAATTTTTTTAACAATATTTGTTAGCCGAGAGGTATCGCAACTGCCATGCAAGCAAGTAGTTGGTTGCAGACGGGTGTGGGTTCGCGTCCCGGCAGATGCTATGACATATGAAGACATTTTTTTTTTTTTATCTCTGCATGAAAACCATTCTTTTCCAAATAGAAATTACTAATAAGGTTTGTTTTTACAAGTCTATCCTTAAGTGTTTTATATCTTTACATGACTCTAGATAGGTCAGAGAAAAAATATTTAAATACAGTAAAAAAAATTATAATAGATAAATAAATAGGGCAAGAGAAAAATAAGCAATTTGTTTGATAGTTTAAATGCTTTTACAATACATAGTTTAAGATAGTTGTTGCAGATATTAAAAGGGTAAAAGTTATGATTATGTAGATGTTAATAGTTTAATTTACTTATGTTATAAAATAGCATTTATAAGTTTTACATATCTGAAATAAGATTTTTTAGTTTAATATTATATTAATATCAACTAACATAAGTAATTAAAATGGATGCATATAAATGTTCATATATGTCAATGTCTAACCTCATTAAAAAAATTAAAAGACTAAAATGGAGTTGGGCTGGACATATTGCTAGAAAAAATAATAATAGATGAACAATTGAAATCTTAAACCAGATTCAAATAGATTGTAAAAGACCCAGAAAGAGACCATGTGTGAGATGGATGGATGAAATAAAAAGTGTGCATGGGTGATGTGAAAATCAGAGATGGATTGAACTTGGAGAGACCTTCATCCTGCAGTGGATTGATAATAGTTGTTGATGATGATGATATGTCAATGTACAAATTCCATTAATTATTAAATAAAATTATTTGATAAAATAGAAATATTTCCTTTATTTAAAAAAATTGAATAGTTAAATACAATCTAAAAATGGATAGTATGTGAAATTATGGTTGTGTTTCTACCAAACACTGAATTTTAGTAAATTAATTTTCCTGAACAATTAATATTAAAAAACAATACGTATGAAAAACGAATTAGTGTGTGGAGAACATTTCTCTTCATCGTTATCATTCTTTATTTTTAAATGCTTTGCACTCATTATCTTTCAATGAAAAATTAGAAGCAAAAGCAAAAGTTTAGTCAAAGCATTGGTGACCTAGTTGTTAGCATAGCTGCCTTCCAAGCAACTGGTCCGGGTTCGCTTCTCGATCAGCGCATTTGACATATAGAAAAAAAAAAGTTTAATAAAGTGTGCTACTTTGGCAACCTAAATAAACGTGTTACTAAATGTCTGGAAATTCCTGTCTTGCTTGTAAAGCATTGTCCCAAAGTTGAAATTTATAGAGAAAGACTGAAAATGAAAGTAAATAATCGTACGTATATTCCAATGTCTTGAGTAATTTTAAATGCTATTGTTGTGTTTTGATGAAAATTAATTTGCCAAAAGTGCAGAAGCTGTCTTATAAACTTTATAAATTGTCTTTTGAAGTTTTAATGGTTAAATTCTGCACAAAACTTTATGAAACTTAAGTAAATAGAGAAAAGATGCCATGAAAATATGGATGTTAAAACATTAAAGCATTTAGCAAAATATAATTTTGTAATTATACAGTCGAAAGAAGAAAAAAAATGTTATAAACAGCTATTAGTCTCAGAAATATTTTAGCAATAATCATCCCAAATAGATAGAACTTAATTAATTTTGAGGCTAAAATTACTTTGTTAATTAAAAATTTTAAAGAGTTTGATTGTTTTTATATTTATTTCTGCATATTTAACTTTTTATTTCTCTTTAGCATAAGAAAGAGAATTGACTAAAACTAATTGCATAAGAAAATATTTAAAACTTCGTGTTAAGAGTGTCTATTTCAACGAATCATTTTATATATGCATTTACTATAAAAGTTTTATTAAATGAGAGTAGAATGCACTTTAACAATGTATCTTCATAAAATCTGTAAAGATAAGCGATAATAAACGAACTATCAACATTTCTAATATATCAGTTTTAAGATATTTTATTATTTTGACTTCATCTGGTAAAATATTTTCAATATTATTATTACTGTAAAGTAAAAAAAAAAAAAATTGTTAATAGAAACAGTTATGAAATAAATTTAAATTCCAAAGATTTCGCATTCCTAAATTAATATTTTTGATAAATATGTTTTTTTTTTTTTCATATGTCATAGCATCGGCCGGGACGCGAAACCTCAACCGTCTGCAACCAATGGCTGCTGCGATACCTCTCGGCTAACAACGCAAGACGCAATCAACAAATTAAGATTTCCATTAATTATTCCTGGTAAATAAATTCTGCTCATGAGAAAAATATATCCAATACTTGTTTTCAAAAAATTATTCCAAATAAGTAAAATAAAAAATATAATTATTGTCTTAAATAAATTTTTAATGTAAATGCTTTTATAAAAGTTTATTAACAACGGTAACGATTTTTGATTTTTTTTTTTTTTGGTATATTATTAATTATACTTTTAATATATTTATCTGTGTATATTTAATTATCTGTGTATAATTATGTAATATGACTTATTGCATTTTATTAAAGTATGTATAAGATTTCCATGTAAGCAGTTTTTAATTTCATTTCCAAAATTGTGGCTAAAATCAAATATTTTATTAATCTTCAGTTTAAAATCTGTTTGTATTTGTACGTTTTTTTAAAAAAATAATAATAATTGAAGATAGAACTTTTACTTTAAAAGTATTTTATATAAACTAGCAAAAACAGTTAATGTATATTTATTTTAATGTTTATAACAAATTTGAAACACTCATGTAAAGGATTTTATTTAACACATAATTATACCTTATTTAATTATTCTTATTAAGTAGGTTCAAAGTTTAAAGATAATGCATATTAAAATAATATTAAATTATATTTAAACTTAAACCAGTAAACAAATTTTATGTATATACGTATTAAAGTAAAAATATTTTACATTTAAGTACATGGATGGGAAATAATCATCATTATTCATATTAAAACAGGCAAAACTCTAGGTGCAGTGCTCAAGGATCCTCCCTGACGAAAGCCACAAGCTAGAAACTAGTCTGGGGATATTGGATGAGTAGGCACTAGATAGGGATTTTATGCACAAGCCTTCTGGCATCCATTGATTACTCTGGCTTGCACTGAGTGGCACTATTATGGAGAGTTTTTCCTGTTTTAATAATAGTTATGAGCAAGCATAAGAAATGGTGATCATGTGACATTATTCATATACCAGAAAATTATTACACTTAATGATGGGATTAAAATTTTAATAGTTTTCTTGATGATTAGTTATTAGAATTTAAAATTGTTTCGAAAATTTTGAAATGATTTGAATCCTTTTGTATTTGTGCAGTGTATATTTATATAATGCAAATATTTATTTTATGTCAAAGATGGCCTCCCCTTATTTTTAATAGTAATAATAATAAGTCAGATGTCACATGACTTATATATAGCTTGCACTTACAAATATGTAAAATTAAGAGCAATCCAAGATAAAAATGATTTGAATGCCTTCTCTTGTAGTAGCATTTATCATAAATAAATAAAAAAAAAGCTTGTTTAGAGCTAATTAACATGCTCTTAATTTTACTTATTTTTAATAATATATTTGAATATATTATTGTGTTGGCGTATTTATAATCTAAAGGACTATCTCATTAATTAAGTTCTTACTAATTTAAGAAAAAGCAGCTGCCACAAAATAATAATCAGACAACAAGGATTCATATATTTAGCAAACACTCTTTTAGATCTTATTATAATTATATTTTAGCTTTTGATTATTTTAGATATGAAAGAAAACAAATATATTTTAAGCAATAAAAGAAATATCAAATTATAAAGAATTTTTTAATGAACTGTTGTTGAAGTTCATTTATCATGTGAATTTTGTCCTATATTATATCAGACATTTGTCAGAATTTATATGATGCTATTTTACATATTGTTGCTCCCATCTCATTTTATATGCATGTAGTTTGGTAGATATGTTAGACCTTTTTATGCATTCTACTTAAAAGAATTAAAAAGTGAACATTTTTAATCATATAATTATTTTTTGAAATTTATTTTGATGTTTAATTCAAAATTGTATAAATGTGATTAATAGTAGGATTATTATTTTTAAATAATCCGAGATGTTTTTCCTTTTTAATTAAATAATAATAATTATAAGTCTAATATATCAAAAAATATAACAATCAAAAGAGGGAAAATGAAAATATATAAAATGAAAAGTAATTGTTCACATTGTATTACAGTTTTATCTTATTAATTTAATCCCATAATAAAATTATTTGTTAATAATTACATGTGTCCAAGTGTATCAATGGTATGGGATAAGGTGGAGAGTTGTGGATCAGGTGAAATTTGTGCTCATATACCCAATATATTACATATGTTGATACAGGTATATAATAAGCCCATCCCTCACATATGTATTTAAATGGATGTCCTGTACATGAGAATGTCAGCCTTAGAGTGGCCTTTGAGCATTTCATCATCAGATTTTCAATTGGATGGACGGTTGAAGAGTTGAAGGGTGGAATGGAGTGTCCATTAAAGTATAAAGATTGGCTATCTTAATATATATCTGAGCGATTATTGCATATATGTGTGGAGATGATAATCTGGACCAACTGATGAGTGCTGGTTTAGCACAAAATACGTATACTGGTGATTATTTATCTTTTTGACATATGTGTTCAAGTATAGTGGTATGAGATAGTGGATAATTGTGGGTCAAGTGAAAGTCTGTGCTCATATATCCTATATATTACATATGTTGATACAGGTATATAATAAGTCTATATTTCAGTTGTTTAAGTATTATTTTAAAAATATAAGTATATAAATTATATATACAATAAATAGGAGTTAACAGAAAAAGAAAAACATATATTATGAATTTTTTGATAAAAATGCTAAATAGAAACACAGAAGAATCCAAATAAAGATATACCAAAATTGGATTGTATTTTGACTAACAGGAAATATGTATTTAAAAATTGTAATATTCTCAACAAACCCAACACAGGAAGTACTCACAAATTAGTGATATATAAGATATGTGTTAATGCAAAACTGAAGAGCAACAATTAAGAAAAAGTTATTCACAATAGATATTCCTAGCCTTCAGGATTCTTCCAGTGAATTTAGAAAGATGATTTGAATGAAATTGAAAAATTGCTAATGCACTATTGAAAACTATAACAAAAAATAGCTGATACAAAAAAATAGCATGTAACCTGAAAAATTTTGTCCGAGACAATATATGAAAAAAAGAAAGAATATGAATATATATAAGAATGATTCATTAAGAAGGATTGAATATCTAGAATTTTACAGAATCATAATAAAAAGAGTTAATAATGATATAAGAAAATGTAAATGTGAATTAGTAAAAAAAAAAAAATGATAATAAAAGCTTAAAAGTGTGAAACATCATATTGGTATGAAATTTATTTCTGCAATAAGAAGAAAAGATGGAACTATTGCTAAAACGAGAATTGAAATTTTGAAATATAAGGAAGTATTTTAGAGAGGCAAAACTCTCCATACAGTAGCATCAGTCAGTGCAAGCCAGATTAATCAATGGATGCAGAAATATTTGTGCATAAAATCTTTATCTAGTGTCTACTCATCCAATATCCCTGGACTAGTTTTTAGTTTGTGGATTTCATCAGTGAGGAATCTTGGATCTGAGAGCACTGCATCTAGATCTTAGGATTTAATGCAATCATCCAGCAACCACTTTTTACTTTTTATGCACAAATCTTCCTGCATCCATTGATTACTCTGGCTTGCACTGAGTGGAACTACTGTATGGAAAGTTTTGCCTTTGTGAAAAACAGCTTGTGTAGGCATAGAGAATGGTGATCATGTGAAGTTTGACCCTTTAATATAAGAAAATTCTATAAAGACTTATACAATAATAAAGAACAAGAAAAGGTGTTTCCTACAATTTATTACATCTTCTAAATTTCCTAGGAATTTTACTGAAAAACTGAGACATACAATTAAATCTGTGAAAGATAAAACACTAGATAATGATGGAATTCAAGATATAAAAAAAAATATTGGCAAAGTTATATATCAAATGTTTAAATGATCAGATGATTGGAAGAAGAGACAAGACTAATACTAATATTTAAATAGAGTGATAAAGAGAATATTAGAAATTACATATTCTTTTATAAGTTCTATACCAAATTTTGACTAAAATAATTTCAATTAATCTACAGCCAACTTTGGATTTTTACCACCAAAAGAACAAGCTGGATTTTAAAATATTTTATTACAGGAAATGACATCCAAATTTTAAGAGAAATTATAAAAAAAACCTAAGAATGTAAATTGTCATTATACTTCGTATTTTTTATGAAAAAGCATTTAATTCTGTAAGCATTTCTTTACCGTGATTAAAGCATTGAATCAAGATATAGACTCGGGATAATGTCACATCATGAAGAATATTTAACACAATGTAATAGCAATTTTTATATTACACAGTGATAATAGGAAGATTAACATTGAGAAATTTATATGAGAAGGCGATTCCATATCTCCAAAACATTTTAGAATAGTTTTGCGAGAAGTATTTTGTGGTTTGAAATGAGAAGCTAAGGGCGTAAAATTAAATGATTATTTGTTATCTAGATTTCACAGATGAAGTGTTTTTATTAAGATGATAAAGATTTATTCATATAAGCATATATATATTTGATCTTGGAGAGAAAGGTAGACCGAGACCTATATCAGTTAGTTCAAAGTTAATCTAGGCAGCCTTGCATATTAGGCTAACTTTCTATTCTATATTGAAGCCTATTCTTGACCAGGTATCTAAAAAAAGTTCTTCAGGTGCTAATAATTTGTCTCTGTCCTTCATTTTGCCTAATATGCCATAGAAAGTTTGGCAGACATTGAGATCTGTTTGAACAAAAACAAGTTTACATCTGGTGAGCCACAAAGTGAATGTCACAAAGGCTGCTGACCTGATGACAGAGATGACTCCAGTGTTGAAAGCATTTTTAAATGACAAGAGGTTATGAGTGCCAACTTAACTTTTTCTTTAAGAATAAGTCTAAGTGGGTAGAAAAAACGGCAATTATGTTGTAAGATGCTGAAAGGATTCTTCCTCTTTTACAACGCTGATACTGTGGGTTCAATTTTGAGAACCATCTTTCTGTAGACAAGAAACTGGTTAGTGGGCAGTGAGGAGAGATTTAATTTTATGAGGAAGTCTGTGTGCTTGGATTCCAAATACCATAATATTGAATTCTTAATTATTTGTTTATTTGATACTCCTAGTTGAGCATGGAATATATTCTGCTTTTGATGTATCAAATCATAGACCTCCCAATGATTTTTTGCTCACCAAGAACTGATCTGTTAGATTCATTAGAGCTCTTATATGACTCCAAATGTCATTGAACCATTTGCTAGTAAATGGCGGTGGAGTATCAGTTGGCTCAAGTGTTTTTCAAATAATGCTTCAGTTCTTGGGAAATGTTACTAGAGTTATCAGATGAAAGTAAAAAATTAGATTAAAGATAAACACTAAAGAAACTAGAGTAATGCTCAGTGGATTTGTCAAAAGAATAAAACAAATATCGATAATGATGAATTAGAAGACATTAGCAACTGCAAATAAATACCTTGATCAGATTATTGAATAAAGATGCAACATTAATTATACAATTAAATGGTGGAGTACTTTTCCATAAAAATAACTTACTATTAAATGGAAATATGCCTGGGTGTTTTAAAAAGAAAATTTTTCATGGTCTTTTACCAGTTCTTACTTATGGATCTGAGACTTGGATACTTTATAGAAGAACAATACAGAAAATTTAGGTCTCTCAACAAAGTATAAGATTTATGTTAAGAATAACAAGAAGAAATTGAAATCAAAACACATGGGTAAGAAAACAAAAAGATGTTACTGATATCGATGAAAGAATTAAAAGACTGCCATGGAGTAGAGCCGGACATATTGCTAGAAAATATAGTAGATGTTGAGTTAAAATCTTAAATTGAATTTCAAAGAATTATAAAAGAAATAGAAAAAGACCACATGTGAGATAGATGAAATAAAAAAACATACTGAATAGATATGGAGAAGCTAGGAACATAGAAACTGGATTAAAATTGGAGAGACTTCCATCCTGCAGTAAATCAATAATGGTTGAAAACGATGATATAAATACATATCCAAATAAATGTAGGAGCATTTATAAGAAAATGCCACTGGAAACAAAATGCCAATTTACTGGCATTTACTATAAACAAATATCAATATTTAAAATTTATTTATCATATATGAAATCTAGAAGTTAACCGAATATGATCTTCTTTAATTGACAAAAAATGATTTTGGATGTTAATACATACAATACGTTGGTACTTGTATTTAACTATGTCATATGTTTTTAACATTTAATTAGTGATTTGGCTTTTCCCAAAGTTACTAAGAATGAGTAAGTCAGTCACATTACTGTAAATATATTAATCATTATTACTTTAATTCTCACAAGTGGTTAGTGTATTTATTATATGTAATATCTAGTAGTTGTTATAAGAGGATACAAAACAAAGATCTGGGTATTAACACTTATGACCTTTTACTATGAAATTCCTGTGGATATTATGTCATGTGATATGGTATTTATTTCAATGTATCTATTTATGTATATAAACACTGGAATGATAAAACTTCCCAAAAACTGTTAATATCAGTGTTCTCACATAATTATAATTTATACCTGCTTTCTCACTTCTTATATAGAATGGAAATCTGATAATTGCAAATCCCAACGTAAGCATAATTTCAGCATTAAAGTTTACAAAGCAGAATTATTTTTAGACATTTAACATTTTTTATAAAGTAATTTTTGCTGAATATGTAAAAGTAATTGAATAGAACATTTTAAACTACATGTAAGCACTATGGCAATAAACTTTAAAAAGCTGTTAATATCAATTAATTAATATTTTTATCAGATTGCATAGAAAACCTGAAATTATTATTTGCTTGTTATTTTATCCTATTTTACAAGTAAAGTAAAATAACATCAAATAGCTCTCTGAAAAGGCAAGGGATCCTCAGATTACTATGCAGTACAGATATTGAAGGACAATATAATATCAGATAGTAATATTCACATATAAAAGATTATAATTATTTATATCACTTATTTCGCATGTGCTATCTCATTTTAATTATTTTGTTTTAATTTCATTTCAATTTTTGCATTCTTTATTTTATATATATATAGTCATAATGCTCAAGACTAAAATAGCTTTGTAAGTTATCATTAAAGACCACTCAACAATTTCAAACTGTTGTTAGCAACATTTCCCCATGCAGTTTGAATTTGTTGTTTGTTATTGATATTGGGATTGTCTAAGGATTGACCAGTTTTTAATATATATATATATGTAAACATACGCTTGATGGTGTTTTTGGTAGAACGCCATCTGTTGACATAAATACAAGCGTTAGCAAGTTTTTAACTTGTTTTTTGTTTTTCATAAATGTACCTTTGAGGTCTTTCTAGCAATGATATATATTGCAGAGGCTTCTACTATGTGGTGATGCTGAACTGAGATCAGACCCATATAGCTATCTGGCTTGCTATGCTGAGTTTGAAGACATTAAGTGTCTAAAAGATTCACGCTTGCAAGCTGAATAGAAACTGTTTCATAAATGCTCAGAGTTTGTGTTTAGATCTAGTTTCTAAAATTCCTGTCTTTCACTGATGATAGCTTGAAATCATGATGTGAAAGTGGAATTAAAGTTAGAGATAGTGAATGCTTGCTCTGACGTTTATGTAAACATACGCTTGATGGTGTTTTTGGTAGAACGCCATCTGTTGACATAAATACAAGCGTTAGCAAGTTTTTAACTTGTTTTTTGTTTTTTAAAAAGGAACCTTTGAGGTCAATGATATATATTGCAGAGGCTTCTACTATGTGGTGATGCTGTACTGAGATCAGACCCATATAGCTATCTGGCTTGCTATGCTGAGTTTGAAGACATTACGTGTCTAAAAGATTCATGCTTGCAAGCTGAATAGAAACTGTTTCATAAACGCTTCAGAGTTTGTGTTTAGATCTAGTTTCTAAAATTCCTGTCTTTCACTGATGATAGCAAATAGCTTGAAATCATGATCTGAAAGTGGAATTAAAGTTAGAGATAGTGAATGCATGCTCTGACATTTATGTAAACATAGGCTTGATGGTGTTTTTGGTAGAACACCATCTGTTGACATAAATACAAGCGTGAGCAAGTTTTTAACTTTTTTGTTTTTCATATATATATAATAGTAACTTATTCCAGTTATTATTATTGGTCTAACATGCTTTTATCTCTTATGAAATTATTTGTAAATATAAAATTTATTTGACTATTTTATTATGTATACATATATAAACTATTTATATATACATGTGAGTTTTAAATAATACATACCTTAAGCTTTTGAGTAAAATGCCAGATTTGGAGTTGAAATGAATGATTTTATATATACGTGAACTTTAAACAATATATATATTAATGTCAAGCTTTTGAGTAAAATGCCAGATTTGAGGTAGAATAATAAATAATTTTATATATTGTATGTATATGACTCATTTCAAACACACAGATATATTATTTAATTAAAAAAAAAATTTCTTTTATATATATGAGGATTTATATATGTGTATTTATTATTATAAATTTATAGATAGTTAATGAATAAACCATTATGTAGAGGGTAATAATATTTGGTAATGATTTATTATATATATTTTTATTAAATAAGGTGTCATATTATTTAACTTTGGTTTTATTAAAATAGAGTAGATCAGAAAAGTGTAAAATAAGGCGATGGAGATTATTAGATTAGGAGATAAAAAAAATGTACACGTGTGAAAGAATGAATACATCTGTACAAACACAAAGATGCTTTTACACCTATTTCTGATGGCTATAGATTCCAGGTTTGTTGTTGTCTGTGTCTTAAGATTATTTTTACAAAAGAGGTGCTTTGATGTAGATAACGATAGCGATCAATTTTAAGTCTTTATTGATTGTGACCGATGTCAAACTTGTGAAGCTTTGATTTTTTTTTAAGATAAGGTTTCCAGATGTTTTTTTTTCTTTGGTTGAAATTCGCGATATAAATGATTGAAACAATTTTTTAATCACTTAGTCATTAATTTTTTTTAGAGAGATGATCACTTAGTCATTAATTTTTTTTTAGAGAGATGATCACTCAGTCATTAATTTTTTTTTTTTAGAGAGATGATCAGTCAGTATGATTTTATTTTTAGAGACTCAATATGAATATTTTGGAGAGACAGTCACTCAGATTATTATTATTAAAGTGAGATGTAACTCAGTGATTATTATTTTGAGACTCAACTCAGTCGGTCCTTCCTTGTTATTAATGTTAAAAAAAAAAAAAAGGAGAAAAGTAAGCGATTTGATTTTTTTTATTCACTCTTTAAAAATTGAGAAAGGAAATGAAGTAAAAGACTCTGGTATAAAGTCAATATAGACGAAGATGTGCGTCTATATAAACAATTTCCAGCAATATTAAAGAAGAGAGGAAAACATTGGAACAAGATTGAATTTAATAGAAGTTATTAACAATTATATAAATATGATATTAACATATTTGGCTATGCATAATACTATGCCTCTGCATTGCTAAACCATTTTTTTCTGCTTCCTGGTTAATACAGAATGAGTTAAAATCGCTGATCTGTCTATGAAGTCATATATCAAGTAATAACCAACAAAATGATAGAGTTTGAAGCCAACCACACAAGCTATATGGAATGCTTCTTTTCTAGTTCCTGGCTTATTAAAAGCTCATTACCTTCGAATGAATGGAGAAGAGGAAATAGGAGGAAAAGAAAATTTATAAAAGCCATGTAGAACCAAGTTTGAAGCCATGAATCAAATTTTTGTTAGTTTACCTCAATCATCTAAAGTGTCAACAGCAATTATTTTTTTAAAAGGAGAGAGACAAGCAAATCCACCGGTACCTACTTATTCAAAAGTACTTATAATAACTTTTTTTTAAATGGTAGAAGGAAGCCAATCAACAATGAATAATAATAGAATTGAAGAAACAAGCAAGTCAATTGATTCAGCATTATCTTAAAAGTATCTGCAATAACTTTTTTTTTGTTGTTGTTGAGCAAAGAAAAGCAGTCTGAAAATTCAAACTCAGGACATTAATAAGAAGTAAAAAGTAAACGGGTAAATATGAACTTTCTTTAACCGATTTTATTCTTGCTTATTAAAAGTAAACCTTAATTTACTGGTCAAAGCAATTTTCTTTTTTTGATACAGAAACATTAAAGACTTGTTTATCTATAGTTATTTGCAATATCTCACAACATAGCACAAACATAGTTTAAATCTTTAAACTTAAATTTTTCATTAATTTTTTTATTATTTTTTTATTATATATTGTAATGTTGAAATGTTTTTTTTTTAATTGTTCTTCAGTTGTTAATGATAATGAGCAACCTATAGATATATGCATTTATAATGTTTTTTATTTTTATTTTATCTTGTTGCATATTAAAAAATTAATATCATGTATTTTATTTTCTTTCGCTATAAGGTTGCAAAAGAAAAAGATATTTTTATATATGTAATTTATGGGTATACATTTTAAACATATATGTTAACATTACCGAATGCGTGCATGTGTAACTGCTTATCCAAACACATCAAAGAATAGGTTATATATGATTAGTTTAAAATGGTAAATTGAAAAGTAGGGCATTACATTTGAATGGAAGTGAAATAACATATACAAGTTACACCTGAAATTTATTTTATGATATGATAAGTAAGAAAAGTCTTAAATAAGCATTTATAGAATATGTATTTTTTTTCTAATATTGATTTAAGTCAGCTTATTTTGAGATATCAAGAAAAATGACAAACCTATATGTTAGATTTATTTGCTTATACTTATATAAATTTTTTATATTAATTTTTGTATTGAATTAATATGGTAATAAGCCATTTATTTAATTGTTGATTTGACTTTAAAGAAGGAAAGAAAGAGTAGTAGTGTTAATAAAATATAATTATATATCTTAATTGGTTTCCGAGTTATTATTAAGAATATTGTGTTTTTTTTTTGTCTTAATTCTATCATTTTAATTCATCATCATTGCTCGCAGTTATTAAGTATTACCATTCGTATATATTGAGCAATCACTTGCAAATATTAAGCGTCCGCAAAATAATAGGTAAACTAGAATGTTGATATTTAAGTATTTAAGGATTATGCTTGAGAATAACCAAATTTTGATAATTATAGTTCAACAATAGAAAGCTAAAATTGTGTTGTGTCCATGAGTTTAGATCATCCTCATCAAAGATGGATATCATGTTATTGGTTAAAAATGTTTCAAATAATACTATATAAAAGTTATGATCGCCATCAATCATCATTAATAAATTATAATCATTAAATTTAATGTTTAGCGTAATGAATATATTTTAGTAAATAGGGGTTTATAGAAAATTGAATATTATGCAAAGAGATTCATGATGATCAATCATCACCACTAGTATTATTAAATCCCAGTATGAAATAGGATAATTTTAATAGATGCCTATAAGTTTATAAAGATGAATTTATTGTTGTGAGTTTATTAATAAGCCATGGCTGGTATCATCATCACTATTATAATCATTATTATGATATCACTATTATTATCATTATTATTATGATATTATTATCATCATCATCATTATTACCTTTATTGTGATAAATAATCTAGTTAAATGGCCATCAATATCAATAATGGTCTTCACATGCTTGTTTGGAAGCCATTAATAGGATTATACATGTCTGTTCATCAATATACGTAAATGAGCTAGCAATGTCTATAAGAATCTTTGATCTATAGTATAAACTTTGGTAATATTGGGATCTTGTAATTTTATCAATATAGATAAAATGTAAGAATGTCATTTTTTTTCATTAGTCATCCAAGTCATGTGTAATAAAAATGTACTGAATGAGTTTGAACTCAAGTACACTATAAACAGATACTTATCTAGATTGAAAACAATCTAGTGGCGCTCATGGGAAAACACATGTACTTAGCTAAACTGAATAAAGAGTGATATCATCCCTTTCCAACTTCATAATATTAGTTTTATAGAATATATATATTTTTTTATAAGTTGTCATGAATAGCACCAGTGTGTGCATATGACCATGAATGGTCTTATATATTTGGAAAGAAGAATAGGAAGGATTCTTTGTTAGAAGAACCTAGTATTGGAGATAAGCATAAGGCACTCCAGGAATTTCACAGTGGGTACTTTTATTCAGTTGCTATATTTAATATTATTTTTATTTGATGACAATGGCCAGTATGTTTTATTGTTCAAATGACTGCCCCAATATATAAATAAATACCAAGAATCTTTAATGCTGATATTTTCAAGTGGCACAGTGATTCTATAATTTCTTTATCTATGCTATGATGAATTAATATAGTTACAAATGGTACAGATTGGATAGACATATATCTAATAATTAATAATTTCCCCTATCTAAATATTTATTATGGTTACAAATGTGACATATTAAAATAGTTACAAATTATAGTTACAAATGGCATGCCAAATAGGGATTGAAATATGCCACACACCTGAGAGAGGTGTATTTCTATGTTAATTTAAATAGTTACAAATCTTATATTAATTTTAAATAGTTACAATATATTTTATTATTAAATCTTAAAGTCTACTGAACAATTAATATTTGAATAAAGCATGAACTTGTAATAACACACGAGCAGATTCATTCGTTCTCTTGTTATTAAGGAGAAAAAAAGAAAATCATTTCTCTTTAAATAACTTTTTCTTTTATCAATATTACTGTTCATTGATTGGAATTTAAATATTAACTTTTCCAAATTAAGATAATCTGTGGATTAAAAGTCTGCAAGGAAAATATTTTAATTTTCTATTAAATCTTAAAGGAGTAACAATATAAAAGAAAAGAACGTTTAAGTTTTTTGGAAACTACGTTGTTTTAACACTTCCGTTATTCTTCAGATATATATAAATTTAAGATAATTATATATATATTGTAACGTTTATTTATATACGTTACAAATATATTGGCATTGGGTAAAAAAAAACTAAAAGATAAAAGTGGATTTAAAATTTTGTTGAGTAATTTTTTTTTAAAAAAAACAAAAAACGTTGAATTATTCTTCTTATTTTTTTTTATGTGATTAGTAATAACAGTAATTGGAGAGAACAAAAGAATTCCAAAAGCAAGTAAAAAAAGATAAGCTGAAAGTAGAAATACTCAAATTAATTAAAGATGGCCGAAAACTTGAAGAAAATAAAGACTTTATTACATAAAATTTATAAAGACTGGATAAGATTAAAAAGGCATGGTACTAGCATGCGCAGAAGTCCTGAAAACTGGATATAAAAAGGAGGGATCCGGTTGAAGGAACGTCTTGTTCGTTTTGTTTCTCTAGTTGGTCTTGGATAATATTAATATATCAAGATTGCTCTTCGCTGAAGGAATTCGGCATGTCGCAGTGAACCGGAGCTTCTGAAGACATTGGACCTAATGATGTACACCAGGAAAAGCCTTCGTGACCGACTGGGGAAATGGACCACAAGATCAAGCAATAACCAAAAGGCTGAGCTCATTATAACCAAAAAACTATGCATAGTTATCTACTACTGAATTCATGAAACTTACCGGTAAGAATAATTATCCTGATTGTGACAAAGTTAACTATTTAAAACTACTCGTAAAAATATACGTATAAAAGAATCCCGATAGTGACTTTAATTTTTCTATATGAGAGACTCTTATTTAACCTTTTAACTGCTAATTTTATCATTGGTTGTATCAGATAAAAATCAAATCTTTTAATTGGCCAACTCACAAACTGAAGACAAAGCCTATTGTTAAAACATATTCGCCTATAATATTAAATTCAACTCAGATACGTTTATAAAAAGTATATAATTAATTTTTCAGGTCATGAAAAAAACGAAAGTTCTTTCAAAAATAAATTGCTATTTATTTATTCTAAAATATTCAGTATCGGCAACATAAAAGTTATAATGTAAACAAAAAGATCGACTTTTACGTTATAGAAAAGTAAATATTTCTTTTTACTACAACTTCAATATTTGGACTAAAATCTTCAATATTTTTCGAAAATAATTTTTTTTTATTATTCTCTCTGAAAATTATGTTTAATTTCCATAAATATTATTTAATAATAATTTAAATCGTATTCGAAATGAAAATCTCAGCGTTTTTCTTTATTTTCTTTGATCAGGCAGTTTCTTTGTTCTTTCCAGCCAATCAGAATGTCTTTTTCAGCTGAGAGCATGCTAAGAACCAATCACAAATAATGTTCCTTCTTTGTTTAGGTTTAAATGCGTTTTTTTTCTATTTTTTACTTCTAAAATAAATCGGAAGATGTCACCATCGTACAGAACTTTTAAAAACGAATTCAATACGTATTTAACGAATATTTTCGTATAAAAACTGGCTGAGTTAGAGTGATTTCAGATGTCGACGAGGAGCCTCGTAAAAAAGTCTTTTGGTTAACCAAGAACTTTTTGTTTATTTTAACTGATATTTATATTTTCTGGATATTTCCCACCTGAATTAAATGTGTTCTCTCCAAGGTATTAATTAGCTACTTAACATGAAGTATTTTAGTTTGTCAAAATTAAAAATATTTCTAATATCAATTCTCATTTGTGCGTTATTAATAATAGTTATTATTTTTTATTATTAAATTTATTTTTAGTGTAATAAGATTTAAATGTAAGTTACCTTTGCCAATATGTTTCAATACGCCCAGGACTAATAATCGTAAAAATCATTAATTCTCATTACGGTAGAATTACCGCCCCTTAAAAAAAAAATATAATAAAAATCTTTTTATTTTTTTTTTGTTTTACAACTTGCGAGAGGTACTGGTGACATATTTCAGCGGATTCTTAGGAATTCTTGCGCCCATAGTAAATAAAATTAAAAGTTGATTTTGTCAATATTCGTAACAATTAATAGGCTGAAGTTGATCAGGAAAAATAGCTGTGTTTTTAGAATAGAAATACAACTTTCTTCTTTTTTGACATAGCTTGATCAACTCACGCGCAGTTTATATTAGCGTGTAAAGGCCTAGCAAAACGAAAAATGTTATAATATATATAGGATAAAACAATGTGCTTTGAGTAGAACAGCTTTGTATTGTAAAGGATTCGAAACCAACCTTGCATGTTATTTTAAAATATTTTGAAATATTGGATATATAGAACGTCTAATGATAATAAAAAAATGGAGAATAAGAACATCTATATTCGAAGAATATTTACTTTATTTCATATCAATCAAATCATTGGATATTATTAACAGTTTATCAATTAAGGATAAATAAAATGATCATTATACCAATGGATTAATAATATACTTCACAAAAGATCTTCATTATACTTTCAACTCTGGAAAATAAGTTTTGTTTATTATTTATATATATATATTATAATAATGCTTATATTATTTTAATATGTTTATTATTATTATTATCTTTATTTCAAATTTGGCAACGCATCATTATATCTTAATAGGAAAATTATATTTAATATTAAATATAATTAATTGAAAGCTTGACATAATTCATCAAATTAGATGAAGGATATAAAGAATAGTTATTATTTAATAGATATTTTAAACAGGATTATATTGTATTTACTACATCATATTGTAAACATTTAATGTATTTTATTTATCAAAAATACATATATAAGTTATACAATTGTAAATAGTACTTATATATTAGTAATTATGAAACATATAAATAAGAACGGTAAATAAATTAATAAGTTACATAAATTATTAATTTTTGAATCCAGATATTGTTTTTATATATCTGTTAATTTAAACCATTTTCTTTAATTTTTGAAAGTTTATTATAGTATTGAATTTTATCATAGGGTATGATTTTGTCAACATCAAACATTACAAAGTTAGCAATGCTTTGATAGGAATGTGAAAAGTCCTCCTTTCTTTCCATGGTTACAGGAATAACACTCAATAGTTTTAGAAAAATACACAAAAATTAATTTTATAGGAAATATACACGTACTTCTATGCAATGTAGATGGACGCAAACAATCAAATTTGACGGACGCAAAGAACCAAATTTTGTAATTTTCTTCCATCACTTTAAAAAAAAAATTGTAGTAATGAAGACATACCGGATCCATTTTTCTGTACAAAATTAACACAACACAAATAAATCTTTATAAAAGATTTAAAAAAAAATCAATGAAAGAAACATAAGCAGACAATGCTTGAACGCTAAATTTAATCGAATGATTTTAAACCAAGAAAAATACCGAAATTTGTACAAATTGTTTTTAAAATCACATTACAAAACATTCAACAAGAGGCTACTTACTGTCTGAAATAGAGTACAGTATTGTAGTTTCCAGGAATTCTTACATACAAAATGCAATTATCAGCCCCCTCCCTGCCATTCCTACTTCTTACCCCCAAAATGTTTATAGAGCACGTGAGTGTGCAGTACATGCTAAAAAATGGAATCTTACCAAGCAATGTAAACCGACTGCAATTTATTTTTTGAAACGAATGTTGTCCAAAAAATAATAACAAAGTCAACATATTTATTTAATTAGTG
Source organism: Epiperipatus broadwayi (assembly GCA_028023455.1). Lineage (NCBI taxonomy): Eukaryota > Metazoa > Onychophora > Udeonychophora > Euonychophora > Peripatidae > Epiperipatus > Epiperipatus broadwayi. The sequence goes on from JAQFVV010000095.1 coordinate 3,649,219, forward strand.
AATGCAAAAAAAAAAACAGTAAATTCCTGCAGCTCTTTGAGTAAAAAAGTCAACATATTAATTGAATACGAAAAATAGAATAAGAACTCTAAATTGCAACACTACAATCGTTAGTTTTTCGACTGGATAAATAACTGAAAATTGCAGCAGTTGGTGAGTTGTTTTATAAAAAGAATTAAAAATGTTTTTGATCTCAAAGCAAGTAAACGAAAACCACAGTAATACCAAACTCTACATATTAATTCAATTAGTAATTAGACAAATAAGATGTAAGATATTGTGTTTTGTTGACACGTTTTAAAACACGTTTTGTGCACATTCAAAAACACGTTTTTCAAGATGAAAAAAGCGCAAGATTACACATTTTATCGCGTATGTGAATAGTCGTCCTATCTATCCTAGGTTGCAGGAATAATACCCAAGTACCATATAATATTTTTTATTGTTTATTAAATATTGATTTATTAACTTGATCTTTGTCTAATCATTATTGAATATTATATATATGCTAGTATCATAAATATCATATGAATATCAATTATAATTAATGCTTATATAAAGGCATATTAAATAACTTGTTTTGAAATTATTTCTGAAAAGAGCTAATTGCAAATTCTCCATGAGTTTGAATATTGTGGCATAATGATGGCTGAAAGAGGGATGAAAGATGGATGAACTAGTCTAAATAATAAAGATAGATATAAATCATGGACTTAGTATTTCATCAATTCATTTCTAGCATTCTACCTGAAGACCCAAAGGCCGATTGTAGTGAAATGCATATCCTCTTTCTAGGGAATTTAATCATCCCCTTATATTTAACAAGACCAACTTAGATTTTAAATATAATCCATTTTGTTATATTTGGTGAACCTAACTATGTAGCATTAAGTTAATGATTTCCAAGCATTAAATATAATCGATTGTTATATTTGGTATATCAACTGGGATGATTAAATGCCATTCCCTTATATTTGGTGCCTCAACTAGGGCTTTCAAATAGGCCATCCCATTATAATATATATATATATATATATTGAACCATATGCTTTATCCATTTCAAAAGCACCATAGAAAATTCAGAATTAGAATGTACAATTTTAAAGTTCTTGAAAAAAATTGAATTTAAAAATTTTTGTAATTAACAGACATGTACTTGATTAGACAGAAATGTAAAAAATATTGTAATTTTTTAAAAAAGTTTTGATTACAATAAGTTTCTTTTTATTTTGTAGATTGTAATTTATTTTTAAAAACTGATTTATTTTGAAATAGATGAGCCCTGGTCAGATTGTTTCCTTTTCAGTTAAGATTAAGCAGGAGATAGATTTATCCTGGTTAAAACTTTTTATTAAAGATTAGGCAGGAGTTAACAATTCACATAAATAGCCCCAGGATTTGACTGGATTATTATTTTGCTTCTTATTCTTATCCAGATTCTTATTCGGATTGCTGTTCTAATTTTTATATTTGCTATTTGCTCAACGCGGATTATCAAAGTGGAATTTTTGTGGACCACTGATAGTATTTTCTGCTTGCTGTGTTCAGAAAGAATTGCTTAGCTATTTTCTAATAGAAATATGCTAAGACAGTGAAAATAGTGATCACACATCCAGAATGCAAAAAAATACATCGTAAAACACCTCAATAACAATATACAGAGCTAAATCACCCAAAGGCAAACCTCGGAGCTCCATAATTGTGCCTTCAAGAATATGACCTAAAAGCCTAGTTTAGAGCTTATCCTACTCCTGACAAAAGACATAGAAATCAAAACCTTTGAGATGAACTCTAGATAGAAATAAACTGTTACCCCATTGGAAGAAATCAACTGGACAGAACATTATGCCTCAAGTTAAATTAACATTTTTACATTATAACCAGGGCTTAAATCTCGTTTAACTCTTTATGTTAAAGTCCCAGATTAATCTAAAAAAAATGTTTCTACAATAAGTTATGTATAATCATTTAAATATTATTTTTATTTATATATATTAGAATGTTTTAAGATTTTATATTGTAAATTTGTCAGAGAGTGTAGTGTGTATTTACAGTTTATTTCTCTTTTATATTACTAATTGATAAATGCTTAAACAGTCAATTTTTTAACTTGCCTGTTCTTTATTCTTTCATCATAATTAATTTAGACAATCTTGGTTTTACATTTCCTGCAGAACCATAAATGTATCAAGGGTATTGTTGTTTTTCTTAAACAATAGAGATTTTAGTTTTCCTATCTTTCAGATTACATAAATATGACCATTTATGAGTATTTGCAGACAAATAACAATCCTATTATATCCCAATGTTTTGCCAGGTTTTAGGAAAATATTGCTCTGCATTGTCGATTGAATTCCATACAAGATCATTTTTGTTGTTGCTTGTGTTTAAATCTCTTAACAAAAGAAAACTGGAATTTTTTTATCTAAATTGTTAATAGGAAGACATTATAAATCCTTTTTCTTAGGTAAGAAAACAAACTTATCTGCCAGGGTGTTTAATGTTACAATACTCTCTGTACACTCTTTGATAAACCAGGAGTTGGAATTAGACTCGAACTTTCATATTTTGACTAATATTTATTTTTTGAATTTAATAAACTTTAAAATTGTTTATAATTATTTTTGGCTGATATTTGTCTGTGTTCTTTCCTCAATTATCTGAACAATGTTGGTAGCATTTATCATCATTGCTAACTTTTGGATCACTGTAAATTAAATTTTCTAGATAATTAAGTGGCGCCCTCAGTGATCAAAAGAGAAGATAGAAGTGATCAGTACAATATATTAAGTCAATCACTCTCCTTAGATGCTATTTTTTCAGCAATGCTACTTTGTGAATAAAGATAAAGTCTGAATTTAATGGCATAAACAAAATAGTAGTGCTGAGAAAACATAGTATCAAGGGCAAAGTGATTGACATTTTATATTTGAATTTTCAGCTAGTGATATGCACTGGGTCTATTTTTGAAATGATAATAATAAAAATCAAATTTATTTCATTATAATAACTGATTGCAATTTTCCTAATCCAACCAATTCCAGATGTTTTATATATATGCAGAATACATAGCAAGTAAATTTGCATCAAGCACTTCCAAAAAATGTGCAGAAAGTATACCATTTTGAAGCAAATTATTTTACAATTATAGTTATGGGAAAACTGACATTTTAAAAGTATTATTTTCCAAAAACTACAAGGATAGTGAAAGTGCTTCTAAGTGATGGTTATAGATATATTTAAAAATAAAGCTTGTGAAAATTCTTTAATAGTTGGATAATTTTAAAAACAAATATAATTGAATGGAGTGCCAAATTAAGAATGCTAGCATGATGGTGTTGCATTATTCTTTTTAATTTTATAACATTATATTCTTATTTTTAATTATATGATAATTTTTATTTCAATTTTGATTTTTGTAACTTTTTAGAGCAAAGAAATAGAATATACTTGGTTAATGGCAGTGCCTAAAAATAAATAAAAATATGTTGTTTAATAAACTATCAAAACTTGTTTCAATATTATGTGGATTTTTTTATAAATTCAATTTTAATTATTAAAAAGTATTCATTATTTGTAGTTATGTCTTTATACAGCTTGTAGTCTAAATAACTACATTTTTTTTCATCTTTTCCAAATGATCACTTTTTCTACTTTTTAAGACAAATATTATAAAAATTGAATAATAACTGATTGTAAGAAATCAAACAGCTGCAGTTAAACAGTAGCTGTATTTTTTTTAAAATTAAAAAAAAAAACGAATTTGAAATCTTATTTATATTAAACAAATACTTTCCATAAAAGTGGTACAATATACTGCTTGTAGTCTTTCTGCATCACCTTGCAGCCATTATTGTTACACTGGCGATTATTTTTTATTGTAAAGATGGTAAAATATAGATTTTACAAATTATAAGTGTTTATCGAAATAATCTTCAAAACAAATCCATAGCTGTAATATTTTAAATGTTGGTATTTTTATTTACATTAATTATATTCATTAAACTGCTTTTCTTTTAAAAAAAAACCTTTTGCAACAAACTGATTAATTAATAGTGACTATATGGTGAACCATTTCTATCATCTAATATGTATGTTTTTAGAAAAATTAGTATTTTATTTAAGCTTTCCAAATACATTTAACTCCTAATATTAATTTAATATGCAGGATTATATATATAGTTTTCAGGTTTTTTCATGGGTGATTTTGATTATGAATATCAATGTTTTGGCTTATTTACAAAAACCATCAATTGGGTAATGAATAGAATATTTAAAAAAATGATTAACACTAAATTAGTTTACAAGATTAAAGTTCCACTAATTAAAAAAACGGGTATATAAAACTGAAAAATAAATCGATGTATTCATAATTAAAATACATGAATTTGAAAACTATATCATTTATATCTGTAAACTGTGAAAATCATATATATATATATATATATAAAAAATCACTCATCATATGACTTAACTTGATCAGTTTGTATTACAAGATAAAATAATGAACGTGCTAAAAACAAGCTTTATCGATAAATAGCTTTCTCTTGCAGCGTTGATGATAAAGCTTATTTTAAAGCCATTAGCATGTTCATTATTTTATTTATATATATAATTATTGTCAGTTCACATATGAATGGATCTATCCTAACATTTTCTTTACATTCCTCCAGGAAACTTTATCACAATCGTTCACCTTACCCAGTCTCTTTTTAAGACTGAATCTTTTAAGATTAGTTTTAAGATATCAATTGCCTACCTATTAACTTTTCAAGTAACATCTCCAGATGATCAACTCTGTTTCAACCTCTTGATTCTTTCAACGATACCAATAAAGTATTTTTTATTCCTCTTATGTTACTTCCAACGTACAATTCCCTAATACTTCTTTCTGGGAATGAAGTCCTTATACTAATTTTCTGCTAAGGAAACAAATTTCAGATTCATGTTAAAACTGATAAGACATTGTTTAGAAAATTTCCTTTTGAATCAGACATATTTCTTGTGAATATTATTTTTAAAAGCAGTCTATAATTAATTCTATGATAACTTTCATCCCGTTTCTATTTATACTAATAATCTAACATTTATATATTATACATTTTTACTTTCATTATTTAATTTTTTGATTGCACTCAAATTTCATAATTAGTCTTCAAAACTTAATGCCTTTTCATTATATACAAATCCAAAGAATAATGATCTTCTTAGTTGGTTTTAGGCATTTTAAATTCTCTGTATACAAGATGTAGATAAGGATCTTTAGTACAGATTTTGGATAAATTGTCAAAGACTGATATATCTGTAATAGTAATATCTTTTGGTGTATCCTAAATATCCATATTTCTTTTGTATTTTTTCAACCACCTGATATATCTTAATCATTTTGACACTCCATAAAGCTATTCTAATTCTTTATTTCTTCACCTGTTTTTTTTAAAATTGGTAATAATAATTCCGTTGTTTTCTGGTATTTTTATTTTCATAGGTTTATTCAGCATCTCATGTTAACTTTTTAATCCATATTAGTATAAATCTCTTAGTAAATCCACACATTTCATATTATCCCTCTTTTTAATAACATTACCATTTTTTTCTGAAACGATTATTTTTCTAATACTAATATGTTTGTTGTTTTCTATAGATTTCCATCCAATTTATAGGGATATTTTTTTATCATTAAATTTTTTTCATATCATTTCATAGTTTGATATTCAATTCTTAATGAATGATTTTAAAATGTATTTTCATATATTCATTACAATCCCTATTCCGTCACATTTCAATTGAAAAATTACAAGTGATTTATTTGCAGGTTGTACCAGATATCTGTGTAGCAATTTTTGATAGAATATCAGTTATAATCTCATTTATTTGGTGCAGGTCAGATCCTTCAAAGTATTTTAGCTTAAATTCATTAAAGTATTTTCTAAAAGTTAAAATATCAACTGTTAACATTGTTTTGTAAATAATTTGTCTAATTTTGAAATAAAGTGTATTACATCTAGTCATTTGGTGATCTTTTCCTGTATTGTATATATTAAGTATCTACGTTTGTCATACTTGCTTTCTGCATTGAATATATTATGAATATTGCTTATTGCACTTTTTATCAAAAAAAATTATGTATTGCACAGGTTTTATCAAAAAATTTCACAAGACTTCTTTTCCATACACAAATTTATTCACAATACAATTATTTTTCAATTGTTTTCTAATTCTATTTAAAATATTCCATGATAAATTTGAAGACTTGTTCAGTCTGATCAAAAATATATTATACATCTAAATAAAAATCTTTCTCTTCATCAGAATAAGAACCAGTCGGTACATATATGTGTGAATTATCTGCATATGGTAATTTCTCTTAGCTGGTCAATCTAATACCCCATCAATCTTTTTCATTTTTTATTTACAATATATATCCATTCCATTTGTGCTTCCATATCATTTGTTTTTTCACTTGTTCTATTTTAATCTTAGCCAATTGTTAAAATTTCTACAATCTTTCTTTGGGCTGAAAAGAGTCTATAGTTGTGGATAGAAAGATAGCTATGGTCATAGACAATGTATTCTTAGTATTTCTTATTTTTACTTTGCTTCCTGTTTCCACGATATATGCAATAGATATCTATCACATCATTACATATATATCATTTTTATCAGATATAATTATTTAAATAAGTTGGAATACTGGGAGTATTTGCAGATACTATTTTTATTGTTTACTATCTAGTAACCTTTGATGGTAATTTTTCTAAAAGATATTTCTACATATTTACAATTATAATTGTTAAAAATTATTAATTTATAACAAAGTGAATATATATCATGAATATATACTTATGTTTTTAGCCTTTACAAAATACCAAGAGATTTTATTTAGAAGATGCCACCCCTTTTGTATGCTGGGAACATTTACAATTTACTATTATCATTGATTACTGCTTATTAACATCTGATAGTATTTTTTTAATATGAAAATATAAGACATTTCCACATATTTAAATATATAATTAGATGTGTTAAATATTATTAAAAGTCCACTATTTCTGAGGAATGGGTGAACGGTTAACATTCTTTTTCTTAAATCATAAATAAATACTGCAATACTTTTAGCCTCTATACAATACTAATAGATTGCATTTAGAACCAGTACCCATTTTGAATGCTGTGAGCATTTACAGTTTTACTATTTTTTATTGACTACTATCCATTGACATTGATAATTTTTTTTAAAATATTTAAACGCTTATTAGATCTGTTAAAATTATTAATTTATAACATCAAACTGTAAAAGTCTATTATTTCTAAGGAATATGTGAATGGTTATTCTTCTCCCTTAAACAGTGCTTTAAACTCCATATAATACCAAGAGATTTTATTTAGATGGAGGTATCGCAGCCGCCATGCAAGCAAGAAGTTGGTTGCAGATGGTTGTGGGTTCGCGTCCTGGCCGATGCTATGACATATGAAAAAAAAAAAAAAATATCCCCTTTTCAATGCTGGAAGCCTTTATAGTTTGCTATTTTCATCGATTATTCTCTATTAACATCTGATGGTAATTTTTGAAATATTGATCGATTATTCACTATTAATATCTTATAGTAATTTTTTAAATATTCATCGATTTACTCTCTATGATGGTAATTTTTTAAATATGAAAACATATTTTATATATTTAATATCTGTGTGTAGTATGTATGTATATATATGTTCAAAATAAACAGCCTCAATATATTTCTTGTGCGGTCAATAGAATATAATTACAACTCTACAAAAAGAAATAAAGGGAAATGGCTGTAGAAATCTAAGCTAGGTGGTAGGGTAACCACTTGTATAATGAATAACTGAATAAATAGTTTGAAATAACTGTGGAATATCTATGAAGTAGAAATAAATATAATTTATTCTGGATTTGAAATACGTAATGCCCATGATGAAAATATGCTTCTCTCCATCATAAAACGCTACCTATATATGTTTTAGTGCTGCAATGTTTTTATGGAAATTTGATATAGATGATTTATTAATGATGTCTTCTCTGAATCAAGTTGGAAAAGTTTTGTAAATAATATCAAAAATTTATAAGAACAAAATCTAAGCTAATATAATATGTTCTGTACAAAAAAGCAGGTTATGCTGTAAGACCATAAAATTAATGATTAATGCTTGTGTCAGTAATCTGCATTTTGTTTTGGCATAAGTAAAAATGACAGCCATAAAAAAAATCCCCCCTTTTTCATATGATATTTCTTCATCACTTATGAAAAATAACCAGCGAAGAATTATCGTATGAAGTGATTTTTATTCTTGAGTTAATATACCTGCTCTTATGTAAAGATACGGTTTTAAAAGCATCATCATTTTCAATAATGTTTATTTTCATTTCAAAAATAATATGAATAGAGCGATCATGTTGTAAAATAGGTTTTTATTAAATTAAAGATTGAATGTTTTCTTTAAACATTTATTTTTAAAAATAAACTATTTGATATCTGGTTTGAAACTTAAATGGTAATGTTTGTCTTTTGAATATTTATATCGCACACTCAAAATATTCGTTTTGCTTCAAATAAATATATTAAATGCGCTTTATAAATTTATATATTAATAAATTATATCATAAATTGAGAATAAAAAACAAATGTAATTAATTATAATTGCACTTAGCTTTAGAAATTATCAGAAATATATATACATCTAACATAACATTATACAATCAATCAATTTCTGAGCCCTTACAAAAGTATTTAACCCAAAAGAAAACACGAAATTCGCAGCAAGAATTCATACTGTGGTATCTTTACTTTTTTACTTTTGAATTAAAACCGTCACTTTCCGACATTTTCTAAAGCTCCGTGGTCGTTAACGTTAGAAAACGATTAATAAATAATTATATATAATAATTTTGTTTTCCGGAATGCTTTTAATGATATGCACAAAACTATAACAGATGTGATGAAAATAAAAATTTGTTAAGTGGAATAACAATCAACAAAGTAGCAGAAACCAGTTTTTATCATATATATACTTTCAAAAAATTAAAAGAAAAAAAAAGGGTTTCACTGTTAAGACTCAAATGAAAAATATAAAAATAAGACACAAAATAACTTGTTGCCGTCAAAGTCGCATGAAACGCTACAACAAAAAACAATGGTAATCATAATAACAAAGCAATAATGATATTCTTGAACATGGGTGCTACATGTTTACTTTATTAACGATTTGTCCACAAATTAAAATGCAAAGATCTTAAGAATGATTTCTCCTCCTCTGATTGGTTTGACAGTATTCGGCGTACTCTTCCCAAGAACAACCTTTGTCAGAGTAGCAGCATTCGTTCATAATTCCTCGTTTTCTTAACCGTCGTCCTGATTCCAAAATACCAAGAAAACTTTTGGCTTTTTCAGAATTCATAAATGGCTTCAACCTATCTTTTGTTATATCTAAAAGCATAGAAAAAAAAGTATATAAGAAATTTATTAATCATTTGCATTTATTTAGGCAGATGTACATGCTCGCACACACATATTATAATGTAACCTGTTTAAAGTACTTACATATTTCTTTCCTTCCACTTTTAAAAGTACTTACATATTTCTTTCCTTCCACTTCCTATCAGCCATTTTGTTTTAAGTTATGAAAATAATTAGTTTCATGGTTCTATAATTGGCAATAGAAGAAAAAATGTTTTTTGTTTTTATTTTAATTATAATATTTACACTTAACTCTTAACCCTAATCCCTAATTCTTTTGGAAAATTTCTTTTTAAAAATAATAAGTACAAAATATTTCTTTTTTGCCAGGTGTAGGCCTGAAACTGTAAAATTATTTTTTATAACTTAAAATAAAATGGCTGGAAAATATATTTACATTAGTTGTAGATTAGTTTTGAATGAACATATTTAAACAAATGCACACTTTGAATTAAGGAATTGAAACAAATGTTACTCTCAGGTAAAATTACAGCGGTATATCACGTAACCAAACTCAGAATTCTTATACTAATCTATGTGATGTTGGATATTAATACCATCACGAGTAATCTCCAATTAATATGTCTGAATTGATTACCTTAACCCTAACATGATTATTGAGCAACATAAAATCTTAGTTCTACTTCAGTAAGCTGACAAAATAACAAACATGATAATTTGATACACTATACAAAACAATCACAATAGTCAATTACTAGGATACCTTAATAAATAATCAATATTTAATAAAGTGCCCTGAATTTTGTAGATTGTTATACAAAATAGCTAAAAGTCCATGAATTGCAGTCCATTTCTGTCACTTTCAGTTCTATAACTTACCAAGCATTCAATTAAACAAAAACAGGAAATTTGTTATTAAGGAATTTATTAGTCATTTAAACGTATATTGATGATTATGCTAATTTTCAATAAAAATATGATAATAAAAGTGGAAATATTTCTCAAATCAATAATCAGGATTAGGCCATAGAAGCTTAATAATATTCAAATTGTATGATGGGAGAAAAGGTTGTAGTTATGTCCTATAATTACACAGCTATGTTTTATCATTAAAAAAAATCACAAACTTTTCCAGTTCCATTACCAAATTATATTGAAAAGGCATTATGAGGAATATATATTTCATCATTTGAAAATGTTCCAGTGAACTTTGAAGTATTATACAGTTAGGAGATGTTTTTGGATTCTAGTGTTCCAATTAACAAATCATTACCAAGTTAATTCTATTTAAATTCCAACATAATTATTTTTTTTTTTTAGATATTAGTATTCCATTAGAATTTTACTTTCCCTGTAACATGATATCAACATAGTAGAAATTGACCTTGCCATTGTTTTGTCTAATCTCTGCATATACATGTTGCATTTATACTATGGGGTCTTGGACAAAGTTATCTATGAGTTTAACCCAACATAAATTATCTATATAATAAAGCATATTTCTCTACAGCTGGTAATCACATTGTTCCTTGCACTGAAGGCAGCGACATTAAACAAAAAAATAAAGATGCATGGCACATCTCGGGTACCGCTGTCAAAGAAATGGCATATTCTATCAAATTAATTTTTATATTTAAAATTCGTATAAATTAGCAATAACCACATATATATACACCCATTCCCACCTCCCATATTATGCTAAGTCTACGAATTGTAATAATCGGCTAGCACATGTTGAAAAACGTATGCTGTGAAAGCTTTTCTTTATACGTTTGTTTTTTGTTCTTCGTATACCTATTATTACATTTTAGTTTTGAGGTAAAGCTTATAATTTTATAAATTTAAATGTAATCAGTGTGAAAGGAAGGAAAATGTAATTAACATTATAGGAAAAAAAGTAAAAGATAGGAAATGGACGAGCTCGAAATGACACTGGAAGAGATCATATACTGAAGTATTATGTTAGAACCTAAAAGATTGTTAACGAATAAGAAAGAGATGAGGAAGAGGATAGACGAGATAAAAGTTTGTAGGAGTGATGTGGGAAAATATGGACTAGAGTAAGAAGATTAAGCTGCGAAGAGACTTGAACTAAAATAATTTAATAATAATTGAATATATATATTTACAAATATATTTCATTGAAAAATCAGGAGAGAACAATTGTCAATAAAGTAAACTTTTGTTATTAAAAAAAGTATTAAATTGAAATTATGTTTTGTTTATATAAAATTAACCGATTTTAATTGTAATTTCAAGCGGAAAAAACTTAAAATTCCCATAATTCACGGCAAATTTCGAAACGTAAGAGAAACTTTTACATTTACGAAAGCTTTGAACGAATTTTTTTTATCCCCGCAATAAAACGTTTTCAAAACTTTTGTATTTAAACTTTGGTTAAAAGCATTCAGATTTTTTTACTCTTGAAATAATTAAAGTTTATTAATTTAATGTCACTTTGACTTTAGTAAAACATAAATTATTTTTATTTAATCTTCACCTTTAACTTTACTACTATAAAACTGCTCCCTCGGTTTCTTTTTATTTTATTTACGACTGTGTCAGCTTTGAAGCAAGTTAAGTGGAAATGTATTTTAATGACTGTCTCATAGGTTACAAAAGAGGATAAAAATGGTAAGGTAAAAAACTTTATAGAAAGTTAAAAGAAAGAAAACTAGTATATAAGTAATAAATTTACGATGTTGAAAGGATGAAACCGAGTTCACAACTGTCAAAGATAAATTTTAAGACTACAGAATCAGTTCAGCAAATATTTTTTTTTACAAAAATCTGGATTTCTATAACTATTTAAATAAAATACTGAATGTACAGATAAATAAGTAGACATATGTCGAAATTCATTTCACAATCTAAATACATGAATTTATAAATAAAAGCCAATTGTTTTTATTAAAGATATATATATTGATGAAGAGTGGTATTTTTCAATCTTTTTCTAATAATAGTATCTTCAAATTGCCAGGTTTTATTTTGGGGTGCCTCTACGTCTTTATTACATACTTTGTGCTTGCATAATTTATTACATTATATAATTTGCAATACGTATTAAATAGTTTATACTGTCCCTAATCTTTTCAATAAAATGATTACAAAGATATTAAATAGCTCGTGTTTATATATGAATACAATAAACACAGACTAATATAAATACAACTTAATAAATTAGAATGGATTGTGTCAAAGTTGTGGGTGATGTAAGTTTGACACCTGGATATCAAAATGTAACAATTTGCTATTGATAAATAATGAACATATATATAATATGGTGACCGGATTCAACTGACGAGTGCTGGTTCAACGTGAAATGCGCCTTGGCGGGTAATTTATTTGACTTTTTTATTGCGTCGTCATGTTTTCAAACGGATGTGTGGTGGTGTGAAGGTTTTTAATATAAGTTATGTGTGGATATAGAAATGTGTGTGTTTAACTGAAAGGACAGGTGTATACAGAGATTTTAAGATTTATATCTGGACTAGAGATAATCTCTAGTTTAATAAATAGCGATAATCATTATTGTATTTATCTAGTTGAGGATGGTGTACCTTTGACACATATCAAACTGTATCTTGGAAGTCTTTTGTCTTTTATTGTGCCTTTAGTCTTGTTTTCAAATGAATGTGCGATGAAGTGATTATTTAATACATTTATGTAAAATATTACACATGGAATAAAGAAATATGAATAAATCAATGTGTTGTGAAAGAGTGATAGTTTAAAAAATCAGATACATTACTCTTTAATAGATTTACGGTTTATATCTAGACTAGAAATAAATCCCTAGTTTGATAAATGATTAGTGATAATGATTACTGTATCTATCTAGAGTGGATTGTGTCATCATTGTTGGTGAAATAAGTTTGAAATATATTGAAATGTAACAATTTATTATTTTTTAAAACAAATACATTTACAATAATCTACAACTGTTATATCTTAAACAAGGCAAAACTCTCCCTACAGTGCTCTCAGATCCAAAGCTCCTCACTGACGAAGGCCACAAACCAGAAACTAGTCTGGGGATATTGGATGAGTAGGTATTAGATAGGGATTTTATGTACAAGCCTTCTGGCATCCATTGATTACTCTAGTTGGCACAGGTTGACACTACTGCAGAGAGTTTTGCCTTGTCTATAAACAATTATGTGCTAGTATAAGAGATGGTGATCACGTGATGCCCCCCTCCCAATGTTAGCCATATAGTTAACTTGCATACTGCCATTCAATTGCCAGTAATTTTTTGTTGTCTGGCTTTAATTCATTTTATTTTCAAGAATTGTTATTGCAGAAACCACTCCTTTAAATAATAGAAAATTGCAAACCCATAAATTTCTATTATTTACATATTTTTAAATTTATTGAATTCTTCTTAAAAAGCATTACGATGCTTATCATTGTCTTTTATAGCATTCTGGAGTGGCTACAGGGTCCTGTTTAAGTCATTGCTATAAAAATTACATTACACTCACATTGATCTCAAATCAAACATATTATTAATAATGATATCATTAATTGGTTTATATCTGGGGAGTTTGCAAGAAATTTACACAGGAAGTGATTAATTATAAGTCCTTTTACTATTTTATTAAGACAATACAGTGCCACTCAGTATAAAACCATAATAATCAGTGGATGTTAGAAGGTTTGTGCATCAAAATCCTAACTTAGTGCCTACTAATCTCATATCCCAACTAGATTCTAGCTTATGCTTTTTATCAATGAAGAACCTTGGATCTAAAGCAGCTGTCTAGCAGTCACCTTTTACATTTTTTAGTAGATTACAAACTAAGAACCCAAACTGAAAAGACAATAATGCATTAGGTACAGTGCTCTCAGATACAATGCTCCTCACTGATGAAAGCTGTAAGTGACAAACTAAACTGGAGATGTTGGATAAGTAGGCATTAGATATAAATTTCGGTGCACAAACTTTATAGCATACCTTCACTATCAGGGCTAGCACTGGGGGGGGGATGGCACTAGTATATGAAGAGTTACTACTGTTTTAACTGATTGTAAACATAAGAATAAGTTGATCATGTGATATTTTAGTGATTTAATATCAACATTAAATCAGCAGGGAAGTAACAAAAATAATTACAAGAATTCCAATTAATTAAAATTTAGTAAATTCCAAATTAAATTCTGCATCAAATTTAAAAACAGAAAGATTTTAATTTGTTGAGCATTTGTTATTAAAGTTAAAAATACACATTTTTAGTTCATAACTTAAAAAAAATAGGAGAGTAGAGACTTATTTACACATATTGCGGTAGACATAGAAAAGACAGGGTATGAGTCTTCTGTAGATTAATTTATTTCTCTCAATGCTATTTTTTTGTCAATATCGTCTTCTAAAAGTTGTCTTTTGTGTAATATTACTGTACTTAACATGAAATGTTGACAACATGTTTATGTCAACTATATTAATAAGTGAAAGCAAATTAATATAGCCTTTTTTTTTAAAAAAAAAAGGGGGTGTTGCATTTTCTTCCAAATTTTTTAGATATAACTTAATTATAAAAACATTTTTAAAATATTTTACTTTTAAATATTTCATATTGACTTAAATAAGTTATTTTATAACCCTAATAGCAGCAGCGTAAATGCTACGTAAGATTTCAAGAATAACGTGTGCATGTGTGCTCTTACGCATACCTATATACCACATTATATGCTATAAAAAGGTATTTTCGAACCATATATATATCCTAACTTAATAGCACTGAGTTAACTTTTGGAGACTTTTTGCCAGAATCATAATGCAGCTATTAAGTTAGTATATCTATATTTGGTTTAAAAATATCTTTTCATAGCGGCTTCCTTCAAGTCAACTTGAGTCTCATTAGAATATGAAAAGAGTGTAAAGTTAAATAATTACATTGATACAGATGATGAAAATACACAATCAATTAATTAACAAAAAAAAAGCATACAACTATTTCTTTCTTTTGGTATGTGCAGGTAGATTGGGGGGGGGGGGGCAGACAGAAAAAGCTATTAGCCATTCAACGGTCAGTTTAATTCTGTGAGGATTGACGGAATTCTATACTGCAAAATATATGGTAACACAGTGGCCATGCAGAGAAGAATTTGCCTTGCTGCTAAGTGGAATTACTTTTTTAATACCAGTCACCACCATTCTTTTTTTTTATATACCTATACTTTCCAACTAAGTATCAGTAAATATAAAATGTATTTTGGACTTGACACTCAAGTAAAATACAAGCTGCATTGTAAATATTAACATATAACAATATTGAAAGTACTGCCAATAGAAAACAAATAATAAAAATTTGAAATTATTTAGATTAATGATTTTTTTTAAAAAAATTTCAAATAGAAGACCAGGTAATATCGACAAAGATGTTGATATATGCAAATTACCTTTCATTTGGAATGATTTTTTTTTAAAAAACCATTAATCGAAATAATTTGATGATTTTTATTATTTTTTTTTATTTTTGATTGGTAGCCTCTACAGCTGTTTTTATAATATTTATTACCGTTGGCTGATGTGACTCAGCCAAAATGTTGGCATATATTTATTTTACAGCAAATTATACAGATGAACCTGGATATTTTACATATAAGCATACATTATCCAGCTGTACCACTTAAATTAATAAATCCTAAAAAAGTGGAATCACTTTTTATCTACTGCCAAAGATATTAAATAATGTAAACTGGATAATGCAAAAAATAGAGGGGGGGGGGCTAAATGAGACTCAATAAATTTGAAGACAGCATAAACATACTAATTGATATTTGTTGACAGGATTAATAACTGTTAAAAATACTCAAAATTAAAGTTTAGATCAAGTGATTGAAATAGATTTTTATTGTTGGAATACAATTCGTTAGTCAACTTTGGTTTGTTGATGTTCACTTATTGGTGATCCATCACTTCTGCATTGCATATGTAGATGTAGCAAAAAAGTTATACTACCTCCTCCCCTGGTAATCAGGCATTTGATACATAGTGATCTTTGGGTTTACATGCTGCTCTAAAAGTGCTCACATATTAGATGATTCGGTATTATTGTTTTATGAAGATTGTTTAATATAGAAATGTTTTTTATTGTTCTTTGCTTTATATTTTGCATACAATTGAATCCCCCCCCCCTGTTTTTTTTTTAACAATTCGTCTTTTTCAAGAATGAGTCTTTCTACTTAAACTATTTTGGCACATTTTTCAAGACCCTACATTAAGTCCAAGGAAACAAAGGTGAACACATATTAGATTTGCTGCTACTGCTTTTATTTATCCTTTTTTATGAAGAAAAATATTTAGTGCAGAGTTACAAATGTTTTATTTTTATATACAGTTGACAATTTATAACAAATCAGCTGACCTGGGTTTTTTGATGACAGCTTTTCTTTACCCACATTTCTCTGCATGTCTTGGCACAGTTGGTAAGGCTTTCATTGGATTTGGAGGTCCCAGGATCGATTCTGGTACTCACAGATCCAGTGCTCAAACTTCATATGGACTTCCAAGTACTAGAGCCTTTAGCACTTTTTTGCGTTACATAATTTGGTACGGTTGGTAGAGCTTCATTTTAGGATCATGATACCCCAGGATTGATTTCTGGTACTCGTATGTTTCCCCTGTCAATAGAAGCCATATGCATTTTGTGTGTGTGTGCTTATATATATATATGGACCCCTTTTACTTCACCAAAAGAAATGTTATAGATTTCGAGTAAAACTTGCTCAGCCTCAGGGATTGTCAATTAGTAAATTAGAGAATTTATTGGTAATAACAATCTTCAAATTATATATATATATATTCCATTTTTATTGTTAAAGGAGGTTGCTTTGACACCGTCCATTGTTAGGATATTGGGATTGTCTGAGTCAGGGTTCCCCAACCCTATGCTCGCGGGCACCATGGCGCCCACAGACCATTTTGTTTGCCCACCGCTATCCGAACATGATAAATTATTTATCTCACAAATAAATGTAATTTTTAAAATTTCTTATAAATTATTGTATGATATTGTAATCAAATTGCAGGGCATACTATACTTTTACAGCATAAAATATAAATGTTAATTATATGTTAAATTTTTATTTTTGAAATAAATATTTTTTTGTTCATTATGTGTATTATTAACAATATCCAACTATAAATTTCCGCCTGATCGGTATTATAGAATGTGCTCTTAAGTGCAAAAAGGTTGGGGACCACTGGTCTAAGTGTGTTGACTGTTTTTTTAATGATATATATACACACAGTTTTTTTAAAGACTTTAATGTATTCAAATGTTTTTTAATCCAAAGAGAGCATGTTATGTTTTATTGTAATACTCCATTTCTAATCAATTTTTTAATAACCTGCAAAAAACATGGAATTTTGGTGTTGCAACTAGACATACATATATCGAGGCAGTAAAAGATAGCGTTAAAGTCATAGTGAATAAACACAGATTGTATCAACGGGCCCAGATCTACAAACTTCTAATAAAATACTAAGATAAAAGATATTTATGAAGTGATGAATTCAAAAACTTCTAGGCCGATGCTACAACACATGAAAAAGAAACAAGAAAACGCGCGGGTGACCTAGTAGTTAGCATAGCTGCCTTCCAAGCAGCTCGCCCGCGTTCACTTCCCGGTCGACGCATTTTGACTTATGTAAAAAAAAAATCTTTTGTTAATGTTTTCATATAATGAATTTTTTTTCCCTTATTAATCTGAATATTTTATTTTTAATATATATTTTGTTATTGTAAAATGCTTGTTATATATATTTAAAAAAAGCACTTAAATATGTGACTAAATGTTATGATATATAATAAAAACTAATGACTAGATCATAATAGCCTTAAAATATATACATTTTCTGACTAACATAAATTTTAAATCTATGTGTATAATAAAAACTACTCGTCTTGTTTTATTTCGTTTAGTTCTGCAATCTTAATGGTATGACGTCGAAACTTTCACCAGATCGTAAATAAGAATACAGTGTTTCACCAAAGCTGTCTGATCAATAATGTAAACTTAAATTATTTTAATGTTTCTAATGCAGGTGGATAACTTAAAATGTTTTTTTTTTAAATGTGCATCTAACATTAGTAAAGAAAATAAATATTTCACAAGTACTAATTTAAGATCTATATATTATGACGATTAAAAATATATTAATTATAAATTAAAATATTTATTAAAATTTTTTAAAAAATTTACATTACTGTTAATGTATAAAAGAAATATAGAATTGCATGATTATGATTTACGTTATTACAACTTGACCTATAAGTGTCAGATATTTTCCTTACTATTCATTTTAAATAAATACATTGATAAATATTATTCTTTGGTAAATAAAAATTTTAAACACAATTCAAGATTGACAAAACCAAATAAAAAGTATTTGTTTCAGCCAGAAATTCATCTTGGGTTATTTGTCATTTCCACATACCTTTATACATAGTTTTCATGAAAGTTTGAGATGATGGTGTTCTTTTAGTTGTATTTTTATATTGGACTATTTCCATCATCTAATGAGTATTTTTAAGTATTCCAAATACCTTCAATTGTTAGTAATAGCACATCAAACAGGTTAGTATGTGCAGCAAACGTTTCGAGAGATATTATTCTCCCCTCTTTGTTGCTGGCCCGATCAGTGACTGTACTAGCATGAGATTTTTGAGTATTGAATTTTAAGGTAGTGCTCTAACTACTAACTTCAAGTCAACTATGAAGATTGTACACATAATAAGTCAATCCATTTAAAACCAAGCAATATATATATATATATATATATATAAATAACTACAACCATTAAATGTCTGTATTTTTAAATTATATAATAATAATTCAAACAAATATATTTAACACAGTATTCAAAATTAAATAATATATTCTTTACCAGAAGTACTTTCAATTGTTTCACTGACAATCTTTTTCAACTGTTAATACAAACGTACAAAAAATAAAAACTTGCATTACCCATCATTCAATCTATTCAAATTTCCCACAATTCTGTTGTCTTTATATTTGCCGATTGTTTATTCATCAAACCACCTCTATTCCTAGATATCATCATTGCCTCTTTAATTTTACGTTTTTCACTACACCTTTCAATTTGAATAATTTTTATATCTCTATTATTAAATTTAAAACCATAATTACATGTTTTATTATGATCAAATATAATTGATGGAGTATTCATATTTACTGAAGATATATTTTCTTTCTGTACACGTTTATATAATGTCTTATGATCATTATATCGTTTTTGTAATGTACATTTGGATTCCCCTATATATTTTATTCCACAACCACATTCCAAAATATATATAACAGAACTTAATTCAAACTTAGAAATCTTGGCTTTGGAGTTATTTATCATATCATTTATATTATTTGAAGAGAAAAAAGAAATTCTACACAAACCACTAAAAAGTTTATAAATTAATTTAGCTTGTTGATTAGATATAAAAGGAATAGAAATCCATTTATCACTTTTTAATTTACTTAATATTTTCTTATTATTACTCTTATTTTGATTATATTTTGTAATTGTATTATAAATAATATTCCTTCCATAACCAATATTCAACATATCAGTAATATAAACATTAATATTTTCAATTTTATCACTAATAAATTTGCATAAATAATCATTTCTAAATAAAAATGACTTCAAACCAGCTAATTTATGACTCATATGAACTTTAGAATTATATGGAATATAACCCCTAATTTCAACAGGCTTTAAAATCATATTATAATCAAACACATTATTATTTCTTTTAATAAATATATCTAAAAACTTTATAGAATCTTCTTTCTCCTCATTTAACACCCATTTTACATTATTAATCATATTTAACTCATTAAACAAATTAACTATTATTTCATTATGTCACATATAAATACATCATCAACATATCTACAATATACTTTAATTCCTTTATATTTTATCTGAGACAATATCTTAACCTCATAATTAGAAATAAAAAAATTACAAAGCTGTGATACCACCGGAAGACCCATTGGCCAACCAAAATTCATTTTATAAAAGCAATCATTAAACCTAACATATATATTATCATTCACAAATCTTAATATTTTAACAATAAAATTTCTAATATTATTATCTATAGATTTTAAAAACAAAGCTCTTTCAATAATCTCTATTGATTCAATAGAAGATTATATAAACACATAATAAGTCAATCCATTTAAAACCAAGCAATATATATATATATATACAGTGAATTCACAATCTATACTATAGTTTGTTTCCAGCCTCCCAATACATATACTAACTCATGTTTTGTTGATAAATATTGATTACAGTACATATTTTTTGGAATTGCAAGTGTACAGTAGTTTTCACTACACAAGTATATAGGCATACAATTTTAAAAATAGTTAATATAGTAATTAATAATCAATTGAAGGAGCACAATATATATTTATAGAGTATGTGTTCACTCATGCATTCACTGAAGCAATAAAATAAAAACAACAACTAGGCCTTATTTTTATTTTTAAAATAAAATAGCAAAATGTCTGACTTTCAATCTATTATCAGGAAATTATATTTTTTAATTATTTTAATAATTTAAATCAGTAATAATTCTAAAATTTTGCTCAGAAAATATTTTATTATACACAATACTTTTCATTAAATTCAAAAAGGATAATAAAGATGGAAGATAAAATGTGCTTTCAACATCAACCAAAGACACTCACAGATAAACAATGATTTCCTAGTATTATAGTTGGCATTTCAATACAATAACAAGTACTTCAGAGCTGACCTATGAAAGTAATTTCATTTTATTGATCAGTTTGGAGACTATAACATTAGAGGGTATTATATTAAAATATGACAATGTTTAGTGTATGACTTTATTAACACTAAATGTAAACAGAAATTTTTAATGTACCATCTTATCTACCAATAATCACTATTTCATTATTTCCACATACTGAAAAATAATCAATCTCAACAGATCACTTTTGTGTGTGTGTGTGGGGGGGGGTTTCTTCATTTTTTCTTTTCCGCAAACCCGAGACAACTGCTTGTAAGGCGGCTGTGCTGACCACTCGGCCACCAACGCTTGACCAGATCACTTGTTTCGATTCATACTAAATAGCACTTGCAGAAAAAGTTTTAGCATTTTGAGAAATATGAATATGAGTGAATATGATGAGGTCATTGCTCTCCAGATCAGCTAACTTGTTTTTGGTGAAGATTTAAAATATTTAAATATTCAATTGATTAATATTATATTGTATATAATCATGGGTGGTAATTGACAAGATCGATTTTTAGTAGAATAACAAAGTATTTTTGTTTAATATATTTTTAGTAATTTTATAAATAACACCTTTACTGTACTAAGTTTAGTGTATATCTATTATCTGTGCGCGTGTATGTCAAATATAATTTATATAGAATAAAAATAAAATTGGAACTTTTAACAATATACTATAAAAATTAGCTATAATAATTTACATCACAAATATCCAATTACGAATATACATGTATGTATTTGGATTTACTTGCTCTGTGAATACGTTTACATTCTCAGATACATATTTAGAAGCCGTAATTTGCTAATAGACTTATAAATAAATATATATATATATAGAAATAATTACCTTTGTCTGCCGTTTGCTTATTTAACAAATAACTTGTTATATTTACACTGCGTTTACTGACTTTGTAAATATCTTTACTACAAACTAATTCCATGTGTGATATCAGATCCTGTCGACAGCGCTTATGATGTTCTACATGCCAAAGCCTCCGCCATTCTTCAGGTGTGCTGCAATAAAATATATAAAATATCAGAAAAATATTACAAATAAATTATCATTTTCATTTAAAAATATTTAATAATTATAAAGTATTTATAAAATATTAGCAAGATCAAGTATTACCAAAACACTTAATTTGATTCTTTTATATTTTTTTAAAAGAAAGTTAATGGCTTTATTGCTCGGGAGTTCTTGAGAAGTTCGAGTGCCAAGTCGGCAGACTCTACTAACCCAACTAACATCGCAGGTAAAAAGCATATCAAAGTATTAGTTTGATGGGGGGGGGGAGGCGAAAGTCGGCTCAAATGCATAATAGTATTGACCGTGAATGAAAAAACCAAAAACTTATCTAAAGATATAAATTAAATACTGGTATTCTCCGATTTACTTTTTTGATAATGTTCGAATACAGAAGTACTCGACGACGTAATATATTATAATCATTAATTATAACTTTTTTTTTGTTTTTTTTTAAATAAAATTTTTGTGATCTGATTACATAGTGGAATTTGAAAGTATACGAGACACACTATTATATCATTTGGTAACTATTTTAATAGTTTGCAGGAGATTTATTTCTTAAAGTATCTTAGGTGATGTAAAAGTTTTGTAAGACTATGTATATTATTTACAACGGTGATCTATTTGCTTCAAACCTATGGTTTGGTTGGAATGGCTATGAGACTCCAGATTGCTGCAAAGATATCCAGAGGCTCAAGAGTACTGTCTCTGGTTTTAATTTTCTTTATTAAATTAAGGAAAAGTCATTAAAGATGTCCCAATTCTAATAGAAGGGACCAACCCATTTTTGATGTTGCTTGAAAGCGATAAAAGTAGGGGTGTGTGTGTTTGATCTGGATAAATAGATTGTTGTGTCCTGGTGGCTTTGTAAGGTCTGACAGTAAAATATGGCATGTTCAGTGCAGCCTTCTGACATAATTGGCAGATTGGGTCTATTTTTAAGATACCACTTTTGTAGGATAAAAAGAAGTTTGTGGGAGAGCTTCGAGATTCAGTTTTAGCACAAAATCCAAGAACCAATATCTGTACTTTGTAATGATGTTTGTTGTTGAACTGTAGTAGGCCCGGTTCAGAAGGGCTTGCTGTGTATGTAAGGTTGTAAGCATCCCAGAAGGTGATGGGTATGTTTTCGAATGAGGGTAAAAAAATATATTGGCCAATCATTTTTCTTGGGTGGTGGATCTGTCCATTTGTGGCACTTGAATAAGGCCGGCAGTACTTGGATAAATTAGAAGGATTTTATAAATTATATTGAAGGATTTCTGGGGGTGGATGTATGAATGGAATGGAAGGACAGGCCATTGAGCTTTGAGGGATTTTGAGTTTTTCTAAGACATCAGCTGTCTTTTTATTCCATATCAATTTGGAGTATAACAAATTGATTTTACTAATAAATCTATTAGAGAATTTGGTCATTGGCATGAAGTAATTTATTTTGGGAAATACCAGCATATTAAGAAGTGAGATTTTGGCATGAATTGATAAATAAACCTTTGGACAGATTGTCAGTAATTTTTTAAGTTGTAATGAGAATTGATTCTTGTATTGCATTTCTCATTGAGGTTGGTGATTTGAAGATAGGGAAGCCAAGATATTTCTGTGGCTTGGCAGTGAATTGGGAATAAAAAATAGAACTGGTATATAATTTCCAGACAGAGGATTTGTTCACATTGAATTCAAGGTTATATTGTTGTAGGAGTGTTACCAATTTGTGTATTGATGGAATAAAAATTCTGGTGAGTTTATTTTTCAATTGCAGTAAAAAGAGGGTTGATATATGCAATGAATAAGAGGGCACTGAGCAGAGAGCCCTGGTGAATAGAATGAAGAGGTTTGAATCCCGGTGCAACCTTTCCATCAAGAGTCACAAATATTTGTCTACTGTAAAGAAGGCTTGCAGTAATACGTATAATTGATTCTGAAACTATGCTTTTTTAGGATTTCCAAAAAAGGTTTCTATTCTGACAGAATCAAATGCAGCAGAGATATCAAATTGGATAACCACCGGTTTAGACTTTCTTGTGATGTTGATGTAATTTAAAGATAGTTTGAAGATGCTGATTGCATCTGTTGTTGAGGCTCCCTTCTTGACAAATTGATATTTAGACATAAATGGGAGAATTTGTCTTTGGATCTTGTTTTTATATCAGATTCAATAATTTTAATCATAATAGGGGTCATCAAAATTGGCCTTAAGTTGTCTAGTGGAGATGGTATTATGGGTTTTTTTTTAAATGGTACAAGTGAGATTGGGTAGAAACCTTCAATATCATAGCTGTTGTCTGATAGATAATTGATCATGGAGAATTTAGAGAGATGAAGTAATAGAAATTTAGGTATTCCATGAGTTGAGAAATACTTTATCTTCACTGAAACAAAAGATAGAGACCAAAGTTATTTAGAAGTATTCATATTAACAATATATCATATAAATGACACATAATTAAAGTAATTACATTCATCATTTGTGTTGATTAGGTCCACCAAAATTTTCATCCAGTTCTTTTTTTTGGAATTGGCAATAATAAAAGTTCTAGCAAAGTTTTAACATTTGATACAGATATCGGCATAATACAAATAAACAAAATGTTTATATTTATATATATGACTATTTGCCATTGTCTCATTTAAGTATTTGAATGTCTTTAAAAAAATTTAACTTTATTTAAATTTCACAATGCTAGTATGTCACTGGCCAACCCAACAACATGTGGAAAAGTGAGAATAATACTGCTCAACATATTATGCATATATTAATCATGTGAATGTAATTGAAAAAATTAAAATAGGTACCATTTTTTAAAGACATTAGATGGTGGAAATACTCCAATATATAAATACAACTAAAATACCATCAATACTAAAACAACATGTTTGTTTGGGGTACTCTTATGCCCAAAAAATCTTTGTTGCTACTATGTTAAAATTTAATTCCTGTTTTCTATTTTGTAAAAGTAAAACAAACTAATTACAGTGCTTAAAAATTAGCATCTACTGTAGGAAGTCAATTCAAGATGAATTGATTTGCTTTTTTGAGAACATTCTTTGGCTTTTGAAAAATTGAAAAGTACAATTTTACTCATAAACTTAGTTATTTATTCTATTTTTGAATAATCAAGTTAACTATTTATTTCTTTGTAAATATATACTGTTTATGTTGATATTTTATTTGAATATATTTTTAATAGAAAATATTTACTAATGATTAAACAAGATGTGTCTACTATCAAATAAGAAATATCCACTGTCAAAAACATAGCTTTTTTTATTTTTGCAATTGAAGTTCAATTTAAAATTTATCATTAATTGAATAGAAATTTAATGATTTTTTTTTAGGTGTCATAGCATCGGCCGGGGTGCGAACCCACAACCCAGGCAACTGCCTGCAAGTGCAATGCAGTCACGCTGACCTCTCAACCACCAATGCAAGACATTTTCTTATTTTTGTTGTTAAAATACATAATTTTACCATAAAGACTAAAATGGCCTATTTTTCTTTTTATCTATTTTCTTTGTTTATTTTTGAGAATTATTTTTATTTTTTAAATTTATTTATAATTTTTTTCCCCTAAAATAAATTAAAAAATAACATTTTTTCCACTAAATATAATAAATTATGCAAAATAGTCATCAAATATCCACATAAATTGTTATATCATAGTTGAAAGTGGACATATGAATAAACATTAGTAGTTTTATTACAGCCTTAATAGCTAAAAGTTTCTGTTTCAATCAGATTATAAAAACAACAGCAATAAAACCATAAGCTTATTAAATTATTCATCCATGTGTCTGACTGTCATTGATAAATATATGAAGATCTAGTGTCTGAACCTAGCCTGACACCTCTCTGAGGAGTGCCAAAGCACGAAACCATGGTCAGAGTGTTTGGGAAGGGGTTCCTGACAGAGATATTTAAGTGCTGGCTCTGGCTAAGCATTTATCATAAAGCTTGTAGAGGAATTTGGCAACCCTCATTGTTTATAACTTACAAGCTTAGGGTCATGTGATCTATGACTTATTTTGACTATGAAAATCAACTTCTTTTTAATGGGAAGTCATATGCTTCTAATAGTAGCAAGAAGCAACACAATGTTGTTAGCTATTATTTCACAATATTGCAACAATTAAATCTAGCTCATTAATATTTAGTGAATTAGATGGTGTTTTAAGCTTCATATGCTCTTAGTTGGAACGCTTGAATCTGACATTTATATATTATATATAAATATAGAGAAGAAGGTGGGTCCCCATCTTTTCCCCTTAAGTTCTGGCTTTGTGTTCTTGAATTGAGAGTTCCACATGCAGTCATTATTACATCTGATTGGCTGTCACATAAGCATTTTCAAGGTTTTAGTCTTTTATGTTATTATCACATTGATGTGTGGAAGAGGGTGGAGCAAAAAAGTTCATCACAAGTTTTGCTTTAGTTTATTCTATTTAAATTATATCTAAAAATTGTGATATATTAAGTTATTTATTATTAATTAATTAGGTGTTAAAAGCATTGAGTTATATAATTAAATCTTCAAAATTGTATAAATTATTTAAATTCTGATATTGCTAGGTTCTTTGATTTACAATTAAATTATTACATCTCTAATTAAATCGTATATTCATATCCTAAACTATTTATTAAAGTAACTTTTTCTTACTTCATAATATATTTATATCGGTTATTTTCACTATTACAATTAGATATTCAGCTATGTAATTAAAATTTATACAAGTGCTCACATAATAAATATGAATATTTAATTTAGTATAGTAATTTTTGCATATTATTATACTATTTCTACAAGTATATATCCTCTATTATAATTAAATAAATCACTACATCAATAAATACACCTATTTTTTTCTTTCAAAAATTTAATTCAATTATATAAATAATTTTTCATATAATTTCTTTATAAATATTGTTTATGAAACAAACTTTTATATATATATTATTTTTTACATCATTATAATTTTCTGGAGCCATTTTCAAGATTTATTTCTATAATTATATATATACAGATTTATAACATTTTATAAGTATAAGGCTGCGAACTACGCTTCCAAGCCTACTCGCGTTTATTTTTTGTCGAAAAACATTGATTACAATAGAATACAACGCGCGCACACACGTATAACACAAACGCTTTATATGTATAAATAAAAAGTTTTAAAAAATTATATAATTATATGTTTATATATATATTAATAATTACCATATTTTTATTCTGATCGTTAAAATCCAAATATTATGATTTTATCCTGAAATTAAATCTTGGAAGTACTACCAACATTATATTTTTTGGTACAGAAGGCATTACATAAATACAAAATACATATGCTGGTTATGTAATAGAGAGAGAGATACAATTTCTTTTTACCTGCCCTGCATTTGATAATATTCGCTCATCCATACTATCATTGTACAAAGAAATAGTGACATTCAAACACTTTTAACAATCAAGGTAGCTGTCTTGCGTTGTTAGCCGAGAGGTATCGCAGCCGCCATGCAAGCAAATAGTTGGTTGCAGACGGTTGTGGGTTCGCGTCCCGGCCGATGCTATGACACATGGAAAAAAAAAAACAATCAAGGTAGCTACCCACATATTCGAGCAAGTACTTTTACATTATTCTCACTATGGTGTACAAGATGCTCCTTCATGTATAACAATAATCCATGAAGACATCCAAATACATTTCTGGAACAAAGTGGAACTACACTTAAGGGATGAAAAAACCACATTGCAACAACACTCAAAATTATATTATGAAAAAACACTAATAAAAGAGAGAACTAAGAGCCTTGTCAGTGTATAAAACTGATTGGATGTGCATATAAAAAACGTAAACTCGCATTTGTAAACCACACGTATCTCTTGCTCTTGTTGCCCCCTCCCCCAATTACAATTTTCACTTGTTTATATTAACTTACCTTTTATCTGTATGTGGTAAAAGTTATAAATGTAACCCTTTTCTTGTTATATGCAATAAAGTACTTTTGAAAGTAAAATAAACGTGGCGAATAACTTTTTTCTCTCAATTAGAAACGTAATTTGTAAACTTCTAACATTACCCTTCGGGAAAATATTATATGACAGCAGATCGAATTTGGAAATAATAAAGAAAAATAAATCGTATGCGCTTTCCCACAAATAAAAGGAATCTGTTTGAATATATTTGCAAATTTCAATTGGGGGGGGGGGGGTGTCTTTATATTGAAGGCATGCAGTTAGATTGCAGTATAATTTATAGCCCCACTATATTGTCTTTCTAAATACATAGTTTTATATAAAAAAATTGTAATCTCTTTGTCTTTTAAGGAAACAACTTCGAACACATTGTAGATCTTTTAATTTTTCCTATAATTGCCTATTTAATAACTGGACAAAGATAAGTAGATTAATATATACAGTACAATTGTGAACTCAGCTACATCTAATTATACAACTTCAATTGTACACTATCAAAAAAAAAAAGTATAAAATAAACAAAGAAACATTAAAATGATGAAATTTTATGATATTTGATAGCAATTTCACATTCTCAGAGTGTCATATGGTTATATACTAATAAAACTTCTTTCCAAATTCGATGTACTGTATTTTGCATTAAATATATTCTGAATATAATGCTAATAACTATTTTACAAAATTTTAGAACATACTAACATTTGAGACTGTATGTCAAATAATTAGACTCTAGATGTAATATGCTGGACTATTTCCATCATCTATGAATGGATGTTGAATGTACAGAAATTATTTAAACAAATAACTTGTTAGTAATAACACACAATTAGACAACACTGGTTAGTAATTACACAATATGTGAGTATCATTCTCCACTCTTCTTCAATTGTTGCTGGCCTGATATGCACAGTGACAGTACTCACATAAAAGTTCAACTCCCCTCTTTAGATTCTTGAATATCAAATTTAAGAATCTAAAGGTGTGAGTTCAACTATGCAAATCACTGCAACATCTGAAGAAGAGTGGAGAATATTACTACTGGAAACGTTATGTAATTTACCTGGATTGTCTAATTATGTGTTATTATTAACAAGTTGTTTGTATTTGAAAAGAATAAATTTTTCTGTACATTCAACATTCATTCACAGTAATAAAAGGAAATAGTCCAACATTTTTTTTTCAATGTTATTGAACAAAAAAATTGCCCAGAGCTTATTAATAGCAACAAAAGTCTGACATTTCACTGTTTATTACTTTCAAAAATATATTTTATTCATTTATAGAGGAAGGTACATAATTGTGTATATGGCAATAGTTAGAGCTGCTGTTAACAAGCATCGTCTGCAATGGATTTACAGGGATACAGTTCAAATAGGATGGTTAGGAGGTAGGTCATACCATCCCTGTCATCACAGCAATAGGGGAAGAATCCGTCCTGACAAGGCCAGAGGAATCGCCCATAGAATGAAACGGAATGTCTTGAAACTTATATTTTTAGTTGATCCCAGGTCTGAATCACCAACTGTTCTGGGCAAGTCCTCTTGTCAATCTCCCTAGCCTTCCGTATGAAATTTATAAGGAGGTCCTCGGGACTATGGTCAATCCTACTTTTGACTGTTTATTTTAAAAATAAAACTATAGTTAGCTTTTCTTATTCTTATTGCTTGTTTGATTGCCACAGTAAATATATGTGGACGTGTTTTTTCTATTATTAATAAACTTTAAATTTAACACAGCTCAATGTATATATAAACAAAGAGCGTAAATCGCCCTACCCCAGGCTGTCTTAATTTGTGTGTATTATATGTATATTATAGAGGATTAAAACAGACTTTCAAGCTTCTTCATCTATCTCAAACCACCGAAATGATCAATATTTACATTTACGTATTTCGCGCTGAACCAGCACTCATCAATTGATGCTCCTCAAATTTTTTAAAAACTTTAAAAAAAAAAACAAGAAAAAAACTAAATTACTCAGAAACTGACCCCCCCCCCCAAATAAATACGAAATATCTATATATAAATTAGTAATTTGATGCTAAACCCATGAAAAATCAAGAAGGCAAAAATTAGTTTTTAATATAATTTTAAATTCACATTTATTAATAAAAGATTTCAATAATTACATATTATAAATGAATAAAGATAAAATAAAAAAATTGCAGGGATAATTTTTTATACCCAGTAAATATTTTACTTTTCAAATTTATGTAATAATAAAAAAAAATACCTAGGAGAATTAAATTACAAATTAAAAAACAAACATAATGTGTATTAATATTTATGCAGATTTCTGTAGTAAATGAGGTTTTTCTAATTTAATTAGATTACGTCAAAAAAATTAGCTGACAATCGACTACACTCATAGTAGATAATACCAACTACAACATAATGTGGCTTTATACATTTATTCACAGCTTCCAAGAGCAGTTTTTTTAACATTACTTTAAATCTATCTATCTACTGAAGTCAGATAACTAATTGATATCATGTGATTGTGTGTAGTTTTCATGCATTTTAGAGACGTTAGAAAGGTTAATACCAATAACCATATCATATGACTTTTCAACCTTTTATATGATTCCAGAAGCCATTATTTTCCATCTGCTCTTGTGCCATTTACTTCAAAGCCTAAGTTAACAACAATTGACAGCATCCTCGGATATTATAGAACTATATCATCTAATATATATATATGAAAAACAAAAAACACAAGTTAAAAACTTGCATATGCTTGTATTTATGACAATAGATGGCGTTATATCAAAAACACCTTCAAGCGTTTGTTTACATAAACGTCAGAGTGAGTATTTCACTATCTCTAACTTAATTTCCACCTTCATATCATGATTTCAAGCTATTTGCTATCGTCAGTGAAGGACAGGATTAAGAAACTAGATCTAAAACACAAACTCTGAGCGTTTAAGAAACAGTTTCTATTCAGCTTGCAAGCATGAATCTTTTTAGACACGTAATGTCTTCAAACTCAGCATAGCATTCCAGATAGCTACATGGGTCTGATATCAGTTCAGCATCACCACATAGTAGAAGCCTCTGCAATATATATCATTGCAAGAAAGACCTCAAAGGTACATTTATGAAAAACAAAAAACACATGTTAAAAACTTGCATATGCTTGTATTTATGACAATAGATGGCATTATACCAAAAACACCTTCAAGCGTTTGTTTACATAAACGTCAGAGCGAGTATTTCACTATCTCTAACTTAATTTCCACCTTCATATCATGATTTCAAGCTATTTGCTATCGTCAGTGAAGGACAGGATTAAGAAACTAGATCTAAAACACAAACTCTGAGCGTTTAAGAAACAGTTTCTATTCAGCTTTGCAAGCGTGAATCTTTTAGACACGTAATGTCTTCAAACTCAGCATAGCATGCCAGATAGCTACATGGGTCTGATATCAGTTCAGCATCACCACATAGTAGAAGCCTCTGCAATATATATCATTGCAAGAAAGACCTCAAAGGTACATTTATGAAAAACAAAAAACACAAGTTAAAAACTTGCATACGCTTGTATTTATGACAATAGATGGCGTTATACCAAAAACACCTTCAAGCTGAATAGAAACTGTTTCTTAAACGCTCAGAGTTTGTGTTTTAGATCTAGTTTCTTAATCCTGTCCTTCACTGACGATAGCAAAAAGCTTGAAATCATGATATGAAGGTGGAAATTAAGTTAGAGATAGTGAAATACTCGCTCTGACATTTATGTAAACAAACACTTGAAGGTGTTTTTGGTATAATGTCATCTATTGTCATATATATATATTGAATGCTTAGGATTAGGGTAGATTTCTTCTAGATAAAGTGAGCTGCTTTGTGAAATGTAATGATCACACTAAAAAATTTCATGTAATATTGTAATTGGTATTATTACCTTCTTACCAAAAATAGTAAAGACCAACAGTTGGCATAAGACTTGATAGATATTTCTAGAAACTGCCTACATACATATATATATATATATATATATATATATATGCAGTGTATATAGGCATGATATATATATATATATATATATATATATATATATATATATATCAAAGTGTTAACCATGAAGAGACACTGGCCAACTGCTTGGAATAACAGCTAGGCCACCAACGCTTGACTAGAAACTGACTTTGTGTCATATTTATATAATTATGCAAGTGGATTTTGGGTTTGGTTCAAATAACTTGAGGGTTTTTACTGTTTGCACTATTAGATTGAATGTATAAAGAAATAAATGATAATTATTAGATGTATAAATTGATTAGTTCTAGCTTTGAGTCTTCATTGACAAAGATAAAAGACACAGATTGTTTTTCGGGCAATGGTGTTTTGGTTTTTCATGTATTTACCTTTATTCAATTAATTTTTACGATATAATATAATAAATGATTATCATATAAATTAATTGAATAAAGGTACTCACTTTAAAAATCCTTTAATTAGTTATTTGAAGTCCATTTTAGATGTTTCCTTCTGTTCAATAGCTAACATAGCAACATATTTATGGCTAGTTTGGCTAAAGAATTTCTTAACAATCTTTTAAACATTATTAAGCGTATGTAAAGGTTCATCTCTGGTGAAATGAAGCACTCAAGGCGCATAGTATTAAGGTTAAAGCCTTAAATTTTATTATTTTTAATTTATATATACAATAAACACCTTCATACTTCCATTCTTTTTAAATTCATATAAATAAAGATATAAAAGACAAATGTATTTTATTATTTTTAATTTATATATACAATAAACACCTTCATACTTCCATTCTTTTTAAATTCATATAAATAAAGATATAAAAGACAAATGATCCCCAAGATGCATTTCGTGCTGAACCAGCACTCATCAGTTGGCCCAAGTCACTATCTCTCATATATATATATATATATTATGCAAAGTATTTATCTAGAGTAAATTGTTACATTTTATTTTCATTTACCATTGTCAAACTCCCTCCACTTACAACATTGACGCCATCCATTTCAGATAAATACACTGATTATTACTAATCATTTTCGAAACTGGAGATTATCAATGCTAGCTACAGTTGCCGGAAGTGTTAAAAAACCCAGAAAACAGTATATATTTCCTAAATCCATTTTACAAACAACAGTATTTAATCTGGGAAATCATTAATCGTCATTTTTTTCTGCAAGATTATATTTTAAAAAAAAAATCATTTAAATCATTTGTCTAACAAGCAGTTTTTCAAAATATTTTTACAATTTTTTATACCATTAGAGGGGAATTGAACCAGACTTTCAAACTACCTTTTAGTCATCAACTCCGTCTTACACAATCATACATGCGAAAAAAATAGCAATTTTTCAAACTTTAATGGACAGGTTTCAATTCTCCCCACACTCTTCAGCCATCCATATTATTGAAAATCCGCGGCTGGCATGTTTAAAGCATTTGTTTTCCATTGTCATACCCATGTGGATTGAAAGTCATTTTGGCTCCTCATATGCGAGGTATATATATTGGAGATCATTTATCTTTTTCGCACATATGTAGTCGTATGTATTGGTTATATAACATGGGTTGATATCTAAAGGTAGTTTGAATGTTTGGGTTCAAATTCCCTCTAATTACATTCAGAATAAAATATATAAATACTTGTATTTAAATTTTACATATTTAGCCTGTATCTACCCATTCCTCTTCTGTATATTTAAATGAGCTTGGGGTACTGCATATGAGGGGTCAGAATGAATCACAATCAACATGTCATGATAATACAATTAGCAAACAAGGGCTTTGAACATGACCTCGACAGATTTTCAATGTTATGGACAGCTGGAGAGTTGGGGTGTGGAGAGGATTGAAGCCTGTCCATTAAAGTTTGAAAAATTGCTATCTTTAATGTAAACCGAACAATGATTACATGTGTGTGGAAGATCTAGACCAACTGGTTCCGCACGAAATACATATAATTGGAAATCATTTTTCTTTTTTGCAAGTATGTCAATCGTGTGCATCGGTTGTATAAGATGGAGTTGACGACTAAAAATAGCTTAAAAGTCTGGATTCAAATTCCCTCTAATTTATAGATCCCTGAACTAAGTGGGCCCACAGACATTGTTCTTTGCAAATTCGGTAGTTATGCCACTGGTTTTGGGGCATAGATATTATAGCACTTTATTATCTAATGTGGTAGCAGATACTTTAGACGCGGGAATATACCTAACGAAAAAACATTTTAGCTAATTGAATCCAACCTATTTGTTGTATAGAGACATACTTTATTTTTATCAATATGTTTCTAGTAAATAATTGTGTTTGGAAGATATAATCCATTCTCTTTTACTTTCATTATTAATAATGAATTGTTCCCAAATAGTCAGTAAAATTTGTTTCTAAATTCAGATGTATACATACATACAAACACACACACACAAAGAACATTGAATGTCTCAATATAAATGAAAATAAAGAAAGTAAAATTGGCCTTTTTTTTCATTAACGCAGATACATTGAAGTTAACGATACGGGGGGGGGGGGGATTTGGTCGCAGAAAAAAATTGATTCTCTTATTCTCACAATAACACTTGATACCGAAAGTTTTATTTTCTAATAATTTATTAATTGAAAAAATCATTTTATAATATTTATTACTTTTCGAAACCTTTATTTCACATATGTGTGTGCGTTTATAACACTGGGAAGGAGATGTTGAGATATTTTATTTATTTACAAGTTAGTAAAATAAATGTAAAAATAAAACATGTATATACGTAAAGGAAAAAACAAGTTTGATTCGACTAGGTTTTGAAATAAACATAAAAAAGAACAGTCAAAATAATGAGGCATTTTTTTTCTGAAATGAATTACCCGGAAGTTTAATGGGACTGTTCTATAATGATGTGCTTAATGAAACAGCATCCTTATAATAGGAAGATGGAATACGTACTTTATTTACATTAGAATGCCTATTTTCTATTGATTTGGACATAAAAATCTTAAATTGCCTCCAACTAAAAGCTATCTAAAGAATTAATTTTCAGAATAAAAAATTTTATGTATCAATATAGGCTCTTATAAAATTTGTCTGTCTCTGCTCAATAGTTTTACTGGATATTATCGTTTTTCTATTTTTTAGTGGATATTATCGTTTTTGTTACTATAAACATACATTTTCTATATATATAAAATCCAGAAATGCGTGCAATATATTTTTTTCCAGGTAGCCAATACGTATTCAAATTACCTAGACGTCGGGTTATTAGCTAGTAGCAATTATTTGCAAATGATTAAAAGAGAGGGTTGATAACATACATATTATCATCATCATTAACTAATTAACTAAAACAAGATTTGAGGGGTTCTGTTCTTTGATAGGTATATTTTATAGAATATTTTTACCTCTTTTTCACTGCTTTTTCTTATTTCAATAACTTATTTACTTAATTTATAAACCCTAATCAAGTGTCCCATCTCAAAAGTTTAAATGCCATTTTTTAAATAGTTTTTTTTTTATTCGGAACAAACCTAGACTACTACAAACAGAATATTTTATAAGCCACTTTCTTAACTCATTTTTTTTTTTTTTGATCCTACAGAATACTAATTTAAAAAAGCTAATTATTGAGAAAAAAAAAAGATAGTTGATAATTATCAATAAAATAAAAGTTGTATGTGGTTTAATACGCTACAGAGGAGCAGCTAGTGGAGACCAAAGACCATGAATATGACCCCAATCCTCCGCTTCTGATGCTGTTACTTTACTAAAGAGCAAATAACCATTCGAATATTTGATTTATTATGAAAAGGTACAATAAACTTAAGCCAATTAAATACAGCGCCAGATTTCTGCAAAACACTGCTAGAATCATAGAGTAATGCAAGGTGTGTTTACATAATATTATGAAAACAATTAATTTGTCACTCCTTCAAAAAAATTAGAATTAACAGAACAGATAAATATTAATAGAGATACAAGCTGGATTTAAGTGGTTTTAGTACAGTAGATCATATTCAGGTATTGAGAGAAGTTGTAGAAAGGACAAATGAATGAGTTGCCATTGTGTTTTGGATTTGTAGAATATGAATAAGCATTTGATTCTATAAACATTTCTTCAGTGATTAAAGCATTGGATCATCAAGGTATAGATCCCAGATATTGTCATATTTTTAAGAATATTTATAAAAATGCAGCAGCAACATTGAGAAAAGTGTAAGACAAGGTGACTCCATATCTCCAAAACTTCTTACAGCAGTGTTGCAAGAAATATAAATGGGAAACAAAAGAAGTGAAAATAAATGGAGATTATTTAAGTCATTAAATTTTGCAGATGATATAGTTGTGTTTTTGCAAATAATGCTTCAGGGCTGTACAAAATGTTGCAGGAGTTATCAGATGAAAGTAGGAAAGTAGGACTAAAGATAAATGTTAAAAAGACTAAAGTAATGTTCAATGGATTTTCTCAAAACATAAAAATTAAGATTGATTATGATGAGTTAGAAGAAGTTAACAGTTACAAATACCTTGGTCAGATTGTTAATACAGATGGAAACATAATGATTGAAATTAATCATAGAATTAAACTCGGTTGAAATGCTTTTGGTAGAAATAACTTGATACTAAAAATAATATGTGTGTTTGAAAAGGTTTTTAGCAAATGTGTTCACACCACTCGAAAGAAGTATGAAGAGATGCATGTTGGGACTAACAAGAAGTGATCAAAAACACAATGTATGGGTAAAAGAACAAAGGTGTTACTGACCTCATTGAAAAAATTAAAAGATAATGATGACAATGCTACTTCCAAAATAGTTGCATATTTAAACCGTTTTATGACTGAAATCCACCAGTGATGATGATGACTAGTTTCACAAAACAATATAATTACTCTTAAATTTCTTTTAATAAAAAATAAATTTTATTATTGGTTAGTCATCAATATACAAATAGAAGATTTACATAATAAAAAGTAGTTACATAATAATAATAATAATAACCAATCCCTCCCCCCCTAACGTAATTTGAACTCGATTGTTAATATCATATAGGGTGATATGTGTGTGTTAATATTTCTAGTGGGTGAATAGAAGTCTCATATTATGGAAAATTTTATATTTATAAATAAACAGCTGATGCATGCACCTACACTCACATTGTTTATTACCATAAAATTTGTGCCTATAATCTTAAAATAATCGAAAAATAAGTGGAGAAAAAGGTTTATAGGAATATGTTCCTAAATTATTCATCTCAATTACCATTAATATAGGTTGCTAATTAATTTAAAATCTGTCTCATTATGCTGACTTTATACCTTCATCGACTTGTACATTCATAACATATTCATGTATGTGCTTTCCATTATTAATAAATCTTAGGTTTAACCTTTATATATGATAAGAATAACATTTTTCACAATACCTGAACTAATACATAATAAAAACATTTTTAAAAAGGATTGAATATCTCGAATTTTGTAAAATGGTGCGGAAAAGGATTGAATATCTCGAATTTTATATCTGCAATAAGAAAAAAAAGGTGGAATTATTACTAAAAAGAGATATCATGCAATGGGTAGAATACTTTTATCAAGGATTATATAGTAATAAAGAAAAAGTACCTCCTACATCTATTACATCTTCTGAATTGCCCAGAATTTTAAATGAAGCGAGACATGCAAATGTATGAAAAAAGGAAAGGCTCCAGGTAATGATGGAATGATAATTGATATATTAAAAGAAGCTGGTGAAGAAATATAATTTTTTTTAGCAAAGTTATATACCAAATGTCTAAATGATAAAGATGTACCAGATGATTGGAAGAATGCAGTATTAATATTAATATTTAAAAAACGGTTATAAAGAAGATATTAGAAATTAGATCTATCAGCCTTTTATCAGTTTTATACAAAAAATTTTACAAAGATAATTACAACTAATCTACAGAGAACATTGGATTTCCACCAACTAAGAGAACAAGCTGGATTTAAAAGTGGTTTTAGTACAGTATATCATATCCAGATATTTGAGAGAAGTTATAGAATGTATATAAATGAATATGAGTTGCCATTATGTTTTGGATTTGTATATTATGAAAAGGCATTTGATTCTATAAACATCTCTTCAGTGATTAAAAACATGTTGTATCGTCAAGGTATAATCCAGGAGTCATATTTTAAAGAATATTTAGAAAAATGCACCAGCGATAATTAGATTACATAATAATACTGGTAAAATCAACATTAAGACAGGGTGACTCCATATCTCCAAAACTTTTTACAGCAGTGCTGCAAGAAGTATTTTGTGGATTAAAATGGGAAGCTAAAGAAGTGAAAGTAAATGGAGATTATTGTCAATTTTGCAGATGGTGTGGTTGTTTTTGTAAATAATGCTTTTAGAGCTGCAGGAAATGTTGCAGGAGTTATCAGATAAAAGTAGGAAAGTAGAATTAAAGGTAAATGTTAAAAAGACTATTAATGTTTAATCGATTTTCTCAAAATATGAAAATAAAAATTGATTTTGATGAGTTAAAAGAAGTTAACAGTTACAAATACCTTGGTCAGATTATTAATACAGATGGAAACATAATGGATGAAATTCATCATAGAATTAAACTTGGTTGGAGTGCTTTTGGTAGAAATAACTTTATACTAAAAGAAAATGTGCCTATGTGTTTAAAAAGGTTTTTAGTAAATGGGTTTTACCAGTTTTTACTTGTGGATCTGCAACTTGGATGCTTAATAA
Organism: Epiperipatus broadwayi; assembly: GCA_028023455.1. Lineage (NCBI taxonomy): Eukaryota > Metazoa > Onychophora > Udeonychophora > Euonychophora > Peripatidae > Epiperipatus > Epiperipatus broadwayi. Next base: position 3,688,178 of record JAQFVV010000095.1, read on the forward strand.
AAGTATAATACAGATACTTCAGACCACTCAAAGAAGTTTAGAGAGATGCATATTGGGAGTAACAAGAAGCGATCGAAAACACAATGTATGGGTAAGAGAACAAAGGTGTTTACTAGGCCTCAATGAAAAAATTAAAAGATTGAAGACCCAGAAAGAGACCACATGTGAAATGGATGGATGAAATAAGAAAGTGTGCAGGCATGATATGGAGAAGAAAAGCTAATGATTGGAGAAGATGGATTGACCATCTTGCAGTGGATTCATAATGGTTGATGATGATTTCATTTTAAGCTTAGGTTTGTAATTCTTTCTATTTTACTGTGATGATGATGATATTGTTGCACAGACTGCATTTCTTTAAAGACACTTTTAGCTTTGAGATGATTCATAATTTCTTCTTCTGCTCTGTATATGGGCACATTAATACATAAATGGATATTTCTGCTTTAATATATTTTTCAGGTTTTTACTTTTGTGCTTTTATTTGAATTCAGCATGAGGTGAAGCAATAGTAAGGTTCAGAGTCATGTTTAGTCTGGAGATCAGCCATATAATGCTATTCCTTTTCAGATTTAACTCTTCAGATGCACATAGATCTTTGGATTGGTTAGTAGAACCGTCCAAACAAATATTTTTTTAGTCCTCCATTCTGCAGTAGAATCCTTCAAGATATATATAATAATCAAGTGTTAATTCTCAAGAGGCAATAAGACATCAATTCCCTGAATCTTTTTTTCAGACTATATATGAGCTGGTTTTTTGATGACATCATGGGACACCTGGTTAACCATAAAATATCTCATCAGTGCAGCTGTGACACCAATCTTTTTGATCTTTATTATTTCTTCAAAATTTATTTGGAGTGGTCCAAAATGATTTGCATCTCTTTGCGTTTTTTCTCACTCCCACTTTTCTAACATTGAAATTCAAGTTTTTTAGCACTGCATTGAAATCTTTAGAATTGACAATCTTTCTTATTTCTTAATCTTTTTAAAATTAACTCTCTCTTTTTTAATACCTTTAAAAAAGATTGGATTTAAATAATATAAAAAGAAAACCTTTTTACACAGAAAATATGAAATTAAAAATCTTTTGATATATCTGTAAATATCTAAATTTTAATGTTTGTGCATACACATGGGCATACCCATATATTCATGCACATGAAACTTGCTTTCCTAGCTAAAGCACAGACAAAGAAAAAATATATGTTCATATGTTTTTAATCCTTTGGACTTTAGAACTAGTCTGCTTTAGCAAGAAGTTTTCATTGGCTAGTCTTGTGTTAATTTTATATTTGGGATAATTTTAATTATATTATTTAATAGTTTACCTTTAGAATATATATATATATGATTTGTCTCAACATCTGCAAAGTTGTAAACTTTTTTGTGACCGCATATCACAATGTGATTAAAATAAACTGTGCCTTTTTGATATTGTCAAATATTCAATTAGTTTTATGTTTTCCTTTTTTTTTTTTATAATTTAAAAAATGTATATTTTCTATATTAATGATTACATACTTGAAATTTGTTACAGTTTTATGACTCTCCAAATGAGTCACTGCATAATTAGGATTAATATTTGACATTTTTTTTGCTTCAATGTGGTGATAGATTTTTTTTTTTTTTTGTTATTTGTCAATTTTTAAATGTTTATGTACTTTCTTTTTTCTAATGTAGCCAGAGATGCCAGAAGGTTGGCACCCCTGATGTAGAGTGCTAGGCTTTCCAATGTAGCCCAGAGATGCAAGTGTTATGCTAAAAACAGATTTATTTTTAATAATATATCAAACTAAATAGTGTAATTTCAGTTTGTGTTCCCACTTAAATTAGCTGCTTGCATAATTACTTCATATCTGAAGATTTAAACAAATATATATACAAATGCCCATTATACTTTCAATGTTTATATGCATGCACATCTGTGTGCGCACACCCAAACCATTTTATACACCTATTTAAAACATCATTTTTTAAAAAAAATCTATCATCATTAGTTTTTCACCATTTATTTTTAAGACATGATATTCCTATTTAATAAAATTAATAAAAAAAATTTTTTTAAAAATGTGCTCAATTTAAGGGTGATAAAATATAAAAGATACAATTGGTGTTTGTTGGAAATGACATGCTGCAATCATGTGATGAGTTACAATGTGAGTTACACATTTTCAAATTTTATTCTACTTTTATAAATTTAATTTTTAAAATCATGTGTATAATATAAATTTGCATATGTTTGTCTGTGTAATGAAGTGGTTTTTTCCCCTAAAACTGAGTGCACTTTTGGCCAAGTTTGCCATAATCAATTATGCTGAACTCAGCTTTAGGTTATAAAGAAATCATTTCATTATGCAGATGAAAATACTAACAATGGGTAAAATCTATAGATAAGGTAGTATCACTGTAAATATTTTGCAATCAAATCTCATATTAACAGTAAGCAAAAAAGTTTTTATTTAAAATAAACAATTAATATACATTAAAATGAGATGAATATATATAAAAATGCATTCAAAAGATCATATAATCTAATTCAATAACCCTTTTAATAATTTGGGAATGCAACTGTTTTATGCTCATATATGCTTATTTAATTTTAATTTTCACATTTATGTAAATAAGTTCGAATGCTTAACGAAGTGGATACTTTCCCCCCTTTTTTCTGCTTTATTTATTTGGTTGAGTACACTCTCGTGGCTTTATAATTAAAGCTAGATAATAAAGCAGAAAGAAGAGAGAAAAAAATCATACTTCGTCAAACATATCACTTTATATATTTGCTGTATAAATAAGACTAATTCTATATAGCTTTTTTTAGTATTCATTTTTAAAATCTTTTAAGTAGCTAAAAATATTTTAAAAGTAATCTACACGAACTCTTGCATTATATTTCTTTATCATCTCTATCCAACAAATATGAACGTGATTTTAGAAATGCAACAATATTTTGCCTAGTCTAATAACTTACTGACCGAGAAATTAGATAAAACGGTTTTCTTTATAAACTTTTTATTAGTTTTTAGTAAAAACAAGTATTATTTTATATATATAATTTCCATATTCTATCAAAATATTAACAATAATGTTTCTTTAAAAAAAAAAACTGTTAAAATGTTAATGAATTGGTGACTTTTTATATATATTAAAGACGTAAAAATTAATTGTTTTCGACAAGATCAAATTAAACGCAGACGAGCAACAAATTTAAATTGACAACGACCGACTGAAAATTCCTTCTGAAATTTGTTTTTTATTGTTTTTATAAATAAAATGTTTATAAATAAATAATTGTACAAGAACAAAATGTTATACAAGAGACGAGATTAAAATTCAAAAATGTAATTAAAATTTTATTGAATTTTCGATTAACATTAAAAAAATAAGATGTGAATATTTTAATCGAAATAGAGATCTATACACAAGCGGATTGTATATGTAACGTTGCACACCAGATTGTAATAATTTCACAAAGAATTACCTGTGAGCACCGGTGCAATGGTGGATTCTCAAAATTCATTGGATCACAATTCAGTTATCACATCTATTTTCATTATTACTGTAATAAAGAATGACTAACCTGGAATCTAAAAACCTGCTTTTCAATAGGTTGTTTCTTTTATATGGATTGTTTTAGCAAAAATGATTAATAGCAACTTCTTTCTAAGAGAAAAATTTCACCAACGCTTGACAATTCTATTTTATATATATTCACCAATGTCAATTTTTCCATCAATTAATTTTTTTTAACATTAATGTTTCAACGTTTAAATTTTCACCATTAATTAATCAAATAAATTTTATCCATGTTATAAACTCTAGGTTTAAGATAAACTAAATACAGATGCCATATAATAAAACGATATTCTAACAATGAAACAGTAAGAGAACAAAACATTTAATATAAAGGGAAAGATCTCTTCCATATCTCCCATTCGTTTGTAAACTTTGTTTTAAAAATGCAGTAAATGTAAATTGGTATAAATTTCTTCAATCCTATGATATACGTACCTACTTTATTTTATTTGAAAGTCTGTGTTCAAATACTCTAGATTATACTAAATAACAGAAAATATTTCCAATGCTGTTTTGAAATGCGGGCTTTAAACGTTTATTCACAGAAAGCGTATTTGAGGTGACTGATATTTAATTACCAGTAATATGATTTTTTACATTTTCACCTGTGTAGGTAGATGAAGGCTTTCTTAAGAATTCTCATATATATCGTCTTTTCAATTCACCAGTCAAGTATCACATGATCTGGCAACTATTCATACACTTTAATAATTAGGAAACAACAATTAGTAAAATAGAATGGTCGATTGTTCATGACCTTTTAAAGATTTGTAAATTTCAACAATTGTAATAACAGGGAAAAAAAAAATTAATGAAACGATTTAATGTAATTTAAACAAATAGTTTTCTATTTGCAACAGACTTAAGGTTAAATTTCAAATGTGTAAAACTTCCGCTTTTTTCAACGTTAACATTATTAAATAACCCACATCCTTGATAACCTCCATTCTCGATATATACTATAATGATTAACACTAATCATTTATTCAGCTAGATTATCAGTAGCCCAGATATAAATTTTAATCCTCAGTTAATTGATTTTTTAAATAATAGTAATTTGTAATGCTATAAAAGAATGTCTTTTATACACTATATAATAACAATGTAATAAATAATTAGAATAAATTATTTTTTTTGGAAAACACTTTATTTATAAATGATGCAAGTTTTACATATTTTGCAAACATTGCAGAATGCAAAAAAACTATATTCTTTTTTATGCAAATATCCTTTATTGTTCTCGCGGGATTTGTATTAATAATATTTTGCAGAAGAAATCCGTTCAATACAAATTTTAGCAATATATTTAAACTTTTTCCATTATTAATGCAAGCATTCTAAAAATTATTAGTTTACATTATAAATTTTGGATAATAATTATATTACTTATAATTTTCAAAAGCACGACATCAAATTTTAAACAGAACTATAATAGAATAATAAATGGCAAAATATAATTTTTTAAAATATATATATTTGAAAAATAAATGTGTTTATTAACATATAAATTTTCAGGGAGTATAGCTATTCTAACTCCACATACATACGTAAGACAAAAAATAATTAAATGCGATTTTACTACGATGACACTATAATTCTATCTGCGAATCTTAATCACAATCACATGTTAATTTGGCATCTAAAAATTTGTGAAAGCCTTCAATGTTTTGCATAGTTGTAGATCTCACTGTATTATATGTAAAGATTCCGTAGATGATATAAAAATTAGATATTAAAAAGCCACAAGATCATCAAAGTTATCTATTGTACACTCCTGACATAGCTACTAAATATCAGATTTTCAATATCTTGTAAAGCAACTATTAAAATTATGCAAAAAAAATCATCTAATGCTTTATCAGCCTAATGTGTAAAAATTTACACATTCTAAAAACATTGAGCCTTCAGTGACAGTATTTCCAAGTAAGAATCTCACCTTTTAAATAATGAACTAGTCCAGATTCCATCTTGTGTTGATCACATTGAACATTCACTGCCAAGGACCATAAAAATAGACAACATATATCCAATGGCAAGAAAATGTGATAGTGCTCACAGAGTCAGATTGCTCCCATCATGTTAGAGATCTGGACATAAACAGTCAATCCATTGGAAGGTAAAGCCAACCAAGTACTGTCAAACCTGAACAGTGAGGCTAGTCCATGTTCAGGATTGGAAGTTTCTAGAACCTTAAATCAGTTATGAGGCAAGCTGTCAGATGCGTCACCATACCTACTCATGAAGCAAGTTAAGGGCGGCTGAAGTCTTCCATTTCAGAATTGCACAGAAACTAGAAGCGATACTTCCCCATAATTACATCTTTGTAATTGTATTTCTACTAGTTTGTATTTATAATAAATTATGCAATTAAATATAAAGGATTTTCACCTTTTCATATACTAATTTATATAAGCTCAACGATGTTGGTTTGGATAGGAAAAACTCAAACCCAAACACACTATTGCAGTAAACACAACATTTGGTGCAGTTGACAATATATTAACAATACCTATTATGCAAAATATAAAACCATAAGATCAAGAATTATAAATTTTAAAAAAGTCTAAATATAAAGATTTGATTTAAAATAGTTAAAATTATTTTTATTAAGAATTATCAGTCATTTCAAATAATAAAAAATAACACGTATAGAAACGGTAAATATATAAATAAGCAAGAAGTTCAGAAACTTATAAAAAGTTAAAGGACTAAAAAAGAAAGAACTGAAACGAAAAATCAAAATGTTATAATGAGAAAAAAATGTGATAAATGTATATAAAGAACCAAGATTTTTACATAGCTCAATTGAAAATAATAATCATCAGATAATTTAAAATTGTTTTGTAATGTTATAATCTAAGAAAAGTGACAATCGCTCTTAGTTATTAGAAAAGTTATTTAATGGTTATACAGAAGAATCCCTACTTAATCCATCTCAAAAACAATTAATTCATTTGTCACTCTCAACTATCCACGCTATCTCATACTGCCTATCTCATACTGCCGACACACTTGATCACACGCATCTTTTCGAATGCGTGTGATCAAGTGTGTGCAGTATGAGATAGCGTGGATAGGTGATGGCCTTGTGAAAGTCTGAGTTCAAACCCCCTATATATTACATATTGGAGTGCAGGTATGAAAAAATCTGCACTGCAGGAAAAAAATATTAATTCACACAAATACCATGACACTCTTTTATCATAAAAATGGCTTCTCCGTGTGTGCTATATGCTTGAAATACAGATAATTTATTAAGCAGATAAATATTGTATCATACATTTTATTGTCAATTTTTATAAGGAAAATGGTGACAACGGTTAATATTATTGTTAAAATATATTTTTGTATTTAAAATACTTTTTTCTCATGTGTCATAGCACCAGCCAGGAAGCGAACCCGCTAACCCGGGGGGGACAACCGCTTGTAAGGCAGCTGCGCTTGACCTCTCGACCACCAATGCTTGACAAAATACTTTTTAAAAATGAAAATGAAAATTAGAAATGCTGCAATAAAAACATATTTTAGAAAATTGTTTTAAATAAATGTTTTATATAAATATAAATGTGATTAAGTTTTTTTTTTGTTTGTTAGTTATTTTTGTCGATATCTTAATGTAAATAATTTTATTTTTCAAGTTGTAATTTGTATTATATATAAGTACTTACTATATATAGTATATACACTTATATAATACATTTGGTACTATCATTAAAAGTGAATCCATATCACAATCTGATGTCTTAGTTTCAAAATATACAAGATCGTATATTGCTCCAATAGATATTTGGAAAGGACCAATTACTCTTTAATCGTAAAATTAAAAATTAGTAAATATGAAATAATAATGACTAATTTTTCTTTAAATGTTCATAATATGTAGACAAAAAGTTTTTGAAAAATCAACACGGGATTATTAAAATTTCATGGTAAACATTTTAAAGTTTATTTTTCATATAGCGCATCACAATTAAATCTATTGTTGAAACAATTGGTTATGATTCGATAGGATAGTACTTAATAGAAAGCGCAATACATTTTCCCCCAGAGTCGCGATGTTACAGTAGGTCACAGTACATACGCGTGTTTTGTTTTTATAGACAACGCATAGACATTTGTCAGACCAATGCCGAATAGTTTGGGACTTTATTAACCAATTAACACTGGTCAATTAGATGACTTTGGCTGTGGTTTTGCTTTCCTGAAAGAAGAATTCCGATTCTATCTTGTTTTCCGAAAAATTTTACCCGACATTGCAACACCAGACATTCTTCTTTGTCTGTTTAAAAGTTTAGATATAAGCAAAACAAAAATCAATGCCGTTTTTTTGTTTGCTTTTAAATTAATAATTATAGATGCTTTAAACAATTGTTTGTTTTTAATTAGTAATTATAGATGCGTTTAAACAATTGCTAATTAAAATTTAATATTAAAAAAAAAAAACAAGCATAAAAGCATTTATTGTCATATTAATTTAAAACTGGGGAAAAAACCCTCAATAAATTTAGATTTACCCTTGAGATTTGACATTATAATTTATGTAGATGTGAATTACAGATATTCGGATGTAAAAAAGTGAGGACCCTTCTGATATGATTTTACAAAATGAACTAATTACAAAAATATATATCTACTAATCAATAATAAGAAATATATTTTTAAAGAAATCCCATTGGCACATAGCGCTTGAAAGATGATCAATTGAGACGTAGCCTTTAACAGCCTTCATTTTAATTTATAAAAATAGCAGGTTACCGATTATTAATTTTTGACTGCCACGTCTGAAAGTTATTCCAGTATTTTCAACTGTACAATCCATCTGTAAACTGTTTACTTTTTTTTTCTTTGATAAAACAAATTCAGCATATATATACATACATACACACAAACTTTATGTTGCAGGATTTTATGACATATCGTGTAAACTGGATTAAAATTCCATTCGTGTCATAATGAAGCTTACCGCGTATGTATATTTGTTTTACGTAGTTTTTTTTCCATGTGTCATAGCATCGGCCGGGACGCGAACCCACAACCGTCTGCAACCAACTACTTGCTTGCATGGCAGCTGCGATACCTCTCGGCTAACAACGCAAATTTTAGGTAGTTAATATTATTTAACAAATAAATATCTAGTAATTCTTACAACTAGGACGGAAAAACCATTCAAATCATATCGTAGATGAAATGGAAAGTTTAGGTCAATAAAACCTTTTTTCTGTTTATTTGTGTGAACTAATAAAAAAATGTCATTAGTCGTATTATATTATCCAATAGTTTTTCCTAAATATTATTAATTTTCCTCTATTTCACTTTTCATTCGTGCTCTTAGTTTTAGGCTTTTTAAAAATCTCTATAACTTCCTTTAGCAGTCTCTGGTCATATTCAAGTTTGTGCCAGTATGTGTGTTTTATTAAAATTGATGTCATGATTTTGTTGATTTCGTGTGTGAATAAATGGCTGATGAATGAAATGAGAAAATAATAAAAGGAAAAAAGTAACGATTTTAAATCTCACCACATGCTGAAATGTCAGCTATTTAGCTATAATTTTATTACACGCAGAAATAACACTATGAATTCATTTATCAGTGAGAATGTTGGAATTTATATATATGGAAACTTCTAAAATGTAAGAATGCCCACGTATTTGGGCAAGTTAGATGATACAATGGATGTTATCCTTAAGCAACATAAATAAACAAATAAATGAATTAATCCATAAATTGGCTGCATACTAGTTTGGATTTATATCTACAATGGACTCATGAATTTGCAATGTGCCAATGGTCCATAGTAAGTAATTTTTGATAGACAAAAAGTTCAATAAATTCTTTTATTTGCTAATGAGATATAGTATGGGATATAAATTATGTAATAAAAGTTTTATAATGATCATGCACAAGACATTAAATAGATGCAATTTTAGTAATACACACAATAAAATATGTACATACTTTACATACATATTATAGCATATATAAGTCCAAATGCTAATTTAATTGATATACATAACAAATACATATAGACAGGTGTGAGATTCAACTAATACAGGTTAGTCTATAATATCTGATCATAAGTTAACTAGGAATGCAAGTCCTTTTTGCTTACTAAATCTGTTCACTAATTAATACAAAATGGAAAACATTTACCGTTACACTATAATTGATCTTGGGTGGCCCTTGAGGCATTTCAAAATAATAATAAGGTTGTCTCAAAGACCATAATAAACCATGCGCTTTGATATGTTAAATCAGTATCAGGTAGCAACTGTTATCTCAGTCCATTCTCAGACATGCCTTGATCACCAAACCCAACAATCCTGCTTCCTATTAACACTAAATGAGCTATATGGCAGGACAGATGAGAACACTAACAGAATATACAAAATGCTATTCCAATTAGGTAAACAACAGCTGGAGAAATGATATTGAAATGACATTACTATGTTAACAATTGATTTAAGTCTTAAATAACAACATGAGTCTATAATTTAAGCTTATATCAAATGATAAGATAAAATTACATCATAATTAAGATTATTAATAAAACTTTTGGTAATACTTTATCATTAAGCTGCTATTATACTCTTAACCATTATTGATAAACGAATTTTTATTTCATGCAGATAATTTAAAATAAATTTTTCTTTTACTTTCTGTTGCCAAGTTTAGTTTGTATAATATCAGCTTAGATTCTACTACCCCATAATGTTTTCTTTGGCACATCGATGATAACAAATGTATTTCCATAAATATTTTTACCCTTAAATGATATTCAACTATTCCTTTTGTGAAATTGCAATTCATGGTAAATTTTGAAAGCTTCATAACTTCATGGCAGTTAATATCAAATGAAATCTGTGTTCCTTTTCCTTTAAATAATTTTTCTACTCAAGTACATATTTTCCTTATTATAAGTCCAGAATCTATTTGTAAGAAGTAAAGTAAAATTAAACTCTTTAAGCAAAAGAAAGTATGTGTGTTCTCTTTGCTGAATTTGTATCTGTAGATTTTTTATTTTCCTTTTTTTTTTTTTTTGTTACTATTTGACAAAAGTGAAGATATTTTATTTATAAAAAATAAAAAGCTCTGCTAATTGCTCTAACAAGCTTTATTGATAAATGCCAGCAAAACAAAGCGCATATGGTTTGGCTGAAGATCTCTCAGCTCCATATAATTATTTAAGTTAGATAGATGGGTTTGAAGACATGTGTATAAAAATTTATGATTTTCTACTTATAGTTAACTTTTAAATAAATATTGTTTTTCGGCTGGTATTTTTAATCTAGTGTCTGAAACTATCCTAGCGCCTCACTGAGGAATGCATGAGGTTTGGGGGGTGGTTTCAAGAGAGCTTTTAAAATGCTTTGTTTTGCTGGCATTTATCAATAAAGCTCTTTTTCATTTACAAGCTTAAAAAATTAAGTCATTTATAAATTTGATAAATAAAATATCCATCTATTCTCTATTTATTCCAAATTAATAAACATTTATTAAATATAAAATCTTTGTTTTCTCTACTTAATTATTTATATGCTACAAAGAGCAAAGTATAGATGGCAAGGTGTACATCACAATATATGATTTTTATATGATTTGATGGGGATCAAATAATCATAGTTTAAACCTATCTTAAATACACTTGCATTATATATAAATGGAGAGAAAAAGCGAGAGATCAAAACACCAAAATATTATTTAGATATGATATCCAGGACGGCTTCATTTACATAATAGCCTATTTCCTCCAACTTTCATGGGAGAAACTTTCTTAACTTGAAGTGTGGTTATATAAATTTAAAATAACAATAAACAGGTTACATAAAAGTCTAAATAAGGAAAATCAAATAAAATAATAACAGGAAAACCTCAGATAGGACAAATAAACAGAATAAAAATAAAAATAATAATCATCTAATGTGTGGCAAAGAGGTCTGTATACTGCAATATAACGGATGGTATTTGAATAAAAATATATTTAAAAACGGTAAAGTAATAAGAAGAGATAATGGGAAATGATAAATAATTAACTAGTAGATAATAAGTGAGCAAAAATAATTTTGAAGCAGCCAAAATATCCTAGCAGAAACAATATTAGAAATAATAATAATAATAATATTGCAAATAAATATGGTATAGAAGTAGAGGATCTAGACACACACACAAAAAAAAAAAACAGCACATAAAGGAGAATAAATCAGAAGATGAAATAACTAAATGCCAAAATATGCCAACCCCAATAATATCAAAAAATAAAATAAATATATTTAAACAAAATAAAATGGAAAAAGTTATGAACTAAAAATAAAATAAAAATGTCGATTTATTTTTCAAAAGATAGATGGGAAAGCATAAAAACATGTAAATGAGAATAAAAGTCATAAACCAAATAATAAAAGCTGTTAACTATAGAACTGAAGATTATTAAATAGAATAGTTGTAATCCAAGGACTTTTAGCTTTCTAGTTTACTTTTAAATTAAACTATGCAAGGCCGTAAATCATTATTTTTATTGTTGACAAGTGTTAATGGAAGAGACAATGTTTGGGGGCTGACAATTGTTATCGACGAGATCCATTTTTTTAGTGAATCAAAATGTCCATAGGCCCTTGAAACAAATATTTTAAAAAGCACATTAAAATAAATTCTCCAAAACGATTAAAAATCATTTGAATTATTTAAAATAATACTTCACTTAATGTTATATACATACCATAAAGTATTCGTACAATTTAATCAATAAATAAAAACAAACACGTTTCATAATATTTTTACACCTTAATTTGAGCCCAAAATTTTCTCGGTAATATTTATTATTCGAACCTTTATAAATAATCCAACGGTTAAATCACTTTAAATAATTTTAAAATGGTTTCAACTTTGAAATTATTTATTATTTTTTAAAACACTTGCGTAATTTAATTATCGCAACGTTTCTACTACTTTAAGTGTTTTTTTCTTTTTAATTAAAAGTTATACTTTTTTTTATTTATTTTACTTTAATTATTAAAAGAAACTATTAAATTAATAAGTCCATTAAGATTTTTTTATTAATAATTTATTACCTTCCAGTGGCGACCCGTGTAATTTTATCGTTACCAAAATGTAAACATAGAAAACACAATTACAAAGAAATAGTCATAAGTCACCTGACCTCAATCTATTTGCGAGCTCTATGTATAACATGAAAAACACACAACAGAGCACTTTTAATTTCGCAGTCACACAACTATTTTTATTTTTCCATAACAATAAAATCTAATGAATTTTTGTTTTTACTAACTGCTAATTGACAAATAATATCTGGGATAGATCGAACTTTACTCATTTATGTCAGGTTTTTGCATGGTTAAATCTTTTATTATTTTGCTACATTTTTTGTAATAAATATTTATATTCTAATTTATAAATGTTAATTAGAAGGGGGAAATGTAGAATATTTTATTCCTAATCTTAAAAGAAAAAATTATTCGCTCAGAAGAAGAAAAAACCCAAAATAGATAAAAATACCACACTGAAATAACTATTGACGCTGCGGTAGGATATGATTGTTAAATATTATTATTATTATTATTTTCAAGCACAAATGTAATATTTTTTACCTGGAAGTGATGCAGTATAATTCTATGGACCAGGCACCACTGCTTATATATTTCAATATATATTTTTTAAATTGAGATGTTAAAATAAATTATGAATTCTGTAAGCAATGGCAAACTGCCACAAATTATAATGCCCTCCTGTTTGAAATTGGATGCTCTAGAGCTCGGGAGGGGGACAATCTATAACTTCCTGTGCTCAAACATTTTATGAATTTCCAAAGCCATAAATCATTTGATTGTTGTACCAATGGCAATCATTATATTTTTATAGTAGTAATCTTTTAATTATTTTTTTGATAGATCATTAATATGGAGATCAATTAGCTGATGAATATTCTGAAAAAAATACTGTTTTATCAGTCCTTACTTATGGATGCAAGACTTGGACACTTATCAGAAGAGCAGGATAGAAATTTCACACTACTTGAACAAAGTATGGAGAGATGCATGTTAAGAGTAATATGAAGAGATCAAACATGAAATACATGGGGGTAAGAGAATAAACATGTTATTAACATTGAATGAATCAAGCAACTGAAGTGGAGTTGGGATGATCATATTGCTAGAACAGATAATAGATGGTTAGTTGAAATCTTAAACCAGATTTCAAGAGATTGTAAAAAACCACCTAGAAAGAGACCACATGTAAGGTGCATGGATGGAGTGATGTGGAGAAGAAAGGCTAGAGATTGGAGCTCGATTGGATTTGTGTCAATAACGGTTGAAAATTATGATGATAATGATTCACACCATGCAATGATGTTTGCAAACATTTTGATATCAATTATTTAACTGGTCAAAAGTTATTAATTTTTTTTAAAATGGTCTTCTTAGAAGTTTAGTTTTAAAATGCACTAAATTTCAAGTTGAAGTTTATGAATCAATAAAACTTTAATATTAGTAGGAACTTTTTATTTCTTATATATTTAGGGTGTAATAATAATAATAAAAATTAGGTTTATAAAAATTTAAATATGATGAGCATCCAGAAAAGAGAGAAAAAAGTGTCATTTAAATTTCTATTTTTTCTTTATGTTGTATATTTTTATAAATGTTTTTTCAAAATAAGAAACCAATTTATGGAATTAGAAATTTTTTTATGCGACTTAAATAAATCAGAACTTATCATAGAATATATATTAATGCAAAAAAATACTAAGACAGAGTTTAATATAAAATTTTAGTAAGATTTATTGTATCAAGTATACTTTCAAGGCTTATATTATCAACATCCTTAAAAAGTCATGCTAATGCTTATTTTCAGGCTAGATATTATTGAGAAAACACAGTACTAAGACTTTGACACAAAATTAAGTTCAATATACACTTCCTGGAATTAATTTTCTGCATACAATTCAGAAACTCAAAATTTTTAAAACATTCACTCATAAAATAAAACGAAATATTTATTAAAATCCAAAAATAAATAAATGACCAATTAAATAAAAGTGATATAGTGGCTAATATATTTGTGGGTCAATTGAAACCTGACAGTTTTTAAGATCACAATCAGACTTACAATTTTTTTCCTCAATAGAAATGTTCATGGATATTCTTAGTTAGATATTAAGACTAATCTGCTTTAATGAATGTTTAAATTTTTTATAATGTACTTTGTCTTGTGATCACACAATAGACAAAGAACAGAGAAAACCTAACTTTTGGTGGAGATAAGTATTTATATCTTTAGTTTCCAGTTCTTTTAAGAAATAAAATAGAATGAAATATTTATCAAAATCCAAAAATATATAAATAAATAACCAATATAGTGGCTAATATATTTGTGTGTCAGTTGACCCCCCCCCCCTGACAGTTTTTAAGATCACAATCAGGCTTACAATTTCCCCCCCCAGTAGGAATGTTCATGTATATTCTTAGTTAAATATTAAAAATCTTAAGCTAATCTGATTTAATAAATGTTCAAATTTTTTATAATATACTTTGTCTTGTGATCACACAATAGACTTTTGGTGGAGATGAGTATTTATGTCTAATCAATTTGGTATAGAAGTAAGACATTTCAATCGAAAGAGGTGCTGTGATTTGTAGCTATTATCCTCATTTCATTGAGTGCATTTGTAAATATTTTTCCATATCCAGGCTTTTTATTCTCATATTCTTAATTTAATTGCACATTGTGATGAGAATCCTTACAAGAAATGGAGATATTTATGTCCCAAAAGAATAAAGAAGAAATGTTGACAAATTTTGATGCGATACATTTTTAGAACTAATGATACATCTTAATGAAACAAGATTCTTATAAATTATAAATAAATATGCAGAATTTTTGATAAACGTAGTAATTTATTTTCTAAATTAATAAAATATCTACAATTTATTTGAAGAAATGATTGTAATTGTTTTTGAAGCTGTTGTAGAACTGTTTTAACATTTTTGATTCACCTGTTGTGATGAGGTCTCACTTTGATTCACAATCAACAGGAATAATTATTGATTTGTCTAATTTGAAAGATTCAATAGATAATGTTTGACTTGAATTGCAATGTTTTTATTGCTACTTCTTTTGGAAGCAATTTTGTGGCCATTTCCTTAATTGCTTGTTATATATAATGGGATATTTTATAAACCAAAGACACAAAGTTTTGTACTTTTCCAGAACAGAAATGTTAGCTTCTATTACATTTTTAAAAGTACAAGTTTAAACCCATATTCCTCCTAAGGTATTTGTTACAATATTCTTATAAAAATATTCTTGTATTGTTATAAAAATTTTAAATACAGGGGGAAAAAACAATTTAAGCAGGATGCTTACATGACAATTTATAAATTACCTTATAATCAACCTATTGTGACAATCATGAAATTTGGAAATCAACCAATCTTGCCTTTAAAAAAATAGAGAAATCAGAAGCCTCAAACTTGGTTTCTTAATGTGCCACTTTTTCTTCAGTACTCATGAATCTAAAGAACTCCTTATTTCCATATTACTACTATTACCAATTGGTCAACAATACCGAAAGATGATAAGAGTTACTTGAAACTTTTCCTATTACTTACAGTTGAATTTATCTTAAAAGGTATAACTAAAATTTCAATTTTGTAAAAACATTTAATAATTATATTTGATTATGGAAATAGTCCCAACATATAACAAGACCCAATATATAATTTTTGAAATTTAATTATGAAGTTATTTTTTTCATTATATATAGAAATTATTTTATATATTAAAATTATTCAAATACTTTTCTCAGAAAAATATAATTCAATATAACGAATACAATACATATACTAAGAAAAGCTTGTTTAATACTTCAAAATAAATATGTTAAGTACATCAACGTAATGTGTGCAAATTTCTATTAATTTAAAGACATATTTATATATGTGTAAAAATGTGCAATATTCACACGCTAACTACGTATATTGGTGAATATTTATCTTTTCGACATGTCTTAAAACGTATCAGTTATGCGATAGAGTGGAGATTGGTGGGGCGTGTGAAAATCTGTGCTCATATATCCTCTATATATTACATATATTGATACAGGTATAAGCCTGTGGTTTAGCTGGATTATTAACTATTATTGGGGAAAAAAATTTCCGTCAAAAGCAAAAATAATTCAGTGGCCTGTTTTTTATATTTATAGTTTATGATTATGTATATGTTGATATGAATTTGTAGAAATAACGTTTTTTTTTTACCGATAAGCAATAAAATTGTTTTAAATTGTCAATTTAACTTAACAATTGTTCACTGTAGTTTTTTTTTTTTCTATTTATTAATTTATTTTTATCTGAAATAAGTTTTTGATTATATTTTATTATCTAGTATTATTTGCTAAAAGCTTTCTTCACATAAAGTAAAATAAAAGAAATTTTAAAAAATAGGAGTAATTTGTTTATTTCAAAATTTTTATAATGTTTCATATTTATTAAAGTAAAATAAAAAAGTAGCCTTCAGAGAAAAATGTTGTTGATATTACTATCTATAAAAATAATAATTTGAGATACTGTATGCTAACGACAATAATATTTTTAATATCATTTCTTTTTCCTTTTTTTACGTTTATTTACCACATATATATTTTATCTAAGTTACTAATTTTAACGGATTCAACTTATTGATTTTAAAATTTGTATAAAATTGAGACACCATTAAAAATATTCGATTGTTGCTTTAGGTCAGTGGTGCCCAACCTTTAACTTGACGCGAGCCAGTTGAGAATTTAAAAAAATTTGGGGAGCCACAATTATATATTACATTTTTCATATTACATTTATAAACATGGTACTTGGGTACTAAACCTGCAATGTAGGGAGATAAGTGGGGGGACGGACGGCCTATTCACATTGGTATCAATCCGCCGTTTCTAATGTGGCCAAAATAACGTGTACACGGATCTTTCTCGATGAAAACATCAATATATACAGCAAAATATATATGTGTACACGAATCTATCTCGATAAAAACAACTATTTACAGCACTAAACATCAATATATATATATATATACAGCAAAATATATACGTGTACACGGATAAAACAACTGTATACGATATAAACATCGATATATACAGCAAAATATATACGTGTACATGGATTTATCTCGATAAAAACTATTTCCAGCACTAAACACAATATATATACAGCACCAAACCAAACGTCTACAAGGATCTTTCTCGATAAAAACAACAATATATACAAGAGCACTAAACACAATATATATATAGCACCAAACCAAACGTGTACAGCAAAAAAAAAAAAAAAGGTGTAATATGTTAAAAAGAAAAAAAAATGTAAATACATTTTATTTATTAAAAATTTGGTAACATACATATGAATTACAATTACAGGAAAAATATATTTTATTTAATGTGAAACCTGACACTGCATATCGTTATTGTTTGTATTGTAAAAATGTTTATTTTTTAGTGTGTGCATCAGCCATCAAGGAACATAAAATATTTTATCAATTTTTTTGAAGAGTGCAATTCGAGCCACATTAAACGGTTACGCGAGCCACATGTGACTCGCGAGCTACAGGTTGGGCATCCCTGCTTTAGGTCCTACGATCTTTAAATGAGCACCTTAATGACAGTTTCGATATTTTTTAAACTATGGAGTGACATATTACTGCCTAACTTGAGGGGGGGGTGAATAAAATATCAATTACGATTTAAAATTTAATTATAAATATTATATAATGAGCTTGCAATTAGCTTCTAACAAGCTTTTCAGAATATTCCCAACCTCAGACCGGTTTCTGCTACTGCCTTCCTCAGTAAAGTTGGGGATATTCTGAAACACTTGTTGCCTTCCTCAGTACGTTTGGGGATATTCTGAAAAACTTGTTGCCTTCCTCAGTAAGGTTGGGGATATTCCGAAAAACTTGTTAAGAGCTATTTGCAAGCTCATTATTGTAAAAATTAATTATATATAAATAAGATTATTACATTATGATTTACAAGTATCAAACTTAGTTTGCTATGATCCATTCTAAAGAAACACAATAACGATTATCACTAATTTTATTGAACTAAAGACTATCTCTAGCCCAGGTATAAGTCGTTAAACATTAACATATTTGAGTTGTTGTTTTTTTTAAAAATTAAACACACATACATGGAGTTATATCAGTTTCATTTTTTTCCACATGTAATATCTTTTATAGACATATTTAACAACCTATACATCACCAATATTTTTGTGACTAAAGATATTTTGAAAGACAAATTACCTCCAACATGCATTTTATGCTGAACCACCACTATTCAAATAGTCAGCCTGGGTCACAATCTCTCACATATATATATCACCATCATATTTGCAGGATTTATTAGTAGTAAATTCTTGCATTTTGATACAAGTAACAAACTTACTTCATCCACAACTTTGATAGTCTATTCTAGATAAATACAATAATGATTATCACCAATTATTTAAAGTTAGAGATTGTCTCTATTCAAGATATCATGTTAAAACCTCAATAAAAAGATGTTAAGATGTCTTTTATATTAAAATCATACACATGAAGTAATTCAACTTCATTTATCTTTTTCCATGTGTAGTATCTTTTATAGATGTACTCAATAACTCGCACACCACCAAACATTTTTTAAAACATATGATTAAAGATATCTTCAGTCAAGTGTTTTAAAAGAGTGTTTGATATAGTGTAGACAATTATTAAGTACAACTATAAATAAGATTATTTTTCACTACATTCAGTACTTTTTGGTCAGTGATGGGATGGTAGTCTCATGATTACAACCCAGACCATTTCTACAATAAACTATCCAATGACCACCACCCTCCCCTCCCCCTTCCATTTTCTAATTAGTTTATATTAACATTTAAGTTATTGTCCATCTAATGACATTACCAATTACTTAAAACATGAACATATTTCTCTCATGGCATTTTCTTCAAATTTGTTCAGTAAAAAATACTTAAAATCATTATGTGCAATGCAATAATCTATCTTTTTCTATTCCGAGTTTCATTACTTATTATCATATTTTATTCTAAAAAAAATTCCAGCAGTATATTTTACAAACATCAAAACTTAAATTATTAATAATAACACAAAGAAACAGAATTGTGATTGGTCATCACTCATTTAAAATTCAAATGACATAATTGTATATTCACTGTTACTTATATTATAGCACAGCCATAAAAAACATCTATTCTGATATATTAGCCTTGGATTCATCCATCCACCCATTCACTATATATAAAAGCATAATAAGAGAGTACTTTATGAAGATTAATGTCCTTATTAAAACATTGTTAAATGACAATATATAAACAAATAAGTAATTCATAATATTAAAATTATTTGTTTTCTATGACCAATGAAGATGATAATTTAACCACCAATAATTGGAGATTCGTATAAATAATTAATTCTATATTTGGTATGCATACAATATAATCCTCGACCTCCAACAGACACAAATGAAAAAAAGTTTACCTTGCATTAATTTCTATTTGGTTATTATAATGTTCACATGATCATTTTTTATGCTTTGCTTATAACTGTTATTAAAACAGGCGAAACTCTAATATGTATTCCCACTCACTGCAAATCAGAGTAATCAATGGATGGCAGAAGGCTTGTGCATAAAATTTCCATCTAATGCCTACTCATCCAATATCCCTAAAACTAGTTTCTGGCTTATGGCCTTTGTCAGTGATGAGGCTTGGTTCCTAAGATCTAGGTGCAGTGCTCTCAAATCAAGTTTCCTTACTGATGAAGGCCACAAGCCAGAAACTAGCCTGGGGATATTGGATGACTAGGCACTACATGGAGGATTTTATGCACAAGCCTTTCTGTCATCCAATGATTACTCTGGCTTGCAGTGAGTGGCAGTATGTATAATAGTTTTGCCTGTGTTTATTATAATGTTACTGTGACAATGTATATATGTGTGTCTTTCTGATTTTGGATACATTTTTTTTTTTTGCTTTCTGTAAAAAAAGGTCATTAATTTGACAGAGATACAATAATTTATACTATTTATAATCACTTCACTGTTAAGTGTATCCATCATTCAACCAAGTTAATATATTTATTAATATTTTTTGAATATAGAACATTTTATTTTTTAGTATTCATTAAGAATAATTTTACTTAGTTTAATTATTGTTGAAGACATAAGAATGCTATAGATTTATTGTTTGAGGTAATAGGAAGGAATAGTACTCTTATGCCATTGAGGTAGTATCTTATGGGATACTGACTCAATGTATTTGTCTTGCCACTTGTAAACTCACTTCATAGCCTCATGATTTTATGAGATATTTACTATATTATTTATTAATTAAAGCTAGTTTAATGACTTGCAGTATTAAAGAATATATTATTGATTAGATATATTTTAAGTGAATATAATTATTTATTTGAGCTAGACCAATTTATTATTTTATATTTCCTGAAAGTGAGGGTACAATTATATATATATATATATATATATATCATCAACCATTATCAATCCACTGCAGGATGAAGGTCTCTCCAAGTTTAATCCATATTCTCCGATCTTTAGCTTCTCTTCTCCACAACACCCCTGCACACTTTCTTATTTCATCCATCCATCTCACATGTAGTCTCTTTCTGGGTCTTTTACAATCTCTTGGAATCCAGTTTAAAATTTCAATTGTCTATCTATTATCATCTCTTCTAGCAATATGTCCAGCCCAACTTCATTTCAATCTTTTAATTTTTTCAATAAGGTCAGTAACACCTGTTTGTTGTCTTACCCATACATCGCGTTTTCGATCTCTTCTTGTTACTCCCAACATACATCTCTCCATACTCCTTTGAGTGGTCTGAAGTCTCTGTATTGCACTTCAATTAAGTGTCCAAGTCTCAGATCCATAAGTAAGAACTGGTAAAACACATTTGTTAAAAACCATCCTTTTCAAACACATAGGCATATTTCCTTTTAGTATCAAGTTATTTCTACCAAAAGCACTCCAACCAAGTTTAATTCTATCATTAATTTCCTCCATTATGTTTCCATCTGTATTAATAATCTGACCAAGATATTTGTAACTGTGAACTTCTAATTCTTCATAATCAATCTTTATTTTCATATTTTGAGCAAATCGATTAAACATTACTTTAGTCTTTTTAACATTTATCTTTAGTCCTACTTTCCTACTTTCATCTGATAACTCCTGCAACATTTCCTGCAGCTCTGAAGCATTATTTGCAAAAACAACTACATCATCTGCGAAATCTAAATGACTTAAATACTCTCCATTTACTTTCACTCCTTTAGTTTCCCATTTTAATCCACAAAATACTTCTTGCAGCACTGCTGTAAAGAGTTTTGGAGATATGGAGTCATCTTGTCTTACACCTTTCTCAATGTTGATTTTTCCAGTATCATTATGTAATCTAATTGTTGCTGTTGCATTTTTATAAATATTCTTTAAAATATGACAATATCCTGGATCTATACCTTGATGATCCAATGCTTTAATCACTGAAGAAATGTGTATAGAATCGAATGCCTTTTCATAATCTACAAATCCAAAACATAATGACAACTCATATTCGTTTGTCCTTTCTATGACTTCTCTCAATACCTGGATATGATCTATTGTACTAAAACCACTTTTAAATCCAGCTTGTTCTTTTGGTTGGTGGAAATCCAAAGTTCTCTGTAACCGAGTTGTAATTATCTTGGTAAAATTTTTATATAAAACTGATAAAAGGCTGATAGGTCTGTAATTTCTAATATCTTCTTTATCACCTTTTTTAAATATTAATATTATTATTGCATTCTTCCAATCTTCTGGTACATCTTTATCATTTAGACATTTGGTATATAATTCCATCATTTCCTGGAGCCTTTCCTTTCTTCATACACTTAATTGCATGTCTCACTTCTTCATTTAAAATTCTGGGCAATTCGGAAGATGTGATAGATATGAGGTACTTGTTCTTTATTACTATATAATTCTTGATAAAAATCTTCTACCAATTTCATGATGTCATCTCTCTTTTTAGTAATAATTCCATCTTTTTTTCTTATTGCAGATATAAATTTCCTACCAATACCAAAATGTTGTTTAACATTTTTGAGACTTTTATTTTCTTCTACAGCTTTCCTTGCTATTTCACAATTATACTTTCTTATATCATTTTCAACTCTTTTCCGTACCATTTTACAAAATTCGAGATATTCAATTCTTTTTAATACATCATTTTTGTATATCTTCATATTCCTTCTTTTCTTCATAAATTCTCTAGTCTCAGTAGAAATTTTTATTAGTCAATTGTTGCTTTTTTTTACTAGCTATGTTTGTTGCAGTTTTTAAAAGTGTATCAGCTATTTTCATATTAATTTCATTCAAATTTGATTCATGTTCAAAATCTCCTAACACTTGAAACCTATTTGTAAGTTCTAATTTAAATTCATTAGAATGTTTCTGAAGATTAGGAATATCAACTGTAAATATTGTTTTTCTTAATAATTTTTGTCTCTCTAGTTTTATATTAACACATAACTTACACCTTACTAATCGATGATCACTTCCTGTGTTAAATTTATTAAGAACATTACAATCTTGAAATATGTATTTTCTGTTAGTCAAAATATAATCCAATTCTGTTGTACCTTCATTTGGATGCTTCCATGTCCATTTCTTTTTAACATTTTTCTCAAAAAATGAATTCATAATATAAAGTTTTTCTTTTTCTGCAAACTCCACAAGTCTATGTCCTCTCTCATTTCTATAACCATAACCAAAATTACCTACAGCAATTTCATCTTTCATTTGTCTACCAATTCTAGCACTAAAGTCTCCCATAACAATTTTAAAATGTTGTTTACTCTGATCAAAAGCCTTTTGTACATCCATATAAAAATCTTCTACTACTTCATCACTGTGAGAACTTGTTGGGGCATAAACCTGAATTATCTGCATTTGGTATCTGCTATTAAGTTGTATAACTAATCTTGCCACTCTGTCCGATACATCATCAATCTCCACAATATTGTTCTTCCACTTTTTATTTATAATGAATCCTACTCCACTTGTATTTCCAATATGTGTGCCTTTATAATAGAGTATATGTCCACTTTTTAAATCAATTGTTTCTTCTCCTTTTCTTCTAACTTCACAAAGTCCAATAATGTCCCATTTAATATAAGACAGTTCTTCTTCTAATTCTTGCAATCTTCCTTCACTTGAAAGTGATCTGCAGTTGTTAAGTACCTAAGCTTAATTTGCTTGCCTCAAAAATGTTGTTAATTGGTTGTTAGATTTAGAGGGTGGGTAAATGGGTTAGAATCCACAAATATTCATGATCTTCGAACTCACATATGGTTGGATTCGAGGTACTTTTACCCAGACTATGAATCGTATTATATATATTATAACGATCTGGAGAAAGAGACTTAACATAATCTGCACTGCAGGGCGCCCCTAGGCATTTGAACCTAGAAAATTTATATAGTAGGCAGATACGTAAGTTAAAAAAAATTTATATTGGTTGATTTCGGTCACTAGCTCAGTGGAACAACAGAGATTTATATTTTATAATAAATTCTTATCTAAGAATATTTTTTTAAAAAAGAATAAAATAAGCCACTGCCACTAATTAACAGACAAACATTTATTTACACACATATATAATATTTAAAATTATTTTAGTATCAGTTTTACATTTTAAAATTTAACTTACTTTTTTTTTTTAATGTCATAGCATCGGCCGGGACGCGAACCCGCAACCCAGGCAACTGCCTGCAAGTGCACGGCAGTCATGCTGACCTCTCGACCACCAATGCAAGACAACTTACATTTTTAACTTTTTGGGATTTTAGATTTTAACTTACATTTTTAACTTTTATTTTAGATTTTAACTTACATTTTACATTTTAATTTTTATAAGTTCACACAGATGGATTTATAAAATGTGTTTTTAATGTTGAGTATAGATCAGTTACATAGATTACATGGTTAAAACATTTCAAAATAAACATAAACAATCAAAATATAAAGTCATTGATGGAAATGCAGAGGGAAATTTATAAGAAACCCAATGGCATTCATCATAAGATGCCACATAGACACCAATAACTTAAGACATCCGAATAAATACATTTTAGATACTCACCGTAAGGTATCATTTTGACCAAATGTCTATATATTTTGATCATATATGAAAACCAAAACATAACCGATAATGAATCCATGCAAGCGTCTATACCCAACTTAAATTTAATGCATTTTTATTTAGAGTGTCGAGTATAAATAGACTACATAGATTGCATTTGAAAAGAAAATATTTTATCCCTTATTTAACCTTAGGCCAAAAGTTCGCAGTTACACCAACATCAATCCATCTGATATATTGATGTATTCAATGTAATACAAATATGACAGCACAAATACGTTAAGAAATTGACTCTCGTCCAGATAGGAATACTACATCTATCTGATGAGAAGAGCAATAAAAAAAAGCTTCATAGGAATAAACTGCGGTCCTTTTTGCCGGCTTACGATCCCATTCCATAGGCAAAAAGGATGGGTGTGGCATATAAAGCGATTCTGCCTGTAGCGAATCTCATACTACATCTACTAATTACACCAATATATCCAATCCATTGACCCAATTTAACTACGAAACAAATAGATTACCCTCCCCTAATATAACTTTACAAATCTATATAGCCATTCATGCCAGACTTAAGTTTAACATTTATATAATTTAATTTAACAAAAAACAGAAATCATAATAAAAACTTATTAATAAATAAAGTTGGTCAGATAGGATTCTATTGCAATTATTTTAAATATGGACAGTTTTTAATTTAATGTTCATGAATTATCTAAAGTTCTTAAGGTCCATAATTTGTAGTTGTTTGTAATTTTGAACAGGAATTCCCATGCCATCCTGAAGATATTGGTATCCAGTTAGCTGTTGTTTTTTATTTATTCGGAGGTCTTTTACTTTAGCTGTTTTTTTATAACCACTGAAGGAATTTAAAGTGCATCTTTCAATCCCTTCATCCCCAACTCTCCGACTTAACACATATCTGTCCTCTCTTAATAATTCCCTTTATTTCCAAACCTTTCCTTTTATATTAATTTTGCAGATTAACTCAACATTACATCATCAATGATGATGATGATCCTTCCATTGGGGGTCCGATTTCCTGATGGATTTCTTTCATTGGCTATTAGTTTCTATTGTTTTCTATCTGACCATTGCTTATACATTTAAATGCCCAAGGGCTAGTTCACTTGGACTAATTAAAATAATCATTTCCATTTTTTCAATAACATTAATTAATTTGTTTTGAATGCAGATATATTTTTATCTTTAAATCTTTACTGAAAATTTAGTCTTAAAATACTTTCTTTAATAAAGTTTTCATTTAATAATTTTTTTCATCTGTGCGATTTTATATAGTTTAGTACAGAATTTTAATTTTCATTTTTTAATTTTTAAAAAAGAGGTTTTAAGTTTTATTTTTTTTCATGTTTAATAATAAAAAAAATAATGTAATGGCGTATGTGCCTGTTACAATATGTTATAATGATTACAATATTATAATATATATATATATAAACTACAAAGGTATCTCAAGCTTAACTCTATAATAAATTTAGTACTTCATTCACTTTTTATTTTATTATTTTATTTTGTATATATCAGAGATGCCATATTCATTGCAAATCCCTGTATGAAAAAAGATTTTGCAGGGCTGCAGTGAAAAATGGAAAGTACCAATGTCTTTATTCCATCAAGTATTGAAGTGATGCATTGCCTCAGGTAAGTCATATTACATATTTTCTTGAAAATTTAATGAGGAATGCAGCTAGCTTATTAAAATTGTAGTTTTATAATATAACCATGAAAAAATAGAAATTATGAAATAGTATAAAAATAATAGCTATAGTTTTCAGCTTCATTACATTCTTTGATGTTCTATGTACATAAAAATATATATTATGTGACTTTAGACTAATATAGAGTTAAGTTATTGTAAAATTTGTGGCTTAGCCTAATTTTTTAAATTTTCAATATGGCCTCTTTGAAAGTGAAAAGGTTAATAAAACAAATTATGAAAAACATTGTTGATTTCTTTTATATATAAAATGACAAATTATTTATTATAAATTCGATTTGCTCCAACTGCAATTTGAAGTATTGCAGAGAAGCATAATACTCAGAGGGTGCCTATGGCCAGGCTTAAGCTATGTAAGATATATAACCACAACCACCTTTCCAGATCACAAATCTTGACTCCTGAATTTACCCCCCCCCCTGTAAGCACTTGTTTTGAAGTAAACTTCAGACAACAGCTAACTACCAAGTAGTTACAGTTAACGTGCCCTGAATGACTAATTCAGCACTTAAGCAATCCCAATTCACTCAAAGTAATATAATAAACGCTTTAATTAGTGGTATTAGTAAAAGAATTGACCAACAAAATACTAATTTCCAAAAAATAATTTTATTTTAGACTTTAAATTAATTTAAGACCCAATTTATCATCTCTTCTAAATAAAACAATAATTACATATATATCAGACACACATATAAATTAACATACAATATTAAATAAATATAAGCATTAAAACATTATATACCATGCACACACATTCTATCACAAGCTATTTGTTTGTATGATTTGGAAAAGTTCTGGGAATATTTCCTGCTTATACTAACTGCACATAAATAGTTATTTTATGCTAGTTAAGAGTTCAGCTCTCTAATGCATATCAGATTCAATGTAAATATGAGCCTAATAAATCATTAAATCAAGCTTTCAATAGAAACAAAAAAACATACAAAGAATGTAAGTGGAATAAAAGCATTTAATTATTTTTAAAAATAATTAAGCGCACATTAACTGGAAATCAAAAAGCATTATTTCCCAGCAAAATCCTTGATGTTGAATTATATGCAAAATAATTAACAATATTGAATAATCTTATATATAGAGCTCACAAACTAGGCCCTGTGACATATGACTTTATTTCTCTGTAATTGAGTAATATTTAGATAGATCTATTTTACATTATTTGTCAAATCTATCCTTGCAGGAATAAAGATAGAATATTATACAAAATTTGTATATTAAATGTATAAAAACATCTCAAAATGCATAACATATTCTTTATTGGCTGCAATTTTATAATAAGGTGTTGCAGATAGGTGTTCTAGGATGGAAGAAAAATAAAATAAAACACTAGTAAAATAGAATTTTTTTCCCATATAGTTAATGGAATTTTTAAATGAATTAATGGAATTTTTAAATGAATTAATGGAATTTTTAAATGAATTAACGGAATTTTTAAATGAATTAACAGAATTTTTAAATGAATTGAAGTTTTAGAAGTATTCATACAATTATTTAAGTTATGCTTAATATAAAATGTTTCATATATATATTTTTTAATCTTTACTGTAAGTTAAAGGTTTGAAAACAAACTATTGACAAAATTGGATTAAGAATGCTAAAAGTCTTTTGAAAAACATTTAGAAAAAATATTAAAACGTTAAACCAGTAGATATAAAAACAAACACAAATAAAAACTTACCGGAGTAAAAAATTTTCATTACCATTCTGTGATGTGTATGATATACAGCAGATTAATAATAATAACTCTGTGGCATACAGGTACATCTGAATTGTTCGAGTATACATCATCTGAAATTAATAAATTTACAATAGTTAATTATATTAAAATGAATAACGGATATATTGAAGTCACTTATTAAAATAAAATTTAAATGATTATATATGTATAACATAAATTAAATAGCAATAAATACATAAGAATGAAAATATAAATCATTTTTATCTATTCTCAAGCTCTTATACAGATGCCTAAACAGACTATAATACTAGGAAGTTCCAGATAGAAGCAAAACAAAATAGAAACAAAAGGTTTTAAATCTCTAAGCTTTAAATAAATTTAATATAACAGTTTAGTGTAAAATTTAAATGATATTATGAATTACGAGATTGATTAGTTAGCTGTCTTTTCATTTAGAATAAGTTTAGTTAGGAAATTAAATATTCCACAGAATGATTTACTGGTAAGGTTTTTAAGGCATTCTTTAATGTGCTTCTCTCTATCAAATCAGGCTGGGCTTCTCTGGGTTGGAGTCTGGATGCAGCTATGTAAATTTTCTTGGTGGCAGCTTTCTCCCCATCACTTTGTTCAAGGAACTCTGGCATTTCAGGTGTAGCTTCTTTCTCCATCACAGGCTGGGCATGGCTGAGGTCTTCTCTCACCAGGTTGTAGTGATCTGGAAAAAGCAAATGGCAATCTCTTGTCTCTAGCCAATGGTCATTATTTGAACAGCTTGGGTATGGCTTTTTAGGATTCAGCTTGCTGAAGTACTGCAGAAACAGTTTTCATATTTAATTTTTCAGCTACTATAGGTCCTTTTTTATCTTATTTTTGACAATGGGCTCCTCCCTTTTTACTTTTGCCACATCACCTGATTACTGTTTCGAACTTGTCTTTAATTAAATATCCAAATCCAGACTTAAAAGCTGTATTATTCCAATTGATGTCATAGCTACATCCAAAGTCAAAGATATATCCCCTTAGAGTCCCAAGAGCACTTAGTATGAAATTTATGCCTGACTGAATTTTATAATTTGTCTACGAAGTGTTAAAACTCAAACAAATTATCAGCTTGTGTAATTTTAAACAAACAATAGAACTGGAAATTATTTAACTTGAAAATTATTTAAAATGAATATTGAAAATTAAATAAGTAATTTTATAAAGTTAAACTTATTATTCTGTTATATATATAAATTTTAACTACACACCATTATGTTTACTTCAGTTTTAACAAACGTAAATGAATATGCACATATATAAATATTTAAGACAATATTTTCATATTATAATTAATAGGACGATTATACCCGCACATCTTCGTAATATTATAAGCACACTCAAAGTTTTAAATTACAGAAATAGACACAATCTGTGTGCAATCAACATTCCTCCTTTTTCTTTTTAAAACTTCTTTTATTCCAAACTATAATTTTATTTCTCTTCCATACAATGTTTCAACTACATTCTGTAGCCATTATCAAGTTTCTTTTCAGTTCAGAAAATGGTCATTAGAACCAAAATTATTTGATTTTCTACTTAAGCTTAATCTCAATGCTCTACCCACAACCCATTTTCTTAGATTTTGTAGATTCTATACAAATATAGACCCCATGTGTGGGCTATGTCACAGAGAAGAAGAGACACAAGATCATTTTCTTCATTCCTGCAGTGCCTTAGAAACAATATGTCGCACAATGTTTACCACATACAGAAAGGCTATCATTTCAATTGATGAAATAATAAATACATTTAAAAAACGCAACAGCCCTGCTATTCATGCAGCAACATACAGCCTTTATTGCCTACTGGTGTACCAGATGCACTTTTGCACTTGCCAATAACCCTCGACACCACCCAGCAACATATTAAATAAAACTAGAACTGTTCAGAAAAAGAGACAGCATCCTAGCTCAACCAGATGTGTTTGCAGCCACATGGTCACACTTGAAACAAAGATCCAGTCTATGAAATATAAAGGCCAATAAGATAGATGATGACATTTTCAACATCAGCATTTTTTCCAACTTCAAAAAGATGCAAGCACAAACTGAACTAAATAGAAGACCAATTTAAAAACAAGAAGGAAAAAAAAGTATGCAGAAAAGATAAAGACTTATATACTGAAAGTTGTAATTTGTTTTTCATTTGTGACAAATCAATATATTACTAGATGTGACTAACTTTTTAGACTAAATAAAGTTTTGCTTTGAAACATAATAATAATTAATAATAATAATAATAATAATAATTAATAATAATAATAATAATAAAACAAAAATAACACAAATAAATAAAATAATTTATCACAAATATATATAATATTCAAATAAAACCACAATATTGTTATCATTTACAAATATAATTATTTACCTCCTTCCCTATATTTAATTACTTCTTTTAAAATACCTTTATAATTTAATACTCTTCTTATATAAATTTATTATCTATTCTCTAAATCTTTACCCATTAACATTCTTTTACTACCCCCTCCCCCTTTTTATATTAATCCTATATTATCTTATTTTTTATCTTTATTCATATATATATTCATAAAAAGGAATTTAAGCATGAAAATTTTGATAAGGCCATTGGAATGTGTTAAAAAATTTAAAGAGAGAATTAAAAAAAAGATGAAGCATATTAAGCAGTATAAACCAGTATTAAATAGAATGTTAATAAATAAAGATAAAAAATACGATAATATAGGAGTGATATAAAAAGGGGGGGGGGTATTAGAAATGTTAATGGGTAACGATTTACAGAATAGATAATAAATTTATATAAGAGTATTAAATTATAACGGTAATTAAATATAGGGAAGGAGGTAAATAATTATATTTGTAGATAATAATATTGTGGTTTTATTTGAACATTATATATATTTGTGATGTATTAATATTTTATTTATTTGTGTTATTTTTGTTTGTTTTTTATTTTTTTATATATTTTTGTTTTTTTATTTTTTTATATATTTGTTTTTTATTTTTTTATATACTTTTTTTTATTTTTATATATATATTTATTATTATTATTTTTAAGGAAACTTGATAATGGCTACAGAAAAGGAGGAGTGTTGATTTTATATATTTATTATGGAGCTATAATTTAAAAAGAAAAAGTGAAAAGTTGTGTATATAATTATATTTAGAATATATTTAGAATATAATATAAAGAATTTCAATAATACATAAATGTTCTCTCTATATGAAAAAATGTATTCAGTAAATAATGGGAAGTCAAATTTGCCTACCAAGTGTTTCGCTTCCCCTGATAAGAAAAATTTGCTCATTATCTGGTACTGCTGCACATTGGATACTTGCAACATAATGAATTGAAAATACGAGATTTGAACTCAGGCTTTTAAGCTCCCTTCAGTTATTGTATATTTTTCTCAGGGATGCAGTTTGACAAGGCAATTTGCAGAGAACAGTGTGATAATAATTGTAAAATAATATCTACATACCAGTCTTGTGCTACATCTTTATCAAAACAAAAGTCAACTTTAGTCATCATTCTAATCCAGTGGCTCTTAACCTTCCTAATGCTAAACACTTTAATGCAGTTCCTTATGTTGTGGTGACCTTCAAACTTTAATTTTGCTACTGTTATAAATCAAAAATATATTTTCCACTGGTCTTAGGCAACCCATGTGAAAGGGTTGTTTGACCCTCAAAGAGGTCATGACCTACAGGTTGAGAACTGCTGTTCTAATCAAACCAACAATCAAGATGGTTTTAAAAGTGATTTTAGCATAGTAGATTCCTATTATAGATTATGGAAGGCTATTTTTACAATAATTAAAGCTTATATAGACCCAGAATATTGTCATATTCTATACACAAGATGATTTCATCTTGTAACATTTTATATAGTTTATCCATTTCAAAACAGAGTTTCGGTTTGTGCATTAATATATGCGAAATTACATATATATGCAATGATTTAACTAAGAGTAAAACTCCGTTTTGAATAAATATAGCATAAACAAATACATAATTGAAAAATAATAAGATTTGGCATAGATTTAACTAAAAGAAATGTAAGATTTAAAATAAGATTTCACGTAAGTGAAATCTGAAATTTGGCTTTGTTTTAGCACAATCGTTTATAGTGGAACTTATACGACATTAGCTGATATTTGATTGATTCAGTTTAATATAATTTAAGTGTTTTAAGAGAATTAACTGGGGCAAATATTATTATTAGCTTAAAATATATCATTTTGAATTATACGTAATAAAATTTATACTAAAACATTTAAAATCAATGGATTTAAGCAAGTTAAAACTAAATAACTTTTAATAATGCAGAATAGGATGAATACATAAAACTAAATCAATCATAAATAAGTTCAGCAAGTAGACCAATAAAATACAGAAATCAAATCAATAAAGCAAATATGTTATCAACGTAAATAATAACTCAGGTAAGAAATCATCATAATTTAGTTCTCAAATTAGAATCTAATAATAATAAACCAGAATCAGGTGAGATTTTAGAAATAAAATAAAATTACATTTAAGAGATGAGTTTAAATTACATTAGTATTATTATGGCCATAGAGTTTAGATTGAGCTAGCTTATAAGAATTAGTTGACTTTAGTTGAAAGGCTTTAAAATTGAAGGAGTTTATTATCATCATCGAGGAACTTCTTTTAGGTGGTGGCAGCTCACACTGCATTTCTTTCTGTATTAGGTAGCTTTACTGAGGTCCAGAAGGCAAAGAATTTAGCCTTCTACCCTGACTTCATTATTATTACAATTTTACAAGGACTTTAGTAAAACAATTTTAGAATGAATTCAAAGATCGCTGCAGCAGCTTATATATTAGCTCACCTCCTCTCCATTACATTATTTTTAGATTTGCCTTTCCAGCTTTCTCACTGTTGCTAAAAAAATCATGGAATCCCACTGTGGTTGTTTTTCTTTTAGGTCAGTTTTAACCTCGATCACTTGTGGTAATTTATTTATATTTCTATTTTTAAATCTACTTTTAACCTTAAATTGAAACTAGGTCATTTTATAGTGAGAAGGATTAACTTTTCTGGCATCATCCTTTCTAAAAAAACAAATCAAGATGAAAAAAAAACATTGTTATATATGTAACTCAACCATTTAATTTAGCGATATATGCAGAATTGTACAATAATTTTGAATATTACATTTAAAATATTACTTATAAAAATATTATTTAAATATTACTTTTAGAATAAACATTTTAAGTAAAGAAATTCTAATGTTTTAATCCTGCATATATGTAGTCTCTCATTACACATACAACACATTTTTCATTTATTTATCAGAAATATATGTGCGTATTTATGAAGATTTATTTATATTGAAGCAATGGATCTGAAGTACGATCCATGCTTCACTGTTTCTTATAAATTTAGTTAGCATTGTAGGACTGAACTAAGTTCATAGCCCAATATCAGCAGGGTTTTGCATTAAAGCTAAAATTAATTATGTTATTAAAGTTGTATTTACAGTTAAATTTCGTGTTAAATAAATCCCAGTCAAAGATTAAATTTCTGTTAATAAAAATTGCTTGTAAAACCTATTGGGCAAACATATATATACGTCAAGCGTATATATATATGAGTTAATGCAAAATTCTGCTGAAATAAAATGCTTATTTACTATAAAAAAATAAGAATATATTTTTTTGTAAAATCTTGTTAAAATATTTAGTATGATTTATTTGAGATAAGCCTGCCAAACATTTTCTAAAAGAATGTATGTTTTAATTAATTAGTCCATTCAAGGCTAATTAAAGATGGACTTCTCTTTCCTTCTTTTTTAATTAATAAAAATTCAAACTTTAAAGAAATAAATTTGGAGTTTTAAGTAAAAGCTTATTTTTAGAGAGTGTTACCTTGAAACAAAAGAGTGTGGGTGGGCTTGTCAAGATCTAAGATCATACAAACAATAGAAGGTAGCTGAGAAAAAAAGTTATAAAAGGGAGAGAACAAAAGAGGAGTCATATCAGATTTTGCTATTGCAAGGTTGATTCAAGATTTTGCTATTGCAAGGCATTCAGATTTTGCTATTGCAAGTTTCATTCAGATCTGCTATTGCAAGGTGCATTCAGATTTCTCTTAGGAGAACTCTGTCAGATTTTGTTTGTGATTTTATTCCAAAAAGTCTACAATTATCGTCTACAAATCATGAAGAAGTTTGAACCTGCTCAAGCTAAAAATCATATAAGTTTGATGGATTCTACTATGCTCAGCTAGGCAAATAAATAGTTTTTCCTATCGCCGAGGTTCCTAAATACCATCAAAATGCCTTAATATCCACTCCATAGTCATCTGAACTCTGTGTGCTGTGTCTGTAGGACTTTTCGTAAAAGCATGCTACTTATTTCCACCTTCCTTGTCCGGACAAATAGCTATCGATTGACGGATCAAGCTACGCTCGTCGATGGAACATGACCAAGGAACAAGGACGGTAATCATTATCTCTCCTCCATTGAACTATTTATTTTCTACCTTTTTATTTTTTTTTATATATCTTTCTTAATTGAATTATATTATGAATTGTTTTATGAATTGTTTTATGTAACGATTATGTAATTTAACCATTGTTCTTATTAGATTAGTCTTAAATATATATGTGTGATCATCTATCTATATTTAACCTTTTTTCCTTCGCTATTCTTCATTACCAATGTATACGTATTTGGTATTGCATTGCGGTTAAGTTTAATAGTTAATTGTTCATTTAAAAATCTCTTTCCAATTTTGTTTATGTTTTTAAATTCCATACGTGTAAAGTTTCCTTTGTTTGCTAACTTGAACTCCTCAATAGCGCCTCTTTTGTCTGCCATTAGCTTATAACGTATATCAGATTTAGCTATATACATTTTAAATAATTTTTAAACTCTGTTTTTAGCGCAAAGCAATTAGAAATGCTTTGCGAAAGATTTTTACTATTGTATTTGATCGAGGAGATTCAAGTTGACTATTTTAATAAAATTGGGAATATAAGATTTGGACCACAAACATATTAATCTGTTGTTATTGTCTAATTAGTTTTCATTAATTTAGGGGAATAGCGGAGGCCATTATATCATTAGTCATATTATTAAAGTCATTAATTAAACATATGATTTAACTATAAAAAGCTTGAGTTTCTTAATTGTATATTAAATGCTTTATTTTTACTTTTCAATGATCCAGGCACGCAAAACACACATATTTCTTAGTATTTTTACACACATTTAACTAACTATTTAGCTCCGTAGGTGTTCCCGTCCATGTCTCCCGCTGATGCTAAGCTTTGTGGCCCGGTTGAGGAATATCTATGCGTGTCTCAGATAGTGTTGTTGGTTCATGGGTTAGTCTCGAGAATAGACGAAGAGGGCAGGGGTCATAGTATTCTTGATTTAATATCTCGCGTATGAGTGGCCCCGAGGTACCTTCGCCTAGTATTCGAACTGGGTTAAGCCAACATACATCATCTGACTGTCACAATATAGATGCAATTTTCATACTATATTTCAAGATATATGCACACATTCATGACTAAACATATTTAGGTTTTAATTTAGGCTGTTTTTTTCCATATGTCATAGCATCGGCCGGGACGCGAACCCACACCCGTCTGCAACCAACTACTTGCTTGCAAGGCGAGTGCGATGACCTCTTGGCTAACAACGCTTGACTAATTTAGGCTGTTTTTAATACAATTTTAACACGATATATGAGGATTTGGTGATGATTATGTATATATATATATAGAAATACTACTATAGAATATAGTAGGTGAAATAGTAGGATTGACCAAGCTGACTGTTTCAGTGTAAAAATGCGATAGTAGGAACTTCTACAGGTCTTAACCCCAAGGTCCCTTACTATCGCATTTTACATGCATATTCGAGGTTACAGCCTTAGTAAATATTACTTACATAATCAATGTGCATTTCAATAAATTTATAACTAAACTTTTAAAGAAACCTGTGGAAAATGCATATATATATATACATATATATATAGCTAATATAATAGATGCTAGAACAAGCAAATTTTATCACATTTCAAAAAAATATTTCTTTTGACTTCGAGCTGTATTTGAACTTAAATTTTAATATATAGGAAGCCAGCACGTGTTTTTGCTAGAACAATCCGATTGTTGTGTGAGTGTCAATCCCATAACCATGGAGAGTATTATGGCCATATCTCTACATTTATAGTTTGACATATTTACTTCATACAGCATGGAATAGTTAAAAGAATGGGTGAAAATGAGAGTCCATCAAGGCAGAATTGTGCAACAGTGAATGATTCACGCTATGGGGAGAGGACTACATGTAAATTGTATGAACTGTAAAATGGGAAGAACTTTAATGAAATGAGCCTGGTGATCGATAATTAAAATGATTCCCAAGATATATATTTATTATATTACATGTTATGAATATTTTATTTTTAATTCATTTTTATTTTTATTTGATGAAGTCTCTCTAATTTATTGAATAAACCTTTGCATTCATCTATAAAGCCAATACCATACCTATATATACACACATACATATATTATATCCCTATTATAGAAAGTTCTTAGATAAGGGTCATTTATGAATGCTAACTTGGATAAGATAATATGATCTTGAGTATGTGTAGCTATAACTCTGTTAAAAGAGTCAAACACAAATTCTTCCCGAGTTTGAACACTGAGGCAATGGATCCAAGAGAATGGTGAGATGTGGATGAACTGATTTAAATTGCATGTAAATTTGATGGATAAGTCTTGGGCTAGTCTGTTGAAGATAGATGTAATAATGAGTCGTGTACACTTCATGTCTATCTCAGCATCCTACATGAAGACCATCAGTCCGACCGTAGTCAGATGTGACCTTTTATGTCATCGACGATATTGTGTATATATTGTAATCAACATAATAAAGAAAAATAAATATCAAAATAAAATCTTAAACTCTGCTTTGACAAGAGAAATAACAAATATCAAAATAAAATCTTAAAATAAATTCTGCTCTGATATGAAAGAATGATAATAAAGACTTGGCAAGCATGAATCAACTAATCTAAGAAAGGGCACAAAGCACCACTTACTACTGATATCAACACTTATACCATATTATACCAACCTTAACCATCAACCAATAACAATAATAAATATATTAAAAACTTTACTTGGGTAACATGAGCATGAATAAACATAAATAGAGAATACAAGGCACTACTGACACTTATTCTTATACTAAATTATGAGCCCTTTTCATCCCCTATGGCTTATAAAGTCATAATTACAAAACAAAATATTAGAGACAAGTTTGGCTAGTGTATGCATGAGCAAATGTAAATAGAGGGGTCACAATGTGTACATGAAGATAATAACCATCCATTAAATAAACTAAGATCTAAAGTAAAAATATTACAAAATAAATTTAGCTTGCAATACCAATGAAATGGGGATGTAATTTGAATGAGTTTGGATGATAAATTGATGAATCAGAAGGAAAAGGGAAGTGTTAGAGTGATGAAAAATTATAAGATGATAGAATAGATATCAATGAATGAATCACTTATGATAATGACTTAAAATGAAATGAGAATCTAATAAGAAAGGAACATATGGATACAACAATGCTGATGATGAAGTATGAGATCCTGAACTACAAAACTAACATTGTGCCAAACAGCAAGACAATAATGAAATAAAGCAAGGGGTGCTAAGATTGACAAAACCTATTGTGAATATGCTAATACATAATAAAATTGACTATATCGACTGTTGATGATTTTTATGACAATAAAAAATATGTTGATAATAATAGCAATAACATATAGATAATGATTAATAATAAGGCCACAGACAACTGAACATATTTGATACAATTTATTTACATTATTTAAAAGTTTTTGGGTATACTAATAACAACAAAGAAAATATACATAATCTTGGACAATTGTGAACAGAGATTTACATAAAACAGGTTTTTATTACATCATTTTATGATTAAGGGAAGATCTCTTAGGATCTATTTAATACTTTAATAAATTATTACCTTTTAATTTATTATTACTCAAACTTAATACTCGCATGAGCTTATTGGACTTACTATGCATTTTATTACCTTTAAATTTGTTACTACTTAAATTTAGCTTACTATAGATTTCATATTTTATCTATCTATTAATAGAATGGTTCTAAGAACTTGCCTACTTTAAATAAACACGCCGATATATATTTCAAAATCTCTATTAAATGATTAATAAACTACAAATATTATCACACAGAATAAGATAATAAATATACTTAGGATATAATACTAGAAACTGCTTTCAGAGCTGCAGGAAATGTTGCAGGAGTTATCAGATGAGAGTAGGAAAGTAGGACTAAAGATAAATGTTAAAATGACTAAAGTAATATTTAATCGATGTGCTCAAAATATGAAAATAAAGATTGATTATGATGAATTAGAAGATAACAGTTACAAATACCTTTGTCAGATTATTAATACAAATGGAAATATAATGGATTAAATTAATCATAGAATTAAACTTGGTTGGAGTGCTTTTGGTATAACTTGATACTAAAAGAAAATATGCCTGTGTTTGAAAAGGAAGGTTTTTAACAAATGTGTTTTACCAGTTCTCACTTATGGATCCGAGACTTGGATGCTTAATAGAAGAGCAATACAGAGACTTCAGACCACTCAAAGGAGTATGGAGAGATGCATGTTGGGAGTAACAAGAAGAGATCAAAAATGCAATGTATGGGTAAGAGAACGGGTGTTACTGACCTCATTGAAAAAATTAAAAGATTGAAGGAGTTGGGCTGGGCATATTGCTAGAAGAGATTGTAAAAGACCCAGAAAAAGACCACATGTGAGATGTATGGATGAAATAAGAACCATGTGCGGGGGTGATGTGGAGAAGACAAGCTAAAGATTGGAGAGAGATTAAACTTGGAGATCTTCATCCTACAGTGGATTAATAATGGTTGGTGATAATGATGATGATGACAAGAAACTATCGACTTCTTGCTTTAATCCATTTATTTAGGCTATTAAACAGCCAATCTTGCTTAAGAGGCAAAACTATCATTTTCTACCCTTTAATTATTAGTTTGGACTCCTAAGATTAAAGAAAAATATTACACCAAGGAAAAAGGGGTAATCAATCTCTTATTTAAACAACTATACCAACCCATGTTTGAAATTCTGGTGTCATTTCTGGATCATTTTTAGGTATGAGAAAAAGAGAAGGTGGCAGTTAATCCTTTATTTAATAACTAGATCAATACACCACAAAAGTATGGTCTTACTTTGTTCAACATTAGATAGTCATTATTCATAATTCACCCACAGTGGTCATTTGTACCATAACTCAGGGTTAAGAGAATAAGTTCACCTGATATGATGCAAGATGGACCTACCACATACTCCTAAATATTATACACTTATCATTATAAGTATTTAACATAACAGATAAATCTAATACTAATATTACTTTCCATGAATATATAAAGACACTAGCAAAATGGAATATATAATTTGACACCTAACATTTATAACTATCATTATCAATGTGAGGGTGACTTACGCGCTGTCATTAGCTATTAATTATTAATTAAATATACATATTAAATATCATGTTTACTGCCCATTTATTATTATTCTAGAAAGAAAAATAAAGAAAAAACTTCGTTTCTTAACCTGTGTTCATATTTTAAAATATGAACGAAATTTACAACATATAGGATTGCTTTACCTTTTTTATTTGATCAAATTTAAATTTTTTACACAAACCAAATTTTTATATCTGTAATAATAAGAAAAACAAAATCTTGATTGCAACCTTGTGATTGAAGTGTTCTTTCCCACATGAAGTATTTTTTTTTTATTAATTAAACTGTAATTTTAGTTCGTAGCTCGATCTATAAATAATCATAGTTTCATCTGTTAACATCAGCACTTTGTTATTCCGGAAGTTAAAAAGAAATTGAAGATAAACATTTGATTTTTATTTTCATATATTATAACCACAACACCTGTAGAGGTCCCTGCTATCGCATTTTTACACGCATATTATCGAGGTTATAGCCTCAGTGTTTATTGACTAATGGAAATAGCTCATAATGCATTAGAATTTCAATCCACAATATGATAACAAAACAATTACTATGGCAACATCTACATTGACATTTGATTCACTTTTGGAGACATTCTACAACTCAGTTTAATAAACATATTAATTCCACTTGTAACTGGAAGTTGCAAGATTGGTTATTCATCTTTGCCTTAATGTGAGTTTTAAGGCAATGTTGAGAATTTCATATTACAACCTGTGTTGTCTATTTGTGCGTTATTACTAACACTTTTGTATTTGGAGTGTTTAAATTAAAGTTTAAAAAATTGTCTATACATCTGATATTAAAAGTCTTAATAAATATTTTATAAACCCTTATTAATTTAATATCTTCATTTATTGTTTTATTAGGTGGATATTAAGTTATTACTGTACTTTCATTTAATTGCAACATTTTTCTTTAAAATGTATTTTCTCCATGTAATGAAATTAATATAGCATAATAAAATCGCAATAGTGGTAGTTAACTTTCATATTTGTTTATACATGTCACTTTAGTGCTTTATAAATTCAAAAACAGCAGTAAAAGGCTCATATTAAGTACTGTTGATTTTTAAATTCATTCCAAATAAAATTACGAATAATTCTTTTCTTTCTTCTTGCTATCCCAAATAAGTTGAAATTAAATGTAAAAATAAAATGTGAAACTTACAAACTTTTGGTCAGTCTGGTAATTTTTTCTCTCCAATATGTCTACCAGTTTTATATGTGAACTCTTTCCAACTATTGATTAACAGAAAGTGTTTCATGCATGAAAGCCAAATGAAGTTTCTATTCCCATTAGTTGAAAAAATACAATTCAATTCCATTTTTAATTTAATTCAAATTCAATTTTACTTTTTAACAATTTTCTGCTTAATTTTTAGTTATATTATTTTCAGATGTTATTCTTTTTCCATTTAATTCTCCTTGTTCTCCCTTTGTTCTCTCTTGTTCTCCCTGTCTCCTGTTGTTCTCCCCTTATAATTAACAAATCAATGTGCATACATTAACATATAATTCTCCATCTATAAGCATAAGTGATAACTAATTAAGTTGTGGAAGCTATTTTAAATCGCAATAAAAATATGCTTGAAAATTAATAATAAAAATTAATTTAAAATAACTATAGTTGTCTTTTTAACATTTAATAATAATAAAATATTAATTTAATTATAACATTAATAATTAATAACTTAGTCCATTTGACAGATTACATATAAAGTCTCATACACAATCTGGCAGAGGACTGGCATATCTCTTGAACAGCCCAATTCTTTATCATTCTAGGAAATTTATAGATGAAATTTACTTATTTTTATAATAAAATTTGGCGACCATGATATCTATTTAATATTTAATCATTATTTAATTATTACCAATTAAAATTTAAATTTTTATATATTTGACCATTTAAATAGGGCTTGACAAGCATCAAGTCCAACCATAAGGTTACAATATACATGTGTGTGGGTGTTTGTGTGTAGTGGTATGTATTTTTCTCTCAATTTGCCCTCCATGTAGAATCAAAGACTGTTATCTTTAATTTCTAGAAAATGTTTAGCAAACTCTTAAAATTTTTTAAAGAACCTAATGAATCTAAAGTTAGCCAATGAATAAAAAATTAATTGGTTGGTTCATTTAAGTGGTTCGTTTTTCCTTTATGTAAGATCAGCATGTAATTTTTGTAAAAATATAGTTTTTTGATAAAATGGAGTGTTTGAAATGTCATCCTATATCATTTTTGTTTTTGTTATTAATCAGATATTAAATTATTTCCTGTTTCACAAAGTGCTGTGTGTGTGATCTATCCTAGGATTTATTTTTTTTATGACCCCAATAAAGCTATCTATTTATAAGTAGTGGAAATCTATGATTTGCTTTAAGGTTATTTATAATAGGCTAATTTATTTATTTTCTTCTTGCTCACAGTAATAAATTAGAGAGGAAAGGGCATATATATTTAGTGTATGGGGCATCCAGATGATGATTCTAGATTGGCATGAAGAGTATATTCCATGCACTATTTTATTTTAGTCTCTTAGAATTTATATTTATAGTTTGGTCAGTACACTAATGGCAGTAAGTGGCCAGAGCATTGATGATAATCTGTATGTTTTAATATCCCAGTATTGTTTTTGATTATTATGTATTCTGATGGATGTGCATCCAAATTATGTTTAAATAAATGCCCTAAAGCCTGGCCTACAGTAGACCAATTCAAATCCAGTCACAAGATTGACTAATTTATTTTTGATTACTAATCATTTCTTTTTGAGTATTATTTAATACTTTTGGATAATATTGGTGAACATAGCTGTGCTGATATCTGAGTGATCTATCATGCTCATCCCTTTTAAACCATTAAAAATAAACAATTCCTCAGATTCCTGATGGTTTAAACCCTGATTTTCCATAGAATTAGAAATGCCTACTCAACAGACTGTGGCTGTTCGTGTACTGGTGGCCATCACCTCAGGTATGACCCTCTTATTTTTCCCTAGGGTTACTATGTTTTTATCCTGATAAAAGATTTCTCGATGTGTGCCACTCTTTTGACATGATCTAGTCTAGATTTCTTATCTTAAAATTACATATATGAGCAAAAAAATTAATACTGTATCGCTATCAAAAATGTGGCTCATTTAAATAAACTCATTTACATCTTATAATCAAATTTTATGTAAATTATTTTCGGGATACATTTATAAATCTCATTTTCTAGGATATCTGTTTGTTTCTATCTATCTGTCTACTTATCTAACTATCTATCTGCTAATATTTCTGCATCTAAATTTTATCTATCTTTCTGCATCTAATTCTTTATCTCTCTGCTAATATTTCTGCATCTAATTCTTTATCTATCTGCTAATATTTCCGCATCTAAATCTTTATCTATCTGCTAATATTTCTGCATTTAATTCTTTATCTATCTGCTAATATTTCTGCATCTAAATCTTTATCTATCTGCTAATATTTCTGCATCTAATTCTTTATAAAAAAATTATGAAGAACTGAACAATTGATGAGTATAAAAGAACAAAATATTTCAAAGCCATTACATTGTTAAGTTTTCTTTTTTCAATGTGTCATAGTATGGGCCGGGAAGCGAACCCGCTAACCCGGGACAACTGCTTGTAAGGCAGCTGTGCTGACCTCACGACCACCAATGCTTGACCAATAATCAATAGTTTTAGGTGAGCTTTTGGGATTGATTACTTAAATGCACAATGGAAAGTTCAACTGATATGTAAACAGTATGCTTTGTTGCTATAATGTTGGTTAAAAATATACTTTCTTAGAATTTAAAATTAAGAGAATATCTTTTGTTATTTTATTATTTAATGTACATCTGAATGGGTGTGTTTTCCACCTAATGTCAAACAATTTAATGATAATTTTGTATAAAGGATGACAGAATTTTCATTTCAACAAAAATTTTATTAACAATAAATAGTGATTACATACTAATAAAGGATAGATAAATGAATAAATTGTACAATAATATGATTGTGTAATGTTCTATTTGTTATCTGGCTAGATTTTGTTATGAGAGTACATTTGTTATACTCTTATGTGGTTAGGTATAGTGATGAGATTCTAATAACTTGATTAATGGAATAAGCATTTTTAATATAAACATGAATATTTTCTTTTAGAATGTCCTATTCTATAATGCTGGGTAGGTGGGAGTTGATAATCAAGGAAAAGGAAAGTGCAGTTAAAGACCAGGTGTCATCAAAGACTTTACTGGAGGCCAGGAGCTGGTCACGTTTCTTGATTTTTTTGAGTGTTTGATAAAATAATGGTATGATTTGTGGCGGGGGTAATTCCATGAGAGTTTTGCATCTCACTATCCATATGGAATATAGGACAAAGGTAGAAAGCCTTATTATTGAAAAAAACCCATTATGAATGGCATTTTCAAGTGAGAAAATCATATCAGGTCTTGGGCACCGGTGTATAATATGGTCTATGGTTTCATCTTCACGAGCACAGACCACATATAGGGTCAGTGCTGGCAAAACCTCTTCGGTGATAAAGGAACCAATTCGTGGGAAGCGCATTGAGATTTATTTTAATGATGAAGTCAAGGAATTTGGGTTGAGTCTTTGGTTGGTTACTTTTAGGCTGGTTTTTATGGGTTGTTGATTATAGTTGATTATATTGTATGCTTCCCATAAGGTGATTTTTTTGTTAAGGTTAAAGGGCATTATTGGGTTATAAAGTTGTAGGTGGTCTATTAGGGAGGCTATCCATGAACTGGCAGAGGGCGGAGGACGATCTGTCAGTGTAATTTTTTTAATAATGTTGGAGTATCCACAGGAGAGGATCAGATTATGTAGGGTGTTGTGGGTTTTCTGTAAAATTATTGCTTGTATTGAGTGGAATGACAGTCCATTGAACCTGCGTGGTCGTTGG
Organism: Epiperipatus broadwayi; assembly: GCA_028023455.1. Taxonomy (NCBI): domain Eukaryota; kingdom Metazoa; phylum Onychophora; class Udeonychophora; order Euonychophora; family Peripatidae; genus Epiperipatus; species Epiperipatus broadwayi. The sequence continues at coordinate 3,732,960 of JAQFVV010000095.1, forward strand.
ATGCCTCGCAAGCTAATAGCAACTGTCCTTCCTCTCCAAAGAAGTTTGGTACATAATCGGTTGATTTTATTTTGAAATTGTTTAGACATTTTTACGAATGGAAGGTAATATGAGATTTTTGGCATTATGATCATGTTGAGGAGGCCAACCTTTCCATATAATGAAAGGTATACTCTAGAGAGTGATGTGGTGATGGCTTCAGTTGAATGGAGGATTGCATCTTGAATCTCTCTTGCCATTGCAGTTGGTGTTTTGAAGATTGGGAAACCTAGGTATCTTTGGGGTTTTGCAGAAAAGGGAGAGTTAATTTGTTTACCAGACATAATCTTCCAGATGGAAGAATTAGAAAGAATAAAAAAGCGAAAAGCAACTTTTATCTAGATATAGACAATGGGGGAGAGGGGTATAGCGATGTTTTCTAAAAAGAAAATTGATATTTGCCTGTTGCAAGATTATTTTTATTCCTTTTTATCGCTAAAATAAGGTGAAGATAATAAAAATAAATAGGTCAAAATAAAATTTATTTCTCAACAAATAGTTATAATTAAATATACGACATAAAACAATTTTCTTAAAATATATACGTACAAAAATAATGATGTGATTTTTTTTTTCATGTCATAGTATCGGCCGGGACGCCAACACACAACCGTCTGCAACCAACTACTTGCTTGCAAGGCGGGTTGCGATGACCTCTCGGCTAACAACGATGAGATTATTTGTTATTAAATTAAATGATTTATATATTTTTATCAATTTTACTTTTTTTAAAAAAAATTAACATTAACTATAATTCTATGATTTAGTTGGAATGAGTTGTGTTCGATCATTCATAAGCGCAGGCTTCAAGGAAGAAATTTCGATCAGGTTTTGTAACGATCTCCCAAGAAACAAACTTTCGAAAATAGTGCCTTCGTTCTCAACATTTCATGGCAAGAATTCACTCAACTCTCTAGCAACAAAACATATGACTGTCTGTTTTACACTAGAAAGTTAGGCACATAGTATAAAAGTATAACCATGCATTATATAGTAGGCAAAAAAAAACACACACGGCAATTCTAAGAAAAACACAATCTAAAGCATTGTTTATAGAAATTGCAGAATTTTACTTTTATAGTTAAATAAAGAAAAAAGTAATTAAATGTTTATTGAAAGACAAATTGTAATGTTATTTGCTATACTAATTTGTATGCATGATATACATACAGTATTTTAAAACAATACAGTAAGGTCATTTAATGTCATATGAGAAAATATATAATTCAAAAGATCAACTTATAATGTTAGTTAAGAATATAAAGTGAAACTTACATAAGTGTACATTTAATAATAATAATAATCTATTTTTCATACAAAAGAATATTTAAACGATTTGAAATAATAATTAAGCATTCTGCGCTGATCAATATTTGAAGGGGAGGATAAGCTGGGAAGAGCACTTGTAAAAACCCAACAAAAAGCTTTTAAATATTTCTGCAGTGCAACAATTATTCATTCTTTTCATAGTGGTGAAATAGAAAAATATCTAGCTAACAATACTGAGATTGAAGTGTTTGATATCTTTAGCTAATCTGATGAGTAAAGAGCAGATAATCTAAATTTTTGTGTCTGTGAAAGTTTGTTAATACAGATGAGATGCTGTATGCACTAGCAAAACTTATTTAAATACCTTTGTATTAGATATTTTACAGGTAAATATCATTTGCTACATACAATGATAGAAAAAACATTCTTAGAATGTTCTACATCTTTCTAGACTAATTGTCAGTGATGATGGCTTGTGCATTTAAACATTTCCTATCTTAATTTTATCTTCTAATTAACAATAGTTTGTCACTTTGAGATTGTTAGAGATAGTTACTTGGATTGGATAAGAGCTGATTATTTAAAAGAAAATTCTAAGCCTACTAAAAGAACCGATGTTTACTTGGTTTAGATTTAAACTCAGATTAAATGAATAATTCATTAATATTCTTCTATTTGCATCCCGGGATTCCACCTTAGTTGCAATTATAAAGCTACAATAATCAGGTAAGAATTTCTTCATAACAATGTAATAATTTTAAGCCCAGTATGTTGTTTATTCAAAATAAGACGGCACATTGACAGTGGCAGAAATGATATGAAGAAGATATTTTTCAAATATACTTATCAAATCCTATTCAACATACAGAAGAGAATTAAAAAATTCATTGATTAAATACCTTATAGCTTATTAAATGAGATACTAATTAATTCAGTTGTTAAATACCCCGCCCCCTTATTTGTCAATTGTATAACTGTTAAAAATTTTAATGTCTTCATTTCCATCAAAGGAGGGAAATCGTGCTTAAAATATCAGCTAATATAAATAGTTTAAAGATAATAAAAATCACACTTTAACTTATTTAGCAATATTGACGTCACTATAATGTTTAACAAAATTCAAATCTAAAATCTCGCAACAATTATAAAATAATCTTACTGAAAATAAATTAATAAAAAGTTTGGATTTATTTTATATTAGTAATGTTTTGAAATATGATGAAACATATAAGCAATAAATAAGTAGTCATAAGAACTGTTGTGGAAAAAAAATTAAAAAGAAAAAACATTTGAAAGCTTACATTTGTAATAATTGCAGTTAAGATTATAAATATATAACAAAAAAGATTTAATTTTAAAAATAAAATATTTAAATATGGAGTAATATTTAAGGAAAGACTAGATCTTATTCAAAATAGACGGGAGGTTAAATATCAAAATCACTGCATCATCTTTCAAATTATCTGGCATACATCATTTAGACATCATATATATAGCTGTGCCAGCAATTTATTTCCCCACCATTTTTTTTTAAAACACTTAATAATTCTATCCTTTTTTTTCCATTCTTCATAAATTTAATTTCATAGCTTATTTTTCATTTAAAGTAGTGGCAATTTAAAAATTGGTATTACTACACACACATTGTATTTGGATTCAAACCTAGAATCATCAAATTCGTAATTTAAAAAATTATTTGCTTGTTTATTTTTCAATTGTTTTAAAGGATGAAATTAATTCAGCATAGTATAAAATGACAATTTTATTTAATTTTCTTTAACAGATAGTATAATAAATATCTTATTAATATTTTGTTATTAGAAAGATTCAATAGGTTGATATTTACTTAATATTTTTATTTACTGTATACAAGCAATACATAAACCTACAGAAACAAAAAAAATAAGTCGGTTTGAAACTATGTATTTCAAATATTTATATATATTTTAATAGTATTTAAAACATTTATAGAATATTTTATATGAAATAAATAGATGTAAAAAGAATATATTATATAGTTTTAATAGATGCATTTTAAGTTGCAAATTTGTTGTAAAATATTTATTATTTTCCAAACTATTTATTTATGAAATGGATGGCCGAAGGGTTGGGGGTGGAGAAGATTGAAATGTATATTGGAGATCGTTTACCTTTTTCACATGTAGGTGGTCGTATATATCAGTTGTATAAAATGGATTGGATAGATGTAGGAAACTTGAAGTCTGAATTAAAGTCATATTATATATATATATATTATAATCCAAATTATTCCAAATTCATAACTCAACGAGACTAGCCAAATGATTTCACTGTTACAAGCAAAATAACATATTTAAACTTAATATTACCCAGAATACCACTTACTTCCCATATACTTAAAAGAACTTATAAATAAATTTCATTTTTATTTAATATATATATATATATTAAATGGTGTAGTATTTATATTTATTTATAATTTAGAAGCAAACTACCTTTCGTAATGGATACCCATATTTAGAGCTTGTATTTAAAGTTGTAATTATAAATTTATTTAAATGCACATTGTTACATAGTAGTATTTACTAAGGCTGTAACCTTAAGAATGTGCGATAGTAGGGACCTCTACAGGTCTTAACCACAAGCTTACATTTTGGAAGAAGGTATTAATGTGTAATAAGAAAGTATTGAATAGCTTCACACTCTCAAATCTATAGCTTCACGCTGTCAGATCTAACTTATTCAGCTTCACCTATTTATATAGAAAGTAGGTTGAAGTAAAGAAGATTCCCCTCTTTTCTTCTAAAATGTAAGCTTGTGGTTAAGACCGGTAGAGGTCTCTACTATTGTTTAAGGCTCGAAAGGGATCTTTAGCTACAAAAGAATATACATATAAATGGAAAAATATGGATGATTTATTTTGTAAATTATGTAAGGAAAGAATTGAAAATATTGGGCATTTGTTAATTGAATGTAAATGTTTGAAAACAGAAAGGGTACATATAATGAAGTTGTGGAAAAATAAATATGAAAAGAGTGATTATACAGAAAATGAATTATTGGTTTTTATGCTGGGTTTGGGAAAAGATACGGGGATTTAGATATAAAGGTTATAGAGTTGACAAAAATTATGTTGTGGAAATGGGATAGAGCAGATTATGGGTAAATTTAGAGTGGGGGATGTGAAAGAAAGTGGCTAACAGGTTTATCTGGGCATAATTGCTGAGATATTCTTGACTTACTTCCCATACACTTAAACTATATTAGTTTAAGGAGAAGCCATAATACATCACATCACATCAGCACATTCTTGCGGTTACAGCCTTAGTAAATATTAGCTTGTGTTTAAATGAAGTAACATATTGATAGCGCTGGAAATGCAATGTGATTTTATTTACGACTTGTAAATATAATCGCTGGGAAGAGAAAGCATATCATTTTTAATGACTTGCTAATAATAAACTATATTAGTTTAAATAGATATAAAAAGTAAACAGTTTAGCAAAAGATATATTTGTAATTTAGATGGAAGCAAATTATATTTCATGCATGCATTGTGGAGATTTAGAAATATAGACTGCCACCTATATTAGAGCTTACTTTTAAATGAATCAACATTCATTGACAGATCTTAAATAATTCATATATATATTATACAATGTTATAGCTTTTTCTTCATGAAGTTTTTATTTAAAGATCTGGTTACATACAAGTATAACAGATTAACATTTGTGATTTGAATAAATTGCTACCTTTTTGAACTTAAATAAATATTAAGAAAAATGTAATTATATTTCCTGGTCAATAAAACCCTGAGTAATTGTATACATTATGATATAAAAGGAACTACAACTTGTGACAGCTTTCATTTATTTGCCGCATGGAACACACTATCACAAGGTTAATAAAGATAAATCTTCATTTATAATTACTGTATCTTTTTTGTTGCTGTTTTGTTATCAGATCTATTTAGAGATTTAGTAAATTAGTTACTTGTATTAGCATTCTTACATGAAGAAAACTAAATAATGAAGATTGTCAAATTTGAGTTCCAACATAGATTTAATAAACAAGTAAGTGCCCACTATAATATACAAATCATCTACTGATAATACTATTCTATTATTACATGGAATAGTTATAGAACACATTCTCCATTACAAATTTAACTCAGTATTCAGTTCATCTGATTTTTGGTTCCCTAAAAGTTTATATCATTAATTATGTGAATAAATTTTTATGATTGGCATAATAGGTGTATACCATGGCCACGAGTTTCTTTTATCTACGAACTAGAAGATCAATTAGATCCATTTGAAGTGTTGTTTTATTAGCTTGCTATGGGTTCTGATATTATGATGTAGGCATGTTTATTTTAAGCCATCTCTTGACTTTAGGCTAGGAAGAAGGCAGTGGTGTATGTATTGGCTTAGTAGTGCACCTGGTTTTGAATTATCCATGCAGATAAAAATGAACATCTGGTAGAACATTTTTTTATGGCTTCCTGGATCTTTTTCTGTAATCTGATGCTCAGTGAAATATATATATATATAAAGTCAATTATTTTATATAGCACATGTTTATTTTATAAACTATAATTTTAAACAGCATTAAATGGTAAAAGCCTGAAATCCGGGCAAAGCCGCTTAGCTAGACAAAATCAATGAAATATATAATGTTACCGGGCTGCGGCAACTTTTTCTTTTTTTATACAAGGTTTTTTTCTAATATTGATTAAATGAATAATTTTTATTTCATTTAGAACATGATTTCTTTATTATTAAACAAATTTTGATATTCATTTTCATTACTTTTTGTGGGTTTTTTGTTGAAACCTGACATTTTTTTCAACAAATTTTGCTAATTGTATTTTTTTCTTTTTATCATTTGAAAACTTCAGACTGTTTCACGATGAATTTGTTTAAATCCCGCCACCAAAAAAATAGAATAACAATTATTTGCCACTTGTTTAGAACTTAATTCTACCTTTTTTTTTTTTGGCTTGACTAAATGGTTCTTATTATTAATTTTACTTTTTTTTAAACACAACTTGTTTTCACTTTGATTTAGATTGTTTGAATCAGCCTTTTTTTTTTGGCTGCTACAAGAAACAGCTTTTTGAGCGGGGGAGGGGGGGGTTCGTGCTGTTATTATTAACAACAAGTCAACAAAAATAGTCAATTATTTTAACAGCGCTGAAAAAAGAGAATCAACTTTGGGACTTGTTTCGAATTTTGTTGGTTGACGTAATTGATTCAAAAATTGTTTTCAAACACCCACCTCCACACACACACTCGGAAAAATTGTAACCAAAAAGTCAAGAATATTAACTTTCTTTTTTTTAAACTTTTTCTCACTTTTTACTTTGATTTCTATTTCATTCGAATTACCTTTTTTTTTTTTTACTTTCTTTTAGCCTTTCTACAATAAACTGCTTTTGGGGGTGGGGGTGGGGGTGTTTCGTAATTTGTTATTCTTAACAAAAAGTCAACCAAAGTCATCTTTTATTTTAACCCCGCTGCAAAAAAATGAATCCAAATACTTGTCAATTTCTAATGAAATAAAAAACAACAAAAAAGGACACAAACTTTGGTCTTTTTACAATTATTTATTAGATTTTATTGCTGTAATAAAAATTGGACATTGCGTGTGCCTGACAAACAAAAAAACACAATCTCACACACTTTCTGTACTTGGCAATTCTGAAGAAAAGTTTCAAAATTGCATGTTTGTCTCAGACCTTTTAGTGGTCTCGAATATTTCCCCCATGCTGAAATGTGACTTAGCGTGTGAGCTTTGTCAAAGCCTATTCGAACATACACTTTGCCAATTTTTTACATATTAACCTTTTTTACAGAAAGGGTGGGGGGACTATATGACAATTATTAATAATTAACAACATTTTTTAAATTGAAATGACATTACTCTATTACGGAGCTTTGAAAAAGTCGTACCGCCTTGAAATTTAAACACCCTCAAGCGATACAGTAATCAGCTATGAATAGAACGAATACGCGTCGAAGCACAAAACAAGCTGTAATATTTTTGTGCAATGTCATGTAAAGTGGCCTAGCTCTAATGGGTTAATACAAATACATAAATGTTGTATTAGCCTGTAAGGCCATGGCTGCCGAAATGGCATTTTTATGTGTTTTGACACGTAAACAATGCCCCAAGTGGCCGTGCCTGAATTTTGGGCTTTTACCCATTAAACTGTTGCACATGCGCTTTAGATTTTTAAATATAAAATGAATGAATACTAACACTTCAACAACTACATGATAAAGTCTTTGGAAAAGATAGAATGACCATCTATCTTTAGTGAATCTTTAAGTGTTTGAAAGTGAAAGCGTGAAGATATTAAATAATCACTTTAATTACTTTTACATGCTTGAATGAATGACGCTAGTGAAATTTATTAGAATTTACGATATGTCATTCTTATTTGAAATTAAATGTATGTAAATAAGTCAATTATTTTATATAGTGATGTTTATTTTATAAATTATAATTTTAAACAGCATAGGTGAGTTTTAAAATTGATGCATATCTTTATTATAAACTACTGACAATACAATATGACCCTAAAATATTTTATATACAGAGCAGTGGATGTGCATCAGGATATAAATGTTTTTAAGATGTTTTTTCCTGTAATCATTAATGTATTTTTCCAAAGTGGATAGTATGAAAGATGTTAGTATAAGAAGTTTGACACTTGTAGATCAAATTATATTACATCAAAATGAATTTTAACTCATTTGGATGTTTTCATATCTTTTTTGGAGAATAACCCTGAATTTTCTGCATTTAATATCTCTCACAAAGTTATCTTGCGATTCTAGTAAATTCGATTCCATTTATATGTAAACCCCCTATTTTCTTCTTAATTTTTGACAACATCCATCAATATATTATTTGTGCAATTTTTATTAGTTTAAAAGAAATTTAAGTTATATGTAGTTAAATAAAGTCTCAGAATAAAGTAAACAAATATAATGTATTGAGAAACATTTTAGAGGCAGAAAATTCATATTGTCTATACAAAAATTCAAATGCTATTGTTGGAAAGAATTGTGATGAGGTAAAATTAAGTGTTTTATTTAGACAAGGTTGTAATATGTCCCCATTGCTTTTCATATTTATATATTATACTTATATTGCAAACAGCCAAAGGAAAATTTAATAAAATGCAAAAGATTTGAAAATACATGACCAAGTATTTAATACTATATGCTTTATAAATGATTGAATTGACTTGAAAGATTTGTTGAAATACATCAATTCTTTTAAATATTTGGAAAACTGGAAACCTCATTTTGTAAAACTAGAAATAATATAAATATTAGAATAGCATACAAAAAGTTGCAATTAAGAGTTATTAACATTAAGGATAATCATTGTATTTATCTAGAGTGAATGGTATCATCAAAGTTATGGGTAGAGTGAGCTTGAAACTTACTACTTATAAATACTGCAAATATGATGGGTGTATGTATATATATATATATATATATTATATATGAGATAGAGGACTAGGTTGACTGAAGGGTGGTAGTTCAGCATGAAATGCATCTAACTTTTATTCATATGATTTAAAAAAAATGTGTGTTGGCGTAAACATTCTTTAAGACGTTTCTAAAAATATATCTGGACTATGGCTTATATGAGACACAAATATGAATACTGCTTGGATATAAATAAGACCAATTAGGTTTTGAGATCTTTTTGACACTGCATGATAAAGATATGAATAATCAACATAAAAATTAGGTGGTTATTGCACAGATAAGAAGCACTATGATTGGTTATTTGATGAGACATTAAGAATGGTATAAATTGTTGAAGAAAATTATGGAGGGAAGGCTAGTAAGGGGAAATTATAGAATATATGAATGCAGGTGTTTTATCCTTTAGCTAAGATATTGATTTATTGATTAACATCAGATGGTGAATTTGACACAATAATTCTAAGCATAATTAGAACTGCACAAAATTTTAAATTTTAGATTTGACAGAACTTAAATACATGAATGTGATATGTATCACGTGACCCTGTGTTTACATTACGTAATATTTTCATTTATGATTAATAAGCGTAGGGCTTTTTTTCTTTTTCCTAAAATAAGAAATTGATTAGATTATTCAAATTAAAAATTAAGATTTAGCAAATTTTAGCGATTTATTTTTAGAAAAAAAAATTAGACATTTATTTTATTTTTAGGAAAGTGTTCGGTTTTTAAGCGTGATATATTAATTTATAAATAATTCTTATGTTTTGCTTTGGAAAGTATTCACCAAAAGTTTGTGTTCAAAAGTATTTAAATAATGCAGTAATTCACAAATGCATTTAAATTTTTTTTTTTAAAGAACTTAACTATTTTGTACTTTTTTAAAGCGTTTTTATAAATTAATAAATAGCGCTTAAATAAAACATTTATATATGTAGTGTTATTTAAAAAACACACACAGGTAATGAAAATATAAACAAGACTTATTTGTATTTATATATTGGACTATTTCCATCATCTTTAGAATCAAATATCCCAAGATGCATTGTGTGCTAAACCATCACTCATCAAACGATATATTGGTATAACAATTGTGCGTGAAGTTTGACATTAATAAGCCCTTACACTATTAAGCTAACTTCTAGAAGTAGATTTAAATTAGTTACGATTGTAATTATTTTATCTATTCTTTAATTAATAAATATCTATAATAACGCTTGGCTTCTTTTGTGAAAATAATTTTATAATAGCATGTATGAATGCGTCATAATTACAGTTGAAATTGCGTTCCAATATCAGCTTTGTTTATGAAAATTTATGAGCTTGAATATGTAATGTATACAAATATCGCATTCAAATATAAAGCGGCTTGTCAACATGGAAGAAATAAGGCACAAAAATTATTTTATTGTTTACTATAATAATCTAATTATAGATGTATTAAATTACTTTCGCATGTAATATGCCAATTTAAAAATCAAGCTCACAATAAGATCAAATCCTAAATTCAGGTACAATCAATAAATGCACGTTTATTTAAAGATTATCGGATTAGTTGTGTTTATTTTATAGCGCATGTGTAAATAAGTTTTCTTCCACAATATTTCATAAATGGAGAGAACCAAAAAAATGCACGTGTACATTGCTATAAAGAGGTGAAATATTTTTTCTGATTAAAAATATTGTGGCAAAAGAAAATGCCAATCTTGAAATCTATAAAATTGTACTGAATGACTTTTATATAATCTATATGACTACACATAATTTAATTTAACACACTTTAACAGATTTTACATCCAAACAAAAATGCCTAGCTAATCTAGTTCACAAAACATTCTCGAGTTTTTTTCTACAATAATCTTAAATGTTGTATCATTTATTTCAAATATATTAACAGCACTAAAGTATTTATTATATAATGCTGAGATTTTTAAGGTTTCACTTTAAAATTTTTAAATCTCATATCCTTTTATCTTCCGTCTTAAATGATAATGTTGTATGGAAATTTCTCACATTTATTATACCTGATGTAATTTTTTTAAGTACTTCATATCAGTACTTATTCATCTTTTATAGAGTGCATTATCTATATATTATTTCAAAAATTTAATATATTTTAAGAAATTTTTTATAAACTTTTTCCAAAACTAATCTTTTACTTAAATTTACAAGAGTTCCAGATCACCGACCCATAACTTAAAATAGGTAAAACCAATGTATGATATAAATACATTTTCTGAAAATCAAACCCATTATTTTATAATTATTTGCAATAATATATTTAATATGTTCCATTATTAAAATTAATACCTAAATATTTATGAAATTCTTTTCTTGAGATACTGTTTGAATTTAATGTATAATTGAACATACTTGTAAAGGGCTTTTTAGAAAACAATGAGACACATATCTTGAAATCTGTAAATTAATAGTTTTATACAATTTAATATCAACTGCAAAGCAAAAAATATTAGAACCAGTTATATACTGCTCTATATCCAAACTAAGCTAAAAAATATACTTCAAATACTAAAATATGTATATGATCTTGTAGACTAAAAAGAAACAAAATTTCAAGTCTATTTAAGGCAAAAGATACAAACCAATGCAGAAGTTTACAACTAAAACCAATAATATGCAACATACCAATTAATCTGGAGTGATCTACTTGGTCAAATGCTTTGCTTAAATCAAAATAAAGTACATCTAGCAGTAACCTCTTATCAATTGCATTTACGTGTGTGATTAGTCTCAACAGATCTACCTGGTATAAAAACATTCTATATAATGATCTAATTTTATCTATTATCTTAATATACAAAAAAATGAAATGTCTATAATACTAACACCATTTGATTTGAATTTCGATATTGGTATAATTTTTGCAACTAGCTCTCCATGAATCAGGAAAAATATTCTGTAATGCCACATGACCTACAATTACTAATCATTCTTGAATTGAAGTTTAACCTGCCATTTTTTGGTGATTGAGTGATAATCATTATATTCTGTATCTCAAATGTCATGTGACCTTTTGAGTAAATAATTATTGTATATATGTTAAAATGAACGTCTTTGGCCTATATTTGATAACACTTAAATATGTATATATTAAATGTTCACAATTCAAATAATGGTAATGTTTTATCAGTTTAATCTTGGATTGAAGCGCCATCTACAGCTGTCTCATTTGTCATCACATGACATGCTTGAGTAATAACCTATCAATTAATTACTTTATTATTTTTGATTTTAAATAGTATGGTATATAAAACTATTACCTTTACACTTAATATATTAACTACTTTTTTTTATTAAGCTGTAAAAAAAAAGTCAACCAGTATAAAAACATTTTGACTTGACGAGACACATACAAAAAAAGATGTCTCGAACCTTGGCGAGATTAAATGCTAATGATAGAAAGTTTTCAACTAGACCACCACCTCAGAGTGTTAATCGTTTTAAACTGTCCAATATTATCTGACGTATAAATGACAAGTTGTCACTTTTTTTTTTAAAAAAAAAAAACAAGTTACTATTTTTTATGGAAATAAACAAACAAAAATGAAATTAATTTTAAATTGCAATTTTAATTTTATATGTTCTGGTATACATTTTTTATGGATATTATTTATATGTTACTGTTTAAAATATTGATGTGATTTGTTTATTTTCTCACGAGATCATGTGATGTTTTGAGTATCAAAATGATAGCTTGAGCTTCAATTGGTCCTTACTGTATCAATATAATTGACCTAAAGAGCACACTGAATAGATTTAAATTATAATAAAAGGATAGCAAGCAATAGTACACAAAACTGTCAAAGTACTTGCTTAATTCTACTATACCAGAAGTTCAACATAAGACATGTTTTGTGTGTTCATGGTAATTATATTTTATAATGGCTTTTGCAGGTGTTATTATGATGTGATTATTTATACAATATACAAACATGGATGGTCTGCTCACTAACACACAGCTAGTGTGAGAGTTTTTGATTTTTTACTGCATTTTAAGATCAAGGAACACCATGGTCTCAGTTGCCTGATAAGGCAGAATGTGCATGAATGAAATTTTTTCCTAATAGATATATGCAAACATGATGGGCAAAAATAAATCAGGGTTGTTATTTCCAGCAAGCTGTAAAGTTACCAGCTAAGGCAGTGGTTGGTGACCAAAGAATCCCCTGATTTGTGGACTCAGGCTGCCATTTGATGATGACTTTTTATAAAAACACAAATATCAGAAGTGCAAGTGGAATAGGAATAACAATATTGTGGATATTGATGGTGTATCAGACAAAATGACTTATTCAACTTGATAATAGATACTAAATGCAAATAATTCAGAATTGTGCACCAACATGTTAGAAATCTTAAAATAGCTTTTTGATTAACATTGTTTTTAATCAAGATAAGGATTAGACCGTTTGCAGCAGTTTGGTTTTAGTTGGCCAGAGTAGCAGGTATTTCTGTGGAATGACCCTGGAATAACACGCAAGGAGAGCAAAGGCAGAAGCAGTGGTCTACTGGTTTTCACTGCTGGAGTTGATTCACATGAGGTCCGTGTCAACTAGCCTGCTTAAATGTGTTCTAGAAAACAATCAACGCCAATAAATTACCTGAATTATACCTCATCAATTATGACAATCCTGGACTGGCCCCCATCAAGAGAAACCCTCAGGTGGTAAAGAGGTATTTATATGTACACTACATGCAAAGATAACTGATACCGTATATACAAAAGTGAAATTCATTTGGAAGATTCCTATATTTTATTTAAAAACATATATAATTAAAAATGACCTATGATGGTGATATATAATATAGAACGGTATTATTTTAAAAAAGAGTAATGCAAATAGATAACTCTGCTTGGATTAGAAAATCTGTAAGTCAGAATTAACATTTAAAGATATTTTTAAAATCTTTTAGAGAAATTTACATAGACGATTCTGAAATTTGTTATAATTAAAAGCAAGCTGTGACAATCTCAAGAGAATAATTTGAAATCATTTAAAATAGGTATGTTTTAAAAGATAATAAGTATATTTATAATTGAAGGGGCATCCAGTATGATTGATGTATTTATATGTGCTGCATAAAGAAAATAGTTATATCGTTTATTTTACAACAAATAATTATTTGCAAAATATAAATTTTATATAATTCTATAGTCATTCAGGCTATTTTAATCAAAAACTAAAGGGTTAAATTAATTGTCTATAATTTTTAGCTTTAACTAATATTGTCATCATATAATACATTTATATATCAAAGAATGTTTTTAAGTATTATAATTTTATATCTGCAAACAATTTTACAATAGTTTTAATAGGACGTATTTTGTATATTGTAATAGGGGTTGTTTTTGCAAATAGTTGTCAAAGGCAAAAAAATAAAAAAAAGTACTATTCATTAATTTTTTCCAGAAAAAGCAAGTAGATTGATAAAAATAAATTATCTATTCTCCATTAATGCTCTATATTCACCAACTAAGTTTTCCATAAGTCTTTAATATCATTCATGAAATAAATGAGCATGTACAATCTTTGTATTATAACAGGCAGTAACTATATGTTTGTCTTTTTGCATATAGGTGAATTAGCATACATATAAAATCATAGCATGGCAATTTTTTGTAAGCTGGCTAGTACAATCTCTCTCTGCAACTGGTCTATTATAATCATGTCTATGACAAAGTGGTAGTGTTGGCAGTCAGTCAGCCCCATTTAGTCTTTATATTTTGATAGACTAAAGCAGGTAAAATATGTAGTACATACATATGGGATATGAATTACAGAAAATGTGTTCCATGCGAATTCAAACTTCCTTTTTGTAATCTACAGTGGAATTTGAAACACAAAATTGTTTTTTTTTTTTTACCTAGATTCATTCCTCATTAATCTAAAATATTTCTTAATACTCCAAACAAAAGCAGATTGTAGAATTTAAAATCAATGTATTTTGATATATTTCAATTATCAAAAGTAGTTTTAATTTTTAAAAAATATAATTCAGGTTTATGCACCAACAAGTTCTCATAGTGATGAAGTTATAGAAGATTTATATGGATGTACAAAAGGCTTTCGATCAGAGTAAACAACATTTTAAAATTGTTATGGGAGAGTTTAATGCTAGCATTGGTAAACAAATGAAAGATGAAAATGCTGTAGGTAATTTTGGTAATGGTAATAGAAATGAGAGAGGACATAGACTTGTGGAGTTTGCAGAAAAAGAAAAACTTTATATTATGAATTCTTTTTTTGAGAAAAATGTTAAAAGGAAATGGACATGGAAGCATCCAAATGAAGGTACAGCAGAATTGGACTATATTTTGACTAACAGAAAATACATATTTCAAGATTGTAATGTTCTTAATAAATTTAACACAGGAAGTGATCGATTAGTAAGATGTAAGATACATATTAATGCAAAACTAGAGACAAAAATTAAGAAAAACAATATTTACAGTTGATATTTTTAATCTTCAGAAACATTCTAATGAATTTAAATTAGAACTCATAAATCGGTTTCAAGTATTAGTAGATTTTGAATACGATTTAGATTTAAATGACATTAATAGAAAAATAACTGATACACTTATGAAGAAAAGAAGGAATATGAGGATATACAACAATGATGCATTAAAAAAGATTGAATATCTCGAATTTTGTAAAATGGTGCGGAAGAGTTGAAAATGATATAAGAAAGTATAATTGTGAACTAGCAAGGAAAGCTGTAGAAGAGAATAAAAGTCTAAAGAATGTAAAACAACATTTTGGTATTGGTAGGAAAGTTATATCTGCAATAAGAAAAAAAGATGGCACTATTACTAAAAAGAGAGATGACATCATGAAATGTGTAGAAGACTTCTATCAAGAATTATATAGTAATAAAAAACAAGTGCCTCCTGTACCTATTATATCTTTTGAATTGCCCAGAACTTTTGAATGAAATGTGTAGAAGACTTCTATCAAGAATTATATAGTAATAAAAAATAAGTGCTTCCTGTACCTATTATATCTTCTGAATTGCCCAGAAGTTTTGAATGAGGAAGTGAGATATGCAATTACATTTATGAAGAAAGGGAAGGGTCCAGGTAATGATGGAATTATAATTGATATATTAAAAGAAGGTGAAGAAATAGAAATTTTTTTAGCAAAGTTATATACCAAATGTCTAAATGATAAAGATGTACCAGATGATTGGAAGAATGCAGTATTAATATCAATATTTAAAAAAGGTGATAAAGAAGGTATTAGAAATTACAGAGCTATCAGCCTTTTATTAGTTTTATACAAAATTTTTACTAAGATAATTACTACTCACCAACCAAGAGAACAAGCTGGATTTAAAGGTGGTTTTAGTACAGTAGATTATATCCAGGTATTGGGAGAAGTTATAGAAAGGGCAAATGAATATGAGTTGCCATTATGCTTAGGATTTGTGGATTATAAAAAGGCATTTGATTCTATAAACATTTCTTCAGTGATTAAAGCATTGTATCAAGGTGTAGATACAGGATAGTCATATTTTGAAGAATATTATAAAAATGCAACAGCAACAATTAGATTACATAATGATAGTAGGAAAATCAATATTGAAAAAGGTGTAAGACAGGGTGACTCCATATCTCCAAAACCTTTTACAGCAGTGCTGCAAGAAGTATTTTGTGGATTAAAATGGGAAGCTGAAGGAATGAAAGTAAATGGAGATTATTTAAGTCATTTAGATTTTGCAGATGATGTTTTTGCTACAGGAAATGATGCAGGAGTTATTAGATGAAAGTAGGAAAATAGAACTGAAGATAAATGTTACAAAGACTAAAGTAATGTTTCATAGATTTTCTCAAAATATGAAAAGATTGGTTATGATAAGTTAGGAGTTAAAATACCCTGGTCCAATTATTAATACATATTGAAACATAATGAATAAAATTAATCATAGAATTAAACTTTGTTGGAGTGCTTTTGGTAGAAATAACTTGATACTAAAAGGAAATATGCCTTTGTGTTTGAAAAGAAAGGTTTTTAATACATGTGTTTTGACAGTTCTTACTTATGAATCTGAGACTTGGACAATTAATAGAAGAGCAATACAGAGACTTCAAACCACTCAATGTAAGAAGAGATGCATGTTGGGAGTAACGAGAAGAGATTGAAAATGCAATGTATGAGAAAGAGAACAAACAGGTGTTACCGACCTCATTGAAAAAATTAATGGACTAAGTGAAGTTGGGGTGGCCATATTACTAGAAGAGATAATAATGGACAATTGAAATCTTAAACTGAATCCCAAAAGATTGTAAAAGACCCAGAAAGAGACCACATGTGAGAAGGATGGATGAATGAGAAGGTGTGCAGGGGTATGTGGAAAAGAGAAGCTAAAGATAGGAAAAGATGGATTGAACTTGGAGACCTTCGTCTTGCAGTGGATTGATAATGGTTGATAATTTTAAATTATCAAAATGAAAATGAAAGTCTTACAATAGACCTTTTAAATGCCCAATTTAAAACTTTTTTAATAATTTTAATTATCAAAAATTATTTAAGCATTAACTTATTTTTAAATGAATACCTACAAGAAATTTTGTTTTCATTTCTACTTTTCAACTTCAAACTTTGATTATATATATATATATGACTATAGATGGCGTTATACCAAAAACACCTTCAAGCGTTTGTTTACATAAACGTCAGATCGAGTATTTCACTATCTCTAACTTAATTTCCACCTTCATATCATAATTTCAAGCTATTTGCTATCGTCAGTGAAGGACAGGATTAAGAAACTAGATCTAAAACACAAAGTCTGAGCGTTTAAGAAACAGATTCTATTCAGCTTGCAAGCGTGAATCTTTTAACTTGTGTTTTTTGCTTTTCATAAATGTACCTTTGAGGTCTTCCTTGCAATGATATATATTGCAGATACTTCTACTATGTGGTGATTCTGAACTGATATCAGACCCATGTAGCTATCTGGCATGCAATGCTGAGTTTGAAGACATTACGTGTCTAAAAGATTCACGCTTGCAAGCTGAATAGAATCTGTTTCTTAAACGCTCAGAGTTTGTGTTTTATATCTAGTTTCTTAATCCTGTCCTTCACTGACGATAGCAAATAGCTTGAAATCATGATATGAAGGTGGAAATTAAGTTAGAGATAGTGAAATACTCGCTCTGACGTTTATGTAAATAAACGCTTGAAGGTGTTTTTGGTATAACGCCATCTATAGTCATAAATACAAGCGTATGCAAGTTTTTAACTTGTGTTTTTTGTTTTTCATATATATATAATTCAAAGTTTAACCTATATCACTGAAAGAAAGGTTGATTGGGGAGGGGGCAGGTGGTGAAAAAGATGAAAGTGATGAAAATGATGAAGATGAATGATATAAACAAAAGAGAAAGATGAAGAAGAAAGATGAGAAATGAAAGATATGATAGAGGGTGCTAATTGTAACCTTTTAATGAAATGTAGTGAGAGGGATAGGTGATGATGAAGATAAAATGATAAAAAAATAAGATGGAGATGAAATGATGAAAATATGAAGATGAAGAATTTAAGGAGAAGAAAAGATGAAATGATGGAATGAAGAGGAAGATGATATAAGAGTGATGGAATGAAAGATAAGATTAAATGGTGAATGATGATAAACTATCCTAATTCATTCTATTAGACTAATCTATAAGAGACTCCTAATGATTTGGCTCAGTGACGTTACAATAAAAATCAAGGGTAAATAATGATCCAGAGATATACAATCGGAGAGACCAAATCTAATACCACTGCAAATAACTATTATGGCATAATAATTTAATATAGATAAAAGATAATTTAAATCATCATTTAATAGCTATTAGAGAAGGCCTCCTATCAGATTAATTAATCTAAATTTAAATTAATAATGGCCTATTACCCAAGACATCACTCAAACAAGGAAAAGATCATGGGTACTTTTTATGCCTTTCCCCATACTCACAGACAACTACTAAGGACCTTGAATGCAGATGGATTATAAAATTAAAAAAAAATAATACAAGATAATGTAAGATAATGTGCAGTTTTAAAAATAAATAGTAAATACTCTTCTGAAGCACTATATTTTTCATCTCATTGCATAATCTTCAGTCTGAGAAGATACAATAATAACTTTCTAAAAAAAAAAAAACTTTAAAATGAGCATTCTATTAAACATCTGAATCACAAAAGAATGAAAAAAGCGATCAGAATCACAAAAGAATGAAAAAAGCGATCAGATTGGAATTATGGGAATACAAAACTGAAAAATGTTTCCCAAATATTTAAAAGTTTTATGATGTGTATATCTTAGTAATGCAAATTTAAAAATATTTATCAAATTAGATTTGAAAATCAGTGAAATTATTTCAGGAAAACTAGGCAGTAGGATATTAGATTAAAAATCAAATAACTCGGTCATAGAATGAATTGTGAAAAAAAATTTCGAAAATATTAAATGAAACTATAGTCAGGAAAATACAAACATATAAACTTGATTTAAAGAACCTAGGCAGAAAAAACCGATATCTTGATAGTTATTATACAGAATGAAAACCGGAATAATTTTTAAACTTCAATGGTGACAAGTCTGAAATGTCATATATAAATTGAGTCACAGTTATGGCGTAAAAATACACTGTGTTCTTTACTAATGGCTAACTATAATTAAAATATCACACGATCACCCATTTCTTATGCTTGCTCAAGCTGTTAAAACAGTCAAAACTCTCCATATAGTAGTGCTACTCAGTACAGCCAGGATAATCAATGGGTATATAAAATCTTTATCTAGTGCCTACTCATCCAATATCCCCAGACTGTTTTCTAGCTTGTGGCTTTCATCAGTGCAACCTTCCAGCAGCCACTTTCTATTTCTACTTAACTACAAAACTACGAGTCTAAAATTGAAAACCTATTTTAATCCAAGCTCATTAGCTTATATAGTCATAGATCTGAACTCAGTTCAATACCCATACATTTTTTGTGTCTTTGGTTCTTTAATAACCAGAGCGCTATCCTACTTAGGAAGAATAAAATAAATTGTTTTACTGGTGGAGAACTGCAATAGAAATTACTAGAGACAATGTTATAAGTATTATTTTTAATTAAATTTTACAAATTAATCGATAATTAAAGTTTAAATACCTTAATTTAATATTTTTAAATCAAACAGTGCCTATTTCTGTATCTTCCTAAATGTCTTTTGCAAAAATAAAAGGTTGAATTTTTTATGCATCTTACCCTTTCCTGATTTAAGGATATCTTAAGCATCTTGTACTCTAAACAGCTGTAAATTTTTCATCTTTTTAAATGAACTTTTTTTTCCTACTTTTAAGTTAAATATAAAACTTGTAACCAATGACTAGTGTAACAAATTAATCAACTAAACAAAAATGTATTTTTTTATGATTTTTATACAAATACTTTAATAAAAAAAATTGAAACTATAAACAAATACACTTTCTATTCAAGTTGTTTATCTCAGTTTTATCTTTATTCATAATTCAATATCACATAAATCAAGAGCATTGTCAATGATATTTAATACACCCTTAAGAGAAATTTTGAGGGTTCAATAATAAAAACTAATATCAGTAACTCAGGAAATCATTTTATATTCCTACATACACTGCAAATAGTTTGTTGGAACCTAGCAAAAAAAATATTCTTATGTAAAAGTGTAAAGTATTTTGTATAAAGTATTTTGTATAAAGTATTTTGTATAAAGTATTTTGTATAAAGTATTTTGTATAAAGTATTTTGTATAAAGTATTTTGTATAAAGTATTTTGTATAAAGCATGTTGTAAAGTACGTTGTAAAGTATGTTGTGGTTAGGTATTTATATGGTATTTAATCAATTAAATTACATGTGTTCTTCAATAACATTAATTGGTTGGTACTTACATATTAATTTGCAATGCAGGAGACATGCTATATCTTTTCACATACATGCTGTTTAACATTATGATCTCATCAAACCAACCATGTCCAATAGCATAATAAATTTATACTTTCATTTATTGTCCCATTTCATGGGGACAAGTTTTCAAATTTTTTACTTCAGTGCTGTTTTTTTTTTAACAGTATAACATTTGATGTTTACCCACAAGTAAGATCAAATGAAGACTAGCAATAGCATCGTAACATCAAGGATGTAATAAAAAAAGGCCTTTGTAAAAAAAACATGATTGGAGGGTTCCAGAATTCCATTTTTTATGATGACCTGATTTATTTACAACTGGGCTCACAAATTAACATCCATAGAATTTGGGGGGGGGGGGCTTGGTTTAGCAGACAAAACTAATAGAATGGAATAACTATATGTGAGAAGCTTGTGTCACTGTGACAACAGTGGATGTTTGATGGCTTATGCATGGTGACCAACAAGGGTTTAAATCATGAGAATTCATGGTAAACCAATGGCAAATCTGACTGTTGCAACCATTTTCATGTGAATCACACATTAAGTAAGTCTCCATTTTGGAAAAAAATTTAATAATTTTCTTATGGGTAAACAGCCAATATATGCCAATATATAGTTTATTAGAAGCTCCTAATAATTTATAATTCATTATAAAGTTTTTAATGTGATAAGGTATTTATTAGTATTATATTTAGCAATTTTTGCTTATGTTAATGTTCACTTTTATGTTGTTTTTTAATTGAATACATGCATTTTTTATTAATTGCAAATTTTATTATACTACTGCCAAATCAGAAAATTTGGTTATGCTATGGAAAATGTGCTCTGTGTGCATTTTTTTGAAAACATTACCATTCAGAAAGTAAGAGATTGAATCCATAAGTTCAAAATGTCCAATAAGTAATACATTGGATATTGTAGTTTCCATTACAAAGAATAAACCACTTTTCAATGAAATTATTTGAAGCATTTAAATTGTTTTGTTGTATGCAGTATTGCATCAATAATAGTAGTGATGATCAACGAGTGAAATAAAAACAATTTATTGGATCTCTGGTAAGAACTAGGCGAGATCCTTTCTAATAAATTGTCATTATTTTACTAAAACAAATGGGATTAAATTATTTGGACATATTCAATTGTTGAATACATTTTTAACATTTTTTTAAAAATTTGAGTGTAATTACAGTCCAATGCTTAAAGAAATATATTAACCCTACTAATAGTGAGTCATATTACTCAGTTGCTTATTGTACTCATCCAAACAACATAGACCTCAACTATACTATCAAAGATTGGTTTGATATAAATGTACAATTTATATATGTTTGGAATTATAATGATAATTTCTATGAAAGAAAGAATTCTTAAGTCTATAATTAAATATGTTCAAGGCAATTCTGACTGAGGTTGACCCTAAATCAAATACAAAACAGGTTTCTAAGATAAGAGTTTGTTTACATATCAATGAAATTTTATTTTGGGAAATCAATTTCAAAAATTTAATACCAGTCATAATTGTCTCAACATTTATAAAAGTAAATAAGTAAATATATGCATATAAATAAATAAATATAAACAAGTAAATAAATAAATAAATAAAAAAGCTTTAAATCTAAGTTTTATTTGAATTTCATTCAGTTTCTTCACCACTGTGGACCATTTGCCAATGTTTTAGCTGGTTTATAGCTACATATAAATATCTGAAAAAATGTCGCATTTATAAATTTGATAGTCATCATCATCATTATAGTAATTATGGACATATAAAGCAAATATATTGAATAATAGGAAACTAAACCCACAATATTCTCATTTTTCTCATAAAAAGGCAAACAAATGTAAAGTTTTCTTCAAATTTTTTTTTATTGCTTTTTACACAATAAAACCTTTTGGTATCGTTTTCATTCTCCATTAAATTTGTGTAGCATGTTCTTATATATACCATGACCTTTCCAACTTTTTATCTTGTATTTCTGATCTCTTCATTTCTTTAGATCCTGTCCATACCTGTTTATTCTTTGGAAATCTAATTTATGATTTGATAATCACAGTGATCCAAGATACACAAAATTATCTATTATGTGATACAATTTTAAATACTTTTTTTTTCACTAAATCCCCCACCCCTCCCAGTCAATTTTTTTTCCCATTTCAAAGATAGGTTTCAGAGACTATTGATCTTTATGCAAGATGAAACAATAAATATCTGCAAGTTGTATATACATAATGGATACATTTATTTTAATTTCTATAATGAAGTATAATTTTATGAAGTTGTATTTAACAAAACTCTACGTTTAATTACATCAATATTATTTTTGATTTTTAAAGTTCAATACGATATTCAACATCATTTGCTTGCTTTTATTATATAAGTTTCCCAAGATGATAAAACAATGGTTAGTCAACTATTCTTTCATTATTCTAGTCGTAAAATTATTTTTAGTTAAAATTATAATTCGTCTTCTTTTCTCTCTGGATTAATTATTAATAAGTTATCCAAATAGCGGAACAAAATTAACGCCTTTAACAATTAATTGTTTGAAAAGTTGAATATTCATAAACATTTTCAACAATATTAAATAAATTTCACATGTCGTGTAAATTTATTTTACAAAATATAAGAATATGCTTTTAAGAATTATCAAAATATATTTAAAATGTCTGTATAGAATACAAATGGGGGAGAAAAATTAAACAAATGCCTTCATAATTTAAGATAGTTTGTTTTTCCTAAAATCAACCTACAAAATCGATAAACTAATGTAAATTAAATAATATATTTCAACAATTCCACAAACAAAAACATTGAGAAGTATTTATCAATCATTATATAAGATCCTATTCTGTGTACTGATACTACAGAAACACAAATGTCTATATAGCTAATATACATTTAAACAAATTCAATGACGTAATATGCATGAATTGCTTGCGTGCATATCCTGTAATGTTATATGCAAATGCGATTTTGATTGTCATCATTAACAAGTTATAATACTGACGTATGTCATTATAAATCTTATAATTTTGATGTATGGTGATGGAAACCACCCTTTAAAGAACCCATTTACTGATCAATTGTACAAGTTATTTAAAGATAGAAAGATCTAAACCTAATTGGAATCGCAAATTTTTTTTACCGTTTTATAAAGCCCTGGTCTGGTCTGTTATAACTTTTGATATATCTTTAAATACCTGATGCACAAATTTTATAAGTTAATAAATTTAATGATTAAGTTAATTACAATTAATTACTCTTGGAATAATACATTTTTAATGCAGTACTTTAAGGTCAGTCTGAGGATACAAAATAATGAACACACCTCAGATTAGCTGTGGTTAATAGTATTAAACTCAACAGGCTTTTCTCAATATAAATTTGTCAGCGAATTCATTGCTGACAAAAGGTTATAAACCCAATAGGTTGAAATAATTGTTTAATGCTAATAATTTTATGAACACTTTATAAATATTTTGATTTGTATATATTTCCATGTATAGTGTTGGATAGTTTTGGTTTTGTATAGATAAATAGATAGATAAATATGGATGATAGATGAAGATATATAGATGAAGATATATAGATGAAGATATACAGATGAAGATACAGAGATGAAGATATACAGATGAAGATACAGAAGATATACAGAAGATATACAGAAGATACGAAGATGATATAGAAATAAGAAGATGATATAGAGATGAAGATATAGAAATGAAGATGATATAGAGATGAAGATGATATAGAGATGAAGATATAGAAATGAAGATGATATAGAGATGAAGATATAGAAATGAAGATGATATAGAGATGAAGATGATATAGAGATGAAGATGATATAGAGATGAAGATGATATAGAGATGAAGATGATATAGAGATGAAGATGATATAGAGATGAAGATGATAGAGATGAAGATGATAGAGATGAAGATGATAGAGATGAAGATGATATAGAGATGAAGATGATATAGAGATGAAGATGATATAGAGATGAAGATGATATAGAGATGAAGATGATATAGAGATGAAGATGATATAGAGATGAAGATATAGATAGATGTAAATAGATATAGATATAGATTAGATAGAAGGTAAAACTGGCTTTAAATAAGCCACTTTAGAGCAAATACTTTTGTAAGAGTATGTTATAAAAAAAACAAATGGATATTACTTACTGTGTTTGATTAGAATTTGAGAAATTATTTTTCCTTCTCGTTTTACTCTCTAGCTTCAGTCGACTAATCTCTCTCTTATCTGTCAAATAAATAAACAATTCATTATTTTTAGATTAGCAAACTATGGAAATGATTGAGTAATCATATATTTGGAAATGATTTTAGTTAGTCAAAATTTTTATAATGGAATTGATATTTAAACCATATTGATAATCAGTTACAAATAAAAATAAATATTACGTATTAAAATCATAACATCTAAACAAATTGGATTTAACAAAATATATAAAGTTGCAATTTTATATTAACAAAAATTATACAAGGATTAAAACACCTTTTTTCTTTCTACTTTTCAATGATATTAAATTTGGTTTACAAGCAGAATTAAAATTTCAGGATGGAGTTAGCATTCAAGCTAGATTTAAATATGGAATAAATGATAGTTAAATTCACACATTTTAATATATATTTACAGTTATAATTGATTAAAATCCCATCAAAATTGCATGAAAATATTTTTTTTTCATTTGTTGTAATATATATTTAAGATTTACTTTAATTAATACAGGCACAATCTGACATTAAACATCAAGAAATATGCATGCCTATTCTTTATTGACTAACTAAACATCACACGATCATCATTTCTTATGCTTGCTCATAACTGTTATTAAAAAAGACAAAACTCTCCATACAGTAGTGCCACTCAGTGCAAGCCAGGGTAGTCAATGGATGCCATAAGGCTTGTGCATAAAATCCCTACTCGTATTTGGAGAGGTTTATTTTAAAAAAAGAATGATGATTCCTGCATTACCATGTTTGCAATACCTAGCCAAATTCAGGCCAGACAAGGTCGCATATAAAGACATTATTAGCACCCTATTTAATAAATATCAAACAAGTTTATTTATAAAATACCGTAATTGTCAGACAAGATGATAATGATTGCTTTAATAAGATATTTCTTCACTACCTTGTTTTTTTTTCATATGTCACATATGTCATAGCATTGGCCGGGACGCGAACCCACAACCGTACAAGAAAGTTGTCTTGAATTCATGTTTTTCTAACAAAGATAAAATAGTGCCTTCTAGCAAAAAATAAATAAATACATTAGTCCCTAAGGGTCCAGAATCACTGTTTGAAAATCCAAAACTAACCTTAAAACTAGTCTGGGGTTGTTGGATAGAGTAGGATAAGCATGTATTTAAACATTATTATCGGCATATGCATGGTGAAAAAAGTGATATTTTATTAGTTTGGTTACAACAATAATGAAGACGGATGCGAATAAGGATTTGAGAAAACTGATGTTTTATATGCAGATGTTTAAATTTTTTTACAATGTATTCACATTACCATTAGTGGTAGGAAGATTTGCACACTAATTTAAAATCTACATGTGAGCACACATGGATCCACACACATATATAATAGCTAAAAATAACATAACTACCAAGTTGTCAAGTCACAAGTTTCAAAGTTATTAAAGTGGTGGTAGTGACCTGTAAATATATATATAAACACTCTCAAACTTGGTGCAGCTATCTACTTCATATTATGCAACTGATACATATGACCACATACACGTATATGTGGTTATGTGTATGAGGTTGTATAGGATGATTGGATAAAACTATAGAAAGCTCAAGAAAATTCCTAGTTCAGAATGGACAACATACTTGTATTATATATATATTGTATTCAGTCAACACTTAGACAATCCCAATATAGATAACAAATCAAGAATTTCAAACTGTTGTCAAGGCAACCTCATTTTAGCAATAGAGGTGGAATCTCACCTCCATTAATGGTCTCATATTTATAAAGGCATTAAAAATTGCAACTTTGCTAGAGAGATTGAAATTATTGATCGGAAGAAGTTTAAATAAACCTCCTTAAACAGGTGGATATAACCTGTTCTGGATGCTATTATAATTTTCAAATTGCACCCCCACAAAGTATTATTTTAATAAGTGTAATAATGCTCAAGCCTAAATGTGTTTATAAGTAATCATATATACACATATATCATAATGCTTCATTTCACAATAAATGTAAAACTTGTACCTGTCATTAAGTTGAATAAATCATATACATCATTGCAGTTTACAGTTTCAACGAGGTACTTTTTTGAACTGGCTGCTTTGAAATACGGACCGTTAATATATTTATTTAAAATTTCTCAACTTTGACATGTGCGCAATCTATATACATCTTCCAGATTTTCTTTCAAATTTTTTATCCTAAAATGAGTCTATCCTCTTTTTGAAACAAACCCACTTATGTCATACTTGGAACTCCCAATATATTTTCATATTATTAGATAGTATTGTCTTATAGATGAACTGGATCAGAAAGCAATCATAATTAATAAACAGGCAATACAGTAGTGCCACTCAGTGTAAGCCAGAATGTAAAAAATGGTGATCATGTAATATTCTTGTTTTATTAAACCTAACCATATGATATTCAATCTAATTCAATTCATCTTTCTCCCATGTAAAATATATTTTTTAAACACTTCCAATTACATTAAAAAACTTAGTCCTAATGTATCATACATTTAATCATATCCAATACAAGTGCTTGTGGCATCCGAAAAAAAACCTTGACCCTGGTGGGTTGTGGTAGGTGAACAGCAATCCACCTCTAATTCACTCAGGACTTTATTCAGATGTGAGAATATGCATGAATATAAATCATTATTAAAATTACATTTTATTTTTAATTTGAAATGTTTTGTTGAAATTAAATCTTTCTTAGCAATGATTTTTAAATCCCTTACTATTAATTATATTTTAACAAATAAAAAATATATGTACGATTGCTTTTAAAATTTTATTTTATTAAACAAATTTTTAATTTAACATTTTGTACAAAATTTCAATTCATAATTATATTAATATTTTAGCTTTTTTCCCGCTAATTATATAAAACATTTTTTACCATTTTATTATTATTATATTTAAGTATTCGTGGATGTTTTACTGTTAAAAAATCATTTACAATCTGTTTAAAATTTTGTCGAGCATTGGTGGTCGAGAGGTCAGCGACGGCTGCTTTACAAGCAGCTGTCCCGGGTTAGCGGGTTCACTTCCCGGCTGATGGTACGTCACATGAGGAAAAAAAAATGTTTAAAATTATCATTACTCACAATTAAATATTTTGTTAACATACTTAGTTCTCTCAAATCCAAATAACCATTGTTGTGTTGTTTTTTTGATAAAAGGTGATTTATCACTCATATATAGAATGTGAAAATAAAACCATATTCCAAATAATACATTGCCAAGTCAAATCGAAAATAAGAGACCCATTTATCAGCCAATAAGAGGATGGATGTCTGGGTTGGTCATAAATCATTAACTTATAGCAAATCATAAGCTGTGTGAAACCTAAGCAAAACATTTTACATGTCCTAGATTCAAATCTAAGCCCAATGTATGGAAGTTTGATAAATTTAAACATCCAATTTACTACTAAACATAATCCAGAGCACACTGATGAAGAATTGTATTTATTTTGTATTTAATTGCTTTCTTTTGTTTAATTTCATTCACTACGTATATATTTAATATAGAAACAAAGTTTTATTGATACCAAAAAAATAAATAAAAATAAATAGCCCACTTGAAAGAGCAAAAGATAATTCAGACAGATTCTTCATGTAAAACATATTTGTACAAATCGCTACGTATGTTATTAAATTAGTAATAAATTGAAAGTTGCCAGTCTTTCACATGGCTTAATGTTGTTTCTCAGACAGCCAATCAGGTGTTAAAAAGCCAGTCTTAAGCATCTTGGCCTGAAAGCATGAATATATAAATATATTAATTTATTACTCACTGAGTTTTTAAAATTGTTCATTCATACTAGACATGTTAATTATCAAAAAGTAGGACGAGGAATGCGTGCAAGTATTGTTGTTTGGCAGTTGTCATTTTTCCGTTTAACAACATTTGGATAAGATAACTACACATTCAATTTCCAATACTGAATTGTTATCCAGTGCCAATCTATTGACTTTTTGTGTGATTTCTATTAGTTAATCTTGCATCTTTTTGCATTTTAAACTTCAGTGCATTTCTTGCTAAATCATCTTATGCTGTCTAAGATTGTTTTCCTTTTCAATAATTAGATTGTTTTCTCTTCTAAAAAATTACATTAATCTCAATTATACTTTACATTTTTTTGCTGAGTTGTTTGGGGAAAGTTCTGCCCTAACCTTCTAGATAATTAAATTTTACTATGAAAAATATTATTAATACATTTAAGTCTAATCCTTTGTGGTGGCTTCCTGTTTAATAATGTCTTCGCTAATGAGAGAACAATAAAATTAATAAAATGTCGCCTGCATTACAAAATAAGCTCAATTACTTTTCGTTAATACCTTGTGTTTGGTATGTAAGTATGGGCTAAAAATTATTGCATATAACGTGTATATTTGTTTATTCATTAAAAAGCGGAAGTTTTAGTACTAGCAGATTTGCTGCGGACCTTACATTTTATATAAATCTTTACTGATAATTTCAGCACTATACACAAACACTAATTCAAGCTAGAAAAAAAAAAAATAAAGTAACTTATATTACGTACATGGTTGTGCGATTTTTTTTTTCATAATATTAGATAGTATTTAATACAAATTATAAAGCATAACATTTAAATAATTAACCAATTATTGATTTGAAAGATCAATAAAAAAGGCAGTGATTTAATAGCAAAATGTACAGAATATATATAAAACCAAATTATTTTAAAAATTTGTTATAGAGAAAAAAAATTTTGTAATTATAAATTTACTTTCAAAGATTAGTCCATATTCTAGGTCTCATTGGACTATATCACATGTGACAGGTCAGAAATTACAAACAATAAATGGGTAAAAATAAAATATCCAATGAGATTCCATTACATTATACAAAGTCTGATAACACAATTCTGGTTCATGGGTAAACCATTTGAGCAAATATGAAGTAAACAGGAAAACATATACATATTATAAATGGGTTACATTACAAGTGTCAAATAACTGAAACACAGGCTTATTACATACCTGTGTCTATATATGCAATATATACGGTATATGAGCACAGACTTTCACACGACCCACCACTCTCCACTCTATCTAATAATACTGATACACTCAAGCACATATATGCTGAAAAGATAAATAATCACCAATATAGGTATTTTATGCTAAACCAGAAATCATCAGTTGATCCAGATTATCATCTCCCACACATATACTATAAGTGCTCAGATATATATTAAGATAGACAATCTTCATGCTTTAATGGACAGGCTCCAATTTACTACACACTCCAATTCTTCAACCTTCCAACCAATTGAAAATCTGATGATGGAATGCTCGAAGCCCACCATGAGGCTGAGATTCTTTGTCACCACCCATGTTATCCTAAGGTCAATCTGAACCCCACATGTACAGGACATAATTTAGTACATATGCAACTGTTATTAAAACAGGCAAAACTTCATACAGTAGTGTGATTCAGTGAAGCCAGAGTAATCAACGGGTGCCAGCAGGCTTGTGCATAAAATCCTTATCTAGTGCCTACTCATCCAATATCCAGACTAGTTTCTAGCATGTGGCTTGGCTTTCATCAGTGAGGAGCGGATCTGAGAGCACTGCACCAGGCCACGAAAGGCGCAGCTAGAACCTAGCCTGTGGCATCCACTGATTAATCTGGCTTGCAGCATTACTGTATGGAGAGTTTTGCCTGTTTTCATTAATTCATACAAAGTATCAATAAGAGTAATTATAATTAAAATTCTGTTGTTTATAATAACTTCTTGCCCACATATTTGCATTTATGTTTTAGGAAATGATAAATATTATAATCGAGTATTTAGTAATAGTTTTAACAAGGCTGTAAACCTTAGCAATGAGCGTCTGAAAAAATCGTCACTAGGGACCTCTGTAGGTATTTAGTAAATTATACTCAGAATGATATACAATAATAAATATATAAGTTCATGCATTTAGCTAATATTTTGGTTTTTACTCTTTTTTCCCACGTAACTCCGGCATCTCAATCACTTGCTAAATTTAAACTGTTGAATAAATTTACATTTAGATGAAAAGAAATTATATTATATCTCACCCTGTTCTTTTCTTTTTAGTTACAATTGTTGCAGCTTTATGACTTGACCATTTTTTACCTGTGACTTTAAAAATCAATAATGCACACATTATTGCATATGTTTAAATTTTTATAAACATTACATGGTTATAAAACAGTTTGCTCAAATCCTTATTCTCACCGTCTTCGCTCTTGTTGAAACTAAACCAATAAAATATTACATAGTTATCACGTATTGCTGTTTAGAACCACTTTTTTCACCATGCCTATGCTGCATCTTTTTGTTAGAACGCACTATTTTATCCTTCTGTGTTTACAATTCCGGACAACATTCTTGTATGGTTATCAGATCTGAAACGAGTTTTTATTAACATTTAAGAATTGAATTGTTCCATGCTCATATATATATAATTAACGCCCAAAATTGTTAACTTGTACGAAAAACACAATTGCATTTTTTAAAAATATGCTTTTAAAAATTATTAGGTCGAACTTTAATTATTTCATATTTGTTTTATTTTTTTAAATGAAGTGAAAGAAACCAATATATAATTTTAAATTTTTAATTACCAAGTAGCTAAATGTTTTTTTTTTTTTTAAATTTTTTATTTTATTACTTTTTTTTTTTTAATATAATCTTGTTTTTACAAGAATATTTGATATACAAGTTAATGCTTATTTTATGATATAGCTTTAAATATCAAAGCTCATTTTTGAAATTTATTGCTGTATCTCTAAGAATAAAATGCTCAAATAAATTTGGTGAAATAGAATGTAGCAAGAAATGAAAACTTATTACCGACAACATACACATTTTATTATTAGATACCAAAATCAGACTATTAGCTATTATATATAATCTACTCGTATATACGATTTTTCATTATGAATTTATGAATTACTGGCGTATTGACATTTAAGAAGATAAATTATTTTAGCTTAAAATGAATGAATTTTTTAAAATTTAAAAGTATAGTTATATATTATAAATGCAGTTCTGGGAAAATCGAGATAAAAGCTTGAAGGGATGGAATTTGTGCAGTGCTGGTTGAGGGTTGTGCCTTACGGGGAGGGGGGGATCTGCATAAAATTTCCTATTCATGTTGCATAAATATTATCATGACTTGATAATTTCAATCTTTTTTTTATTATTGATAGCCAAATCTTCCTCAAATTTACATGTAGTCGAAGAAGTAGCTTGGGGTCAGAATTTTGCCAAATAGTCATTTTTGTCCCACATTTTCTGAAACTTCTGTAAACTATCAGTGTCTCTGCTATAGTCAGTATCTGTTCATGATCTGCAAACACTTTCCTTAGAACGTGCTCGTGATGCTGTTATACATTTAAATAAAATCATTTCAACATATAAGAAGCGTATAATGAAAGTTGTAATATAGTATAATGTGACATAAGCAATCACATGTATGTAAAATTTGTAGAAATGAATATAAGAATTAACCGCAACAGAAATAAACTAATTTTAGATAATTAAAATGATCAATGTCTCATCACCAACTTCAGTTCTAACTACAAAAAAAAATATTGCACTACAAACTCTATGTACCGTCATACTTGGGTATCATCCAGTTAACTGAAGAACTGGGTGTCTAATGTTTCTTCGAATTTTTAATTTTTCTCATGTTTTTATGTTAAGATACAGGTCTCATCTCTTTACAATAAATTTTATGACAGTTCCATATACAACAAATTTAGATGCATTAGTTATATTGTTATAATAAAAGACCTAAATTCATATTTTCAAAAATGCTGAAAATTTGTCTTGCATGACTGGCCAGTTTTTGAATATTACTTCCATTTAAAACATTAACATTCTGTAGATAATTTTGAATTATGGAAAATGATATAATCATCAGCATAGTATAAATTTAATAATTTTATTCATGTTTTTATTTTTAACTGCTGTAAATTAAAAATGGCACTAGAATGTATGTATCTTGAGTTCTGCTTCCAATTATAATTATAAATACTGCTTTTACAAAAATGAAAGAAAAAAAAAAGATCAATTTTACTTCAAATGTTTGTGATTTTCTACCAATAGTAATATTTTTTTAACCTGATTAACAAAATCCTTGAAAAAGAATATATATATATTTTTATCCAATCATACACCACCACACATACTAAATATGTAAATATTACACTACATCTTCACTCTCCACTAAAATCATACCTGAACTTAATTCAGACCCCATATATTATTCTCTTTAATTTACAACCACAACACAAAATAATATATAAAAACTCAGACACATGACTTAATATATCACTTACAAATATAAAATAAAAAACCCTAAACCTTTTTTTATTTATTTAAAACTACTACAAGAACATTCAAATCATTTTATCTATCCCCACCCCAACCGTTTCCCTATTTTCAGTGATTATAACAACAACATATATAATTGCAGTAGTGCAAAGCAATGATATTGCACATAATTGTTACAAATCATTTTCTTGCAATTGAAATTTATTGGGTTTATATATTTTTAAAAAGTCAATACTTTTGCACCTATATCAGACATCTTTCAAAACCTGAAGCCTTTCCATTTTTTACATTACAATGAGCAGTTTTCACTTTCAATAAGTTCAATAGAACGAATAAATCCTTAAAAGTACAGGTTCAATTTTGTGTCTTTATTTAAATGATACTTTCACTCATGATTGTATGTATTGGAACAAATATTCTTAAACTCAGAGGTAAAATGCCAATAAACACCACATTGGCTAATGCATGTTGGTGAGCAGCCCATCCATGTCCATGTACTATATGAATAATCACATAGTAATAACAGCTGCAAACATTTCTTCAGTGATTAAAGACATTTGGATCATCGAGGTATAGATACAGGATATTGTCATATTTTAAAGAATATTTATAAAAATGCAACAGCAACAATTAGATTACATAATGATAGTAGAAAAATCAACATTGAAAAGGGTGTAAGACAGGGTGACTCCATATCTCCAAAACTTTTTACAGCAGTGCTGCAAGAAGTATTTTGTGGATTAAAATAAGAAGCTAAAGGACTGAAAGTAAATGAGATTATTTAAGTCATTTAGATTTGCAGATGATGTAGTTGTTTTTTTGCAAATAATGCTTTAGAGCTACAGGAAATGTTGCAGGTGTTATCAGATGAAAGTAGGACTAAAGATAAATGTTAAAAAGACTAAAGTAATGTTTAATAGATTTTCTCTCAAAATATTAAAATAAAGATTGATTATGATAAGTTAGATTATTAATACAGATGAAAACATAATGGATGAAATTAATCATAGAATAGGAAATCAAAAAACACCAATTAATATTAAATGGTGAAAATAGACTATTGTTGCAAGTGTTATCTTTTGATTTAATAGCATTATATTGTTCATCCATATATTTTAAATGTAAAAAAAAACACCAGAAGAATGTAACCAAAAGAATGTCAATTTCCTTTTCCGTATTTTGTTGTCAGTCATTATCTTTAAATTATTTCCTAAGCTTCACATTCAGTTTTTTCTAGGCTAAAGAAGACATGGTGATATATTGGGGGAGGGGGGGTAGTTACATATTATTCCAGCAGTGATGAATGTCACCAGCATAAGTATATACAGACAATCTTCTACAAATGAATAGTGAGAAAATTATTTTATTTCAAATGACATATTTATGAACACAACAGGTCTCTATAATAATGCTAAGGCCAAAAATAAATAATTTGGCAGATTTAAATATTTTTGCAAGCATTGTAAAATATGCCTGCTACAAATTAATCGAGTGAAGTTAGAAGTAGCGGTTGGGTATCAATTTCAGCTTATAGTAATAATCATGTGACCACTTTACAATACTTGTTAACCTTTTAACCTGTGAATTCTTCAATTAAAACATTCAATTTTTAAAAATAGACTTATCTTCTCTAGACAAACCAAAATTAATTTTAAAAACACTTCCTGGTTGCAAAATAAATTATTTAAAATTAAACACCAGAAAATTTACATTATTTAAATAAAACAAATTGACAGATATTTAATACATTTATTGAAACACACAGGCTTATTATATACCTGGGTTTATATATGTAATATATTGGGTATATGAGCCCAGACATATGTGTTCAAGTGTATCAGTGTTATGACAGTGTGGAGAGTGGTGGGTCATGTGAAAGTCTGTGCTCAGATACCCTATATATTTAAAATAATGGTAAATTGAACAAAATAATCCTAGAATGTCAAAATGAAATGAAATTCGAAAGAGTAATACATTTTATTCATTCAACATTCATTTATCTTAATTTTAAACTCTATACAAACCAATTTAAAAAGAATATATGTTAAAGTTAGAATGAATTAAAATATTATAACTTAAATTCAATTACCAGGAAACCAAAATATAGGGTTTGAACTTGGTTTCTTAATCTTAAAATTAATGAAAGCTTCTTGAAACATTTTAACTGTTAAGTTAATATTAAGTTGGAAATGTATTATGTACATTACCATCTTATCCTCTATATATATATTGTAAGGATAGCTTACAATCATATCAAAACCAGCCTATATTTGTCCACACGACCAAATCAAGCTTAACTAATGTGGTCAGATATGCATACATATACATGACGGATGTTTGTTTTGTTAAATATCAAGTTAGATAAATGCTGCAATGAACTGATTTTCCTTACTTAATGAATAATAAAAACCATTTTTAAAAAATCATTTAAATACTACACAATAAACTAATAATCAATGTGTTGAACATCACAAATTAAGACAGACTGAGTTAAGCATAGTGTATGACCCAATATCAAGCCAACCACTAAGCAACCAAGTGTGGAAAATGAAATTAGAATTCTATTACGCAATTTTTTTTTTATTAACTACAACCAAGATAACTTGCACAATAATAGGCAGTTATGGCAATGCTAAAGGAAATGGAAAATGTAGTATACCAAACACCAGAAGCAAAAAAAATGAGGATTGCCAATTCCTCAACAAGCTTTGTGAAAAATGTTTAGCTAGAAAAAGCATTTAAAATATCTCTGTCAGGACCTCCCCCCAAACCTCTGACTATGGTTTCATGCTCTGGCACTTCTCAGAGATGCCAGGGTGTCATGTGATCTGAGTTATTTTGACTATTTACCAAAAGCTAAGCTTGGTATAAAAGCAAACCCAGTTCATTTCCACAATTAGCTAAATAAAGCAAACATCCCGTGAATGAATGTTTGAATGGAAAGGAAAATGGATGACTTGTTTGAATACTTTGAATTATTCATAAGTTTCTTAGTGCCAAATCATAAGAAATTAAAACCGATGTTTAAATTAAAAGGTTTAATAAGTTCATGCAGTTTAATAAAATAAATGAACTATTTTTAAATATTGGAGAAACTGTACTATTATTCAAACATGAACAAAAAAGGAATAGAACATTTTTTATAAGCCTTTGAATACCAAATCGCAAATAAAGGAGAAATAAATCTGTTATAAACAGCTGTGCAATGTAGTGCCAGAGGACTAAGTGCCCATCTTGATACTGGAAGCATAATGAATTGTTCCCTTGAAATGCCTAATGAAGTTCCAATTGTTCTATGCTAAATGTCTACATAAAAGAAGAGCAACTGCAGAGAATGGATGCAATACTATTTCAAGAATGTTGCATAGGAATTCCAATGAGTGATGGATGTGAACCAAGGAGTGACCCAAAAAAAGAGATAATATATCCATGAAGGACATTATTGACATCTCATGAACATTGACCAAAATGATTAGGTATTATTATTCATATATTTGTAAAATTCTTTTCTTTTATTTTCTTTCCACACTTAGAAGGGTGTCTATAATTTGGAGAAAGAGTCCATAAGTTAAAGCATCAAAACAGGGGGTAGATAATTTTTTTGTTAAAGTTTAGCTCAGCTTTCCCTCCATAGTAACTGATATTAGTCATCATGATATAGAATAAAGATCTTTAAGACTAATCCATATTAAGTACATACTTTTGTTGTAACTAATAATTGTTTGTTTTTTCAGTATGAGTGACTAATCTCCCAGTGCGGATATTTTTTTCTGCCAATCTTAGAAAACCGTACATAGGAGATCCCAAAAGAAGATGGAACATCACTAATTTGAATTGGATGAGGCTACTATAGATATATCTTTATGATATAGTAAATTAGTCAGTCTGTTTTGCTGTTGATTTAATAATAATTTTTTTAAAATTTTTATTTGCATTGTAAATAACTAGTTCCATGACACGAATTTCTACCCTTGGGTCAGTTTGGAATCGTGAATATATTTTTAATTGTTGATGTGATAAAAATCCATCCTTGACACAATTATACTACTTTATCTTGTTTAACCCTTTAACCACTAATTATATTATTGGTTGTATGAGGTAAAAATCAAATCTTTTAATTGGCCAACTCACAAACTGAAGACAAAGCCTATTGTTAAAACATATTCGCCTATAATATTAAATTCAACTCAGATACGTTTATAAAAAGTATATTACTAATTTTTCAGGTTATGAAAGAGAACAAAAGTTCTTTCAAAAATAAATTGCTATTTATTTATTATAAAATATATTCAATTTCGGCAAATATAAAGCGAATGTCTAAACAAAAAAGTGCATGACGCAAACGCTTTTTTTCAATTTTACATTCTGGAAAAGTAAAGATTTCTTTTTGCTAAATCTTAAATATTTTTACTAAAATCTTCAATATTTTTCGAAAATAATTGTTTTTTTAGTATATTTTTTAAAAAACTAGTTTAATTTCTCAAATTATATTTTTTTAATACTTAAATTGCATTCGAAATGAAAATCTCAGCGTTTTTCTTTATTTTCTTTGATCAGGCGGTTTCTCTGTTCTTTCCAGCCAATCAGAAATTTCGGCCGAGAGTCGGCTGACAGCGAATCACTGACAATGTTCTTTCTTTGTTTAGTTTAAAATGCGGTTTTTTTTATTTTTTACTTGTAAAATAATTCAGAAGAGGGCACCATCTTACAGAACTTTTAAAAACCTAATCAATACCTGTCAAATGAATATTTTAGCATAAGAACTGGCAGAGTTAGAGTGACATCAGATGTCGACGAGATGCCTCGTAAGACGTTGAAGAATTAAGAAGAGTTTTAATTTTTTATTTAGTTTTGATATTTAATAAACATCAAAATTATTTATGCATTCGCTTATCAAGTGAGAACTGAGGATATATAGATATTGCTTGAAGGAATGATTAATTCAATTGTAACCTACATATAGGTGCAGCAATTGCTATCCCATATATGTTCGTCCCTGAAGAGAATTGAAGGCAAATACTGAGGTGTAACAAGCTCAAAGGAGAGGCGAGGTATGAACTAGCATAAACTGTATCTAAATTTAATGTGTAAATGCAGAGCAAGCCTATTGAAGGTAGATATGATCATAGGTTATGTACTTCATCGCATCATTGACAGCATGTGCATGGATCTTGTACATAATATTTTGACAAGATTTACAAAGTTATGGGGGGGGGGATACAAAATGCGAAATGGGCACACATTTTTAGTCCTGTAGTATGAGCCTATTGTGTGTTTTTCACATTTGTATCACCCCCACCCCCCATAACTTTGTAAATCTTGTCAAAATATTATGTACAAGATCCATGTACACTTTTTCTTTGCCAAAAAAGTCATGTACAAGATCTATGTACATGCTATTTTAGTCATATCCCAAGAGTACAAAGTTAGCAGATTGCTACGAATGTGAACAGGTGCAGTAGGTCTAATACATGTTCCTATTTCTACAAATGTAATATTTCTGCTGACTCAGCTTTAAGTACTAAATGGGAACAGATTCTGTTTATTGTTAAAAATTCAAAAAGGTGGTCATATGGACATACACAGACAGGAACAAGTTAATATAAAAGCATTTATTTTATTTTTTTAGTATTTTATAATTATAAATATGCGACTTTTTGCACATGCGTTAGTGAAGCTATAATTATACTATGTACTATAGGTCTGCTTAGCGCTGTTCACATCTCATGCTCATAACTTTGTGATTTATTGTACACATATGCAAATGAGTTTGAATTTTTAATTAGTTAGTACATTGTCTGGAGAGAGCAAAATGTAATGTTTGTGACAAGTCAGGTTCCATTTAAATTATGGAACTATGGGAACATTTATCTATTTTGTGTTAGAAAGTTTCTACTTGTTAGTGAATTTTTGCTAATAATAATTGGAAATTAGTAACAAAATATATTTTGATATAATTGTATAGAGAAGCAAAATTATGAAGGCAATAAGATAAAGAAAACCCTTTTGTAATATTTACTGTCCATAGGATTTTTAACAAAAAAGAATAGTTTACATTTATATAAAAAATTAAGCCGGGAGATCAGCGCCGCCGCCTTGCAAGCAAGAAGTTGGTTTGCAGACGGTTGTTGCGAGTTCGCATCCTGGCCGATGCTATGACATTATGTCCATAATACAACATATGTAATTGGAAACATTTGCAAAATAAATACTGAATATATATATATATAGGACCAAACATAGGATTTTCATTTTGATGAGAAAAATGACAATGGCTTAAATATGATCAATTTCTATATGCAAAAAATAAAATAGAAAAATTGTAAGTTAAGATTTATTACCAATATAATTGATATATACTGTATCAAAAATTAATTAATATTCAAATTAATGCATTATGAAATTTAAATAAAGTACTGTGTAATATAAAATACTCAGATAAAAATTACAATACTATTGACATGTTATTCCAGTGTCGAAATATGTAAATTATATTAGAATTTACTTCTGTAATTTTAATATTAAATATTAAATAAGTATTATATAAACTGGCATATACACATGCCATATATATATATACCAGTTAATTATAAAACAAAATGTTTTATACTCAATAAACTTTGGCAGTTTCAGAGGTGAAATTTCTACGGTTGATTCCCAGCTGAGTAAAATAATTAAAAAAATACTTGCGCTGGTATTAATTAAATATAATTGTTAAATACTCAATTGCCACACGAAGCTCAAATTTCATTCCGCCTCCAGCAATTTATCACACAATTACTAATAATCATTTACGTTTTTATTTAAAAGTAATTGTAAATAAATGCTAGCTGACAAGACACAATCACAATAAATTTATGTAACAATACATCAATAAAGGCAAATCTTTTATGATGTGTGACATTTAGAGAAAACTTTAAATACACCTTTGACTTACAGACTTTTTTTCTGTGTATGGCAAAATGTTTAAAATATTCAACCAAGATTGGTTATAATTATAAATGTTTATAGACAAGATATTGCTTTTCTTAAAAGAATTCAATACATTTTTTTACACCTAGCGTTGTTTACATTAAAAAAGTTTTACCTGCCATTTGATTATATTTAAAAAAATGTTTTATAATGAATTTTAATCTTTGCAAGAACAAATCCAAGCTTGTTTAGATTGGGGGGGGGGGGCATTTTTGCCATTTTCACACAGGTACACAACTAGTAATCTGTATCGATTCAAACTTTCTCAAATGTTTGTACACCAGCCAATGATATAACAAAAATATGTACAGGCTAAAATTTTCACATTTTATATATTAATAAAAAAAATTGAATTGGTAAAAAAAAATCTGGTTAAAAATCTGAATGATATATAATAAACAGTATATAATCTACAATATCTAACATATGCAGTATATATCCGTTAATTTAAAAAGGAAAAAATACGTAAGTTTATAATTAAAACACTTTTTTTAAATAAACAAATATTTATTCTATAATCTAAATTACAGATGAAACCAGATTTTTTTAAAGATAATCCGTATAGAAAGTAATATAGTTAAGAGATTTTGGCAAAATTAAACATGCTTCCATATATTTTTTTTTTATATTTTTTTTTTTCATTTTCAAACATGTTTATTTCAGTATATAACTGAAACACAGGCTCGTTATATACCTGTGGCTATATATATATGTAATATAGGGTATATGAGCACAGACTTTCACACCACCCACCTCTCTTCACTCTATCTAATAACACCGATACACCTAAACACATATATGCTGAAAAGATAAATAATCACCAATATACATATTTCATGCTAAACCAGCAATCATCAGTTGGTCCAGACTATCATCTTTACACACATATATAGTATAAGTGCTCAGATATATATAGACTATCCTCATAGTTTAATGGACAGGCTTATATATTTTTTCTTCTCATGTGTCATGGCATCAGCCGGGAAGCGAACCTCTCGATCACCAATGCTTGACTATTTCAGTATTTTTATCATGGTATTTAACAAAATTTACATTTTAAAAATATATAAAACAAAGTTTGAAAATGTGTATTATTTTCAGAGTGCAAATTAGAATAAATTCGTGCACTAGTCTGAAATGTGTGGTGGCTCCATCGTTTTGCCCATCCGAAGGATTGGCCAATACATGATGTGAGCGAACAGATCTCAAAAACGGTAGTATAGCTGGAAATTTTTCAAGTATTTTCTATTATAAAGA
The DNA here is from genome assembly GCA_028023455.1 of Epiperipatus broadwayi. NCBI lineage: Eukaryota > Metazoa > Onychophora > Udeonychophora > Euonychophora > Peripatidae > Epiperipatus > Epiperipatus broadwayi. Next base: position 3,774,511 of record JAQFVV010000095.1, read on the forward strand.
AAGTACAATTTAAAAAACCAAATAAAATACGCCTAAAGTTGGTTTTCTTATTGGGAAGGGTTTCTAGATATTCCAGATGAAGGATGGGGTTGGGGGGTGGACATAAACATTTGTATAGTTTTTAGTATCATCTGTCCATAGTCTTAATGATAAATTAATTTCATATAAATGATTTATCATAATCAATTTTAATTTGAATAGATCATACATAAGCAGACAAAAGGTAAATATAAAATGTAGTAAAATATTTTTTTTTACACCACAAATAACTTTTAAATACCACAACCCCGGAATAAACTATGACGATATATAATCAATTTTAAAAATAGCTTTGTTTTTATCAACCCCCCCCCCCCAAAAGATACAATATTTCTAATCTAATAATAATATAATGATAAACATAATTATTCCAAATGATTTAAATCAACTACTTTTACTTCGATTCTACCAAATTTTCATAGTTGCTACAGTGAAATGGTGTTACAGTATAACTAAATATAATTACATTACATTACGATACTAGGGACTACGCATCTAAATTGAGTAGGGTCGTTCAAGCTATCGTTAACAGGCAGTTAAAAAATATAATTTCCTTTTCTGGAGTAATATTAATACAAGACATAATGAAAACATCCACAGACAATGTGGGTTTTAAAAAAAATGCAGTTTTATTACTGCCTAGCATGCTTTCGATATAACGAGTATAACATTATTCATGGCTTATAGTAATCTTTTTACTACTCTATGACGGGCTATTGTAGAAGCCTTTTACTTGTTAATTATTTTAAAGAATACTTTACCTTAGGCATATTGCTTAAATCATTTACGTTTTTTTGTTTATTTTGGACTAATGCCCAGAATCTTTAATTTATTCAATATGAAATATAATTTCCATATAATGAAAATATTAATCTTTGTTTTGCTTTATTATCTATACATGTATCTTTCACTTGGATTAATTGAGATCAGCTTTTTTCAATTTTTGATGTTCTTGAATTCAAACTACTAACTCTTTTTATAGTTACTTTTATTTATTTTATTCATTTCAAATATAGTTGCATCAATATTCAAAACCAATCCAAATCAACTTTCACCTCATAATTTACTTAAATTTTTTTTTCCAGCTATTATTTTCAAACTTTTATATTGCTAATTATTTTTTATTTATAGTTAATAGTCAAGGGGCCACAATCTACCAAAGATGTGTTAGTTATTAAATTAAAACAAAACTATTTTGCATCATAACCTGATTTAAACAAGTTCCCTTCAGCTAATTGAGGAGTGCTGGTTCAGCATGAAATACATGGAAATCATTTATCTTTTTCACGTGTATGGTTAAGAGTATCGGTTTATGAGAGAGTGGATGTCTGAAGTAAAAGCTTAGTCTTTGTTCAAATTTCCTATATTATTGTCTTACTTTATTTCAATGCAACATGTTTCTTTTTGTGTAGCAGTTTGTTTTCGGTAAATTGTCACAATGGTAAGAATTTGGAACCTTCCTGTCATATAACATGGCGTAGTGGACTATTTCCAAAGGTACAGGACCCAGCCCTACCGAATATTGTGCTAATGGTCCCGAAATAAAGTGTAAATATATTTTTTTCCATTTTTCTATTAAATAAGTTAATACAAACAGAGAGAAAAAAATAAACCATAAATATTGTAATTAATTTTTCTATAATTTTTTTTTTAAATAATAGTAATAAAAAATAAAATGTAAATATTAAATACCTTCCTTTTTGTAAACATTTTTGGGGGATACTCGAAACTGTTATACTGTTGCCAACTTGGTTTACTGGAAAACTCACAAGTATCGTCAAAATTTTATAAATATTCAATAGCATTTATTTGATCTATCTTTTCCCTACAGTGCTTTTAATGTTTTTGTGCTTAATCGGTTTAATTTCAAAATGCTACCTATTCTATATAGTTTTGTAAATAATTTTTCCCAAATTTGTATAAAATTTCCGCCTAAAATTTAAGTTATTTGTAAGAAAGACTTTTTATATTGTATTAGGATTCTTTAAGTGAGCTCTGCAACCAGCCATATGCTATGAAAAGCTTGAAGAGATGATTGGATAATTATTTTTGTAAGATATCAAAAAAAAAAGTTTGTTGCATGTGAAATTATTGATGGTATGGTTTAAAACTTGAGGGGATATGTTATCAAGCTTTTTTAATATTGTAATTTTTATGCAAATGGGAGCAGAAATTTGAGAAATATAAGTTTAAAAAAAAGACAAAGTTGGGTAGTAGTATCAATTACAGTACACATCACTTGGTGGCGCTGGTGCTGTACATTCAAAATTGTCAATATAATTCTTAACATAATTGTCATAATGGGCACGATTGTTACCTTCAGAAAAGTTAATATTGTAAGCAATAAATTAAATAAAATGAAAAGAGAAATTAAAGAAATCAAGTACATTGCAATTTTAATATATTGAATCAGATTTATTATGTGCAACTTCGGAATTTTAGTTAATACTTTAATTTATAGTAACCAGTCATGTATCTGTTGTAGTGCACTTAAAATATGTCCAGACATTATATTTTATATATTCCCTCTGAACTATTGATGCAAGTTAGTTTTGTTATTTATAAGATTTGAAATATCAGGCACTCTTAAACCTAACTGTAAATATAGGGACTTGAACTCACTTCACTATCCATACTATCTTATATTACAGATACACATGACCACACACATGGCATCAGCATGGGATTTGGGAATTCTATCAGATTTTCAATGGTATGGATGGCTGAGGAGTTGTAGGTTAGACTAGATTGATTCCTGTCCATTAAAGTGTAAACTATCTTAATATAAACTGAGTACTTATATTTGCGGAGATGATAATCTGAACCAACCAGTGAGTGCTGGTTTTAGCATGAAATACATATATTGTGATTATTTATCTTTTCGGCATGTGTGTGGTCATGTGTATCAGTAGTATGAGATAGTGGATAGGAAGTGGCTTGAAAGTCCGAGTTCAATCCCCCTATATTGTTATTTATATATATATAAGCTTTCAAATTTTTCATACATTATAAATAAAAAAATGGAATAAAATATTGCAAAAAGACTATGATCTAACAAAATATTGCTGAATTTCAATAAACGTTATTTATCTTGTTCAGAACTGTTGAAACATTTCTAAAATAATAATGACTTTCTTTTATAGTGTTTTCATTCAGATTTTATTCTTGTTATCAATTTCTATTGGAAAAATTTGACAAATATTTCAAAAGCACTTCTAATTAACTGAATATAATTATGCAAATAAGTGAAAAAAGAATGAATTATGGATTTGATTATACAGAAAGAATTGCTTCACTTTTGATTAAACCGTCATAATTTAGACTTAGTAGACTATATTAGTTTTAAAAAGTTAGAAAATTATGCCTTTCTTATTACCACTAAGTCTGAGAAAATCCTAATTTATTATTACTCAAAATATTAAAACATAAAAAAAAATATAGTTATAAAACTACACACACACATAAACACGTAATTATTTCAATACGATCACTGATATTTGTACTAAATGTCATCCAAATGTCAGTTGATCGGTCTTGAATTGATGTTTTCACTGGATCCCTTTATTGTCTGTGGAACATTTTAACAAAATTGTTTAAATTTATATTAGCATGCATCATAAAGAGATTATACAGAAAATAATGATAATTACAGATTATCAGAAATGGGTATAATAGAAGAGTATTGGTATATTGTATATAGAAAAGAGATAAATGATAAATGAGGCAATTATATATAAAGTGATAACTGAGTGAACGAACACAAAATACATATTTCATGAAAATGAAAAAACCCTAAATTAATTGACTGAATGGAAATGCAATGTCATAAATATTTAAAATGTATAATAAAATAATTAAATTTTTATTCAATACATAGTACACAGTTGCTCTCAACTGGTTTGGAGTATAATTGTAAATATACAAGCAACACTTTAATATTAATAATGGATCGATCCCAGTTCAGAATTATCTAAATAAATACTAATGAATATTGGATGTTGTATGGTTAATGTGAATATTGAGCCGTTATAAAAACAAAATGTAAATCTATCTCTGTTCATCTCTGTTAATAATAATTGATTGGTTTAACTTGATTTTGTTATATGCATTATATTTCTCTTTTATTTATTTATTATTAATGCGGTAATGATAATTGGTTATATGCTGGTGTTTAATTTTACTTTAGATTTTTAAATGCGTTACTTATCTTTTATAGAAATGTGGCATATAATGTCATTTAAACGCATCTATGTATTTATATATTTATGGTGCAATATTCTAATTGGCTTTATTTTGTAGTTTTGTACGGTAAATAAATGAATTGAAATAATAATAATAATATTTAATAATAATTATTATTATTATTATTATTCAGATCCATAAATGGGCATTTGGGTTGAGATACACTTTCTCTAGGAAATAAATTAGAATTACTTCAGACCGATATTTTTTCGGTAATTTAAGAAACGAGTGGAATTCGTCACCTTATGATATATAAAAATAAGTAGCACATATATATATAAAGACATGTTTCATACTTGACGATTATATGAATCACTTTTCATGAATAGAGTATTATTCATTAGTTTGTTGTATTGCTAGCTGTACATAATTAAATATTAACATCTTTAAATAGATTATAAATGAAAGCGGTGACTGAAACAGTTTGATATTAAATTAAATTCTGCTTAGAAATTTACATAAACTTCTTTACAATAGGAAAGTAGATTATTTAACAATCATATTTAAATCTTTTAAACAAAATTAACTATTTGACTACGATAAATATATACATATATGTCAAACCATCCCCTTCACCAAATGATATTTTTTCAGCAATACTCACTGCCTTGTCAAAATCAATTTGGGGAGAAGTGATTTGACGTTTTATATTAGAATTTTCAGCTAGCTGTTGTGCACTGGGTCTATTTCATATATATGTGCAGAAATACTTCACCAGCATATACAGATATATATTATCAGTATATGGTTTTTACAGCTTGAAACATGAATGTGCTACCTATTTAAGTTACTTGTGTTCAGGCATATCTTTTAGACAAACATTCATTCTTCAGGTAAGTTCATGCGGGTGCTTTCTCTTATATGAATCAATGTGAATTTTTATAATTAAGTTTGATGCTGAAAATCAAATCATATATTTCCATACTGTGAAGGTAATACAGAATAACTGTATAAAAACATAATTTTTGATCATCATCATTTTACAATAATTCATGTGCGTGTCATTCAATTCCCTGACTAAGAATATTTATATCTTACTACCTTAAAAGATACTACAATGGTTCTCATCAAAGACTAAATCCTCTTTTATACTGTCTTCAGTTCTTACTTGTGATCTTTGCTGAATGCAGTAAAATCACTAATGAATTTCAGTTGGCAAGTGATTGCCATTTAGGGATTTCTATGCCCACCAGAAGTGAAAGAGACCAATAAATGTGGTATAAAAGTAATCCATCTCCCATAGCCTGGACAAATTTTATTACAAAGGAAAACTCATTAAAACAGTAGAATTATAAATAATAATAGCGGTAAAACTGAGGATATGGAAATATTTTGTGGTTTTAAGTATTATAAATCTAGAAAATGTGCCAGCAAGGGCAGTTAGACGAGTCAATCAGAAAAGAATGCATCATTTCATTTTTTCTTCTTTTCTTGAATTTCTATCAGTGAAAGGTTTGTGGTGTTAAACAATAAGTGCTTATTTTATAAGGGCCTAAAGCTCCAAAATTATAGTGAGAAAGAGGAAAAGTTATACTATTATTACAGCAATACCAAATTTTGATTTTATTGGGGTGGACACGGAACAAATTGTAGACATTTGGCCAAAAGTTATGATAAGTGATATTGGATTTTTGCACAACACATGGATTGATTTTCACAAATAATTTGTTTAGATAGAAAAATCACTATAAAGTGACGATTGCATTCAATATATTATTTTCAATTAAAAATCAAAAGTTTGTATGTGAGAACTTACAATTACAGATTGCTGAATGGGTATAAATTACTACTTCTAAGATTAAAATATAAAAAGCAAAACTTATTTCAAGAAGCATCTACTGCATGTAAAATTTCAACAGCAATTAAACATAAAAATTGCTAATTTGTTCTTTCAGGATTGTCATATTACTGAGGTGTGGAATTCTCTTACAGATTCAAGATAATCAAGTTGTACAGCAGAGTAATTACTTATTCTTTATTGAAAGTAATTTGCAATAATGGATTACTGGTATTTTGGTATTAGAACTGCAATACAGAGTATGTATTAGATCTACTGTACCTATTCACATTCATATCAATCCATTGATAACTTTGTAATTGTAGGATCTGAGCAAAATACATGTATGGATTTTGCACATGGTATTTTGTCAAGATGTACAAAATTATTGGAGGTTGGTATGAATGTCAACAGGTGCAGTAGATCTAATGCATGCTCCATGTTGCAGGACTAAAAAGAAATAAAAACATATTTTAAACAAGACATTCAAATATGTACGACTTGACACTAACAACTTTTAAGAACATTGGAAATATAAAAAAAAGTGATTTGAGATCTTAATGGAGAATGCCATTTGAAAACCAAAAAAAAAAAGTGATTTGCAATCATAATGGAATGACAGCATTACATACAAAAAAAATTGTTACTTTAAATGTGCACTAAACAAACAGTAAATGATTTTAGTTTTTAAATAATATTTATAAAAAGACATTAACTATACATATAACATCCACAGGAACAACTTTAAAGAACATTTAAAAAAATGTGCTTTGAATGTTAATGAAATGACGCCACTACACAAAAAAATTATTACTAGACAAATAGTAAATGATTTTGGTTTTTATACTCGTACAATATTTACTGTGCAATATATAACAGGAATTGTCATCTTGAAACAAAAAAATTAATATCACAGAAAATTGACATCTGTACTAAAAATTCTCTCTAAAAATGTAGGGCACGATTGTAAAGTATACTGGGATTTTCAACAGAAATGCTGACCACCAAAAAAAAAAAAAAAAAAATGCATATTAAAACAGAACAAAAGCACAAAAAATACATAATTACGAGACTGAAAATTACAAAAAAACCATGCTTTCATGTATACTCACAGGGATTATTTTCTTTCAATTTGATATCGTTACATTACAAATTTAAAATTGTCTTTTTTCATTTGAGAGAGTAAACATTGCACTCTGGATAGGGGTAAAGAAGTCTTCACCCCACCCCCTTTTTTAAAGACAAGTTCTGGGTTATCTGCTTGTTAATAAAAGGGTGCACCAATAAAAGTATCATACTAGCTGCGATATTAATACTAAAATTCAACAAATTGTGTAATTCAACTTTAGCATCACAAATTCAATATTATGAAAGATTTAAGGCTTAGTCTAATTTGGCAATGTGCTATTATTTCTGGTCTGGTGTTCAAGAACAAAAATCTTTACATTCAATAAATATCACATTTATGTAATCAAGATCTCAGTTTACAAAGCACGTGACTATGATTAAAACCTTGATAACTTTGCTTTCATGGTCAGAGAATAAATCTAAGTAAACATTTTTCTATAAAGAAATATTATGTGTTATAATAATTAACATGTTGATTTCCATAACCAAATTTATTCAAATTAAACCTAATAAGCATTTTTTTCCTATTCTCAACAAGAAAAAATCAAGATACTGTCAAGCGTAGGTGGTCGAGAGGTCAGCAAAGCTGCTTTACAAGCAGTTGCCCGGGTTAGCAGGTTTCTTTTCTGGCTAATGCTATGACACATGGGGGAAAAAATTCCAAAATACTGTGTTTGCTCCAATTTCTGCAATTCCTTAATGGCTTTATTGACAATAAATTTTATTATTTCATTCAACTTGTTTTGTATGTGCTTTTAACAAAAAAATTCTCTTTGCTTGTTTATCTACTTTAAATATTGTCATCAAATTTAATATATTTGTATTAATGAATTTCCTTCAATTTTTGCACGTTAGAAATTGGTGAAAATATATTTCAGTTTGTTCAGTGGTTTATGTCATCTAAGTTCTGCTATCCAACATACAAACACTCCTGTTTGGCCTCTATCTTTATTGAGGCCAAATATATAATAAACTGTTGTACGTTGTATGTGAATGTTCATTCAACATTTAATTCGTGCACTACACAAATTCACTATTGTTTGAGATACAGTAGTTCACCTTAGAAATATTCCATTTCAATAATTCCATTTCAATAAATAGAAAATTCTTTAGTATATTGGATGAAATGCTTTCTCTATGTAGAAAAATAACACTCAAGTGATATTCTTAATGCCAATATTTATTTGTCATTGCTGATCTTTTGACATATAGGAGCTAATGTGATAACTTTCTATATGAGATACGAATTTAAGACAAAGGCAAGAAACACCCTGTTTTCTTCTTAGTTGCCTGACACACTTCTTTCGTTAAACATATCTTTCTCAATTTTTGTATCACCAAAGACATTAAATAATAAAAGTAGAGTCATTTTAATCCGATATATAAATCAACATGGTAAATTAAAACTTGTTGGCTTTTCACCAGAATAACAATAGAATCACCTGGTGTGCACAGGATTCCTCCTCACACACACGCTTATTCAATTCTATCTTTTAAAACATTTTTATAATTTTGACATCGAATATCAGCATTTGAAATGTTAGTTTACTTTTTTACATATACATTTAGACTAGACTGTTTACATGCAGCTCGAGCATTTGACATGTGCTTGATATCTATTTTTTTAACATCTTTTTTAATATAATCATTTAATTTTAGAATTGGAGCTATATATTATATTTTAAGTTCCGTTTTTTTAGATACCAGCCAATAATCTTGGAAATAACTTTTTATCATATCTTTTTCTGCTTCTAATGAAGTTATCTTACTATATTATTATTATTATACTATTTTTATTATACTATTATTTTTATTAATTATACCAAAGTATTGGTGTGGTAATGGTTTAATACTTTAGCACAGTACAATTTTTACGTTTCTTTTTAAAAAACAATTTTATTTCAATTTAAAACGGTTACAATTAATATTCCTGAAAACTGTTGGATTCTATTTTTTATGCATTTCCAAATATATTCAGATAAAAAACAGCAACATAAAACAATTTTAAAAGACTAACTTTCTTTAATTTAAGAATATTCAAGCAAACAAATTTATCCGTTCAATTAAAATTGTGAATTTAAAAATAACAAAAGTAATGATTTAGTTTAATAGGTAACAAACAAAATCAACAGGTAAATTTATCATTATAAAGTGTACATCTAAACATATGTATATATAAAAAAATCACAAATATAAATAAGATAAATTATTTTTTTCCAACTACCACTAATGACATTTTCCTAATCGATGGAATAAATCAAATAAAACGACAATTTAGATTAAACGTATACAATTTAGCTACATTTAAAGGTAAACCGTTAGTGGCATAAATATATTTTATGCTATAGTTTTGTAATATTTGTAGATTATTAATTACGATTTATAAATCTGTGACAGTAATCTTTGGTAATCTATTATATTAAAAATTTAAAATATCTTAACATAGTCTTATCTAGCGTAAAACTACTAAAAATAATGTGCAGCGAGAATCGCGCGCATGGCTAAAAAAAACGGGGGAGGAGGGGTGGTGGGCGTTCTAATCAAAATATAAACGCTCTAAATTGTAGTTTGTGGATATTACTTCCACCAGCTATATTATTTCAGCCACACACACTCTTTACCAGCTATATTATTTCAGACACACACACTCTTTACTTTAAATAGGTTGAATTTTACTTCCCCCAGCTATATTATTTCAGCCACACACACACTCTTTAAATAGGTTGAATTTTGCAACCCATTCAAAAGAATTCTTTTTGAATGGTTGCAAAATTCAAGCTTATTTTTCCATTCATAGGGAAGCATGGTTGAAATAATATAGCTATGAGAATTTTAACATAGAATATACAGGGAATCAACTGTTATATATATATGTATAGTGTCAATTATATATATATATGGTTTCTTGTTAATTAAAATTGGTTGTGGAAAAACAATTTATTACAAAAAAAATTATAATGGGCATTTGAAAACAGACTTTCACAAGCTCCTACAGTCAAGACCACGCGTGAAAAAGATATGTGGGTCATGTCTATCACTTATATAGAGTGGATGACTGTAGGAAGTTTGAAAGTCTGGGTCCAAATCCCCTTTAATTACTTCTAGATTAAGTATATATATATATATTATGATTGGGTGATCGTTAATGACATTTAATTGTGCTTGGAGTTGATGTTTAATCACGAGAGTTTTTGAAATGGATTTTTGAAATACAAATAAATTTACACACATCGCATTTTGTGTAATATCATGCGTTATCTCCACTGAACTATTTTCAAAAGATTTTAACATCATTCCTGATTGCTTTCCATTCTCAGTCGTCTTTTTACTGAAAATATTTTCAAATTTTAACATTTTACTAAGAAAATCATATATCAAATTATCACGGTTACATCTTTCCAATGGCTGATTTAGATCTTGCAGCAATTTTTTTATTTTTAAATAAATTTTACGTTTTACTTCCATTCAATAAATGAGGCAAAATAATAACTAATTAACATTCAAAAGATTTGCATTGAAATGTTTTTCACATTAATACCATAGTTTACCCTTTTAGTTTAAAAAGCTGATTTTCCTTTTCAAACTGATAATTTTCCTTGCTTTCAATTTTTGAATTATAGGGCAAGAGTGTAAATCTAGAAACCAAAATAAATTCTTTCCCCTCATTCCATCATGTACAATGTAAATAAATAATATGAATATCTAAAAGAACAATAAGTCAAATCATTTAAAATCGCATAGCACAATTTTATGGATTCATATATTTTTACAATTTCTCGTTTTTAAAATAATACATCACATTTCGCAGTGTTCTCCAGATGTGATGTGGCAAAGTTAAAATTTATACTTGAATTTAGCACAATAAAATTAGTAAAATCCACCTATTGCCATTAATGACAATTAGATTTTTTTTTTTAAGCCGAGACTTCACTTTGCTCTTTAAGCCATATTTTTTTATGACTTAATTGACTATATGTCACTTTGATATTTCCATTCATTGTTTTAGTTTAGTCTTAGAATTTAAGTTTATAGTTGGCCAGTACATTGATGATCAGCGTGTTTTAATATCCAGCATTCTGATAGATGAGCACTTAAGTTGGTACATCCAAATTAATGGGTAAGTAATTGCCCCAAGCTGGCAAAAACTAAATAATTGGCTTGGCCTACAGGGGACCCATTTCAAATTCAGTCACAAGTTGACCATTGATTTATTTTTAGTGTTGATCATTCATGATGGTTTTTTCTTTTGACTATTAGTTATACTTGCTTTTACTTACTGATAATGCTGGTTGATGTATGATTAATTATACATTACTTTAAAATATCTTACATTAATACCTTGCTTTAAGAATATCTTACTTTAATATTATTTTACTTATAAAATATTAATATCTTAATATCTTTTATATCATATATAATCCATTACTTTTTATTAAATTTTATTATTGGAAGTAATTATATTTTGGGCACCGATTTTTAATCACCCCACCAAACAATACAGCCTATTCACCATCATTATAATACATATAATTTTAATATATAATAAAAATGTATTTTTCTTACTGAAAGCAATCATTCATATAGACAAAACACTCATTAAAATTATCAGATATTTTTTGGCTCTTTTTAAGAAAATTTAATCAATAATCGTCTTAATTAGACATTATGCTCAAGGTTGAAAAAAAAAATCATTCTTTATATAATGATTTTATTTAACTCGATTGTAATTTTACTACTATTATTAGCATTATTGTTAAATGTAACAATAAAAATTTATATCCGACTTAAATTTTAATATTATACATGTGTGTTTGTCTTTGCAAAGTTTAACATTAGGTATGCAATTTTAAATGTTTGAGTAGTGTTGTGAGAAAGGTTTCATAGGACAAAATTCAGATAAGATTTATACCTATATGTAGACTGGGTTGAGATGAAGACCTTTGTTATTAAGCTTCAACTGCTGCAAAAAGATACATGACACATTAAGAAGACCACAAGCTTGCATTTCTGGTGATAATATAAATAAGTATTTTATTCTACGAGTTATTTTTTCACTTAGAAAACCTAATAAAAAACTATTACTCTTTCTTATAAATTAAGGATGTTGACAAAAGAGGAATATACATGGATTTCAATTATACCATGGATAATCCTGAACAACAGCAAACAGCCATTTGTACAAATCTCATTGTAGCAAAATTCAACAAATAGAACCAGTAAAAAATCATTTCATGAGTGAAAGTCATGGTATAATAAAAATGTTAACCCCCAAAACCAAATTTTCAGAAAGAAATTTCAGAAAACCAACATGCAGGAGGGATCATTGTAACAGAGGATAGTCCTTCCTAACGTCAGTATTGATAAAATTGCTCACAATTTATTAGTCTCTCACCCCTTCTGAACCCACCCTAAATTTTAAAAGTGAGACAGATAATAGTAAATTCACATGAATCTTAAATTTTGACTTCAATGTCTGTGGCCTGAACTTGATCGGAATAGAATCAATTACAAATTGGATTAATCAATTTAAATCTCATATCATCTGTCTTGCAGAAACTAAGCTATGCTCATTCTCAAATCAACAATTACTAATTAAACTTACCAATCTAGGGTCCTTTCATCACTCACCTTTGGCCCACTCTTCTGCAGGTGTTGACATCCTTATTCCTAAATATCCATGACTCAAATCATATAAAATAAACAAATCGATCAATATCTTCTAATCACATTATCTCACTGGTCCCTTAAGTTGAACATCACCTTTGTTTACTTCAATTATTAATCCAACAAATAAATGTATCACTGGATCCAAACCCTATCATACATCAATGTTGGGAGATTTGAATACTTACAGTCACTTCAACTCCACTTATGTGTGCAGAGGACTTCTTCCCAGAATTCTTTTATTACACTAAGCAATATACAATGCTCATAAATCTGGATTTCTATTATCCAGACCTCCATTTATCATTGATCCCTCTCTCCAACCTGTTTCTTTATCAGACCACTTGGCACTAGAGATGTACGAGCAGTATGTCATTTATCCACATTCCTACTCATGACCATTGCCCCAGAAACAATCTTATCTGAGCATTGCATATATTTTAGAAAAATTAACATCTCCATCTTATCTCCTGCAGAGGCATGGGTCACATTCATCAATATTTTGAGTATAATAATTTCTTTTTACACAACCAAAAATAAGGGCCCCACTTTCCTTCTCCATAACACCTTGAAACAGATACCTGTAGTTCCTACTTCAGTAGAGTTTAATACAAAATGAATCAAAAAGACATTGCTGACTACATCAACAAAAAATCCAAGAATCTTCTAAGTCAGCCCATTAACTAGTTCAGGGGCTACATTAGGTGAGCTCTGGACCACAAGGATAAATTAAATACTCCTTCCAACATAATTGACAATAACCTCTATACTGGTAATAGCAGGATCATACAAATTTTTAATTTTTTTTAAAGCAAACATAATCAAATATCCTGTCAAATCATCCTAACCTCAATGAATCCACAGCTATAAACCACAGCATATCTGAAAGATAGTACTAAACTATCCTCTATACCAAAGAAAATACATCTGGATCTCCATGTCATCCCACAACATTTTGCTATTTATTTATTTTAAAAAATAAAATTAGTTATTTTCCTATTGTCCCCTCATTTATTATTAATAAATGTATTATTTCTAAAAAAATGTTCATACTATTATATACTGTATATATTTGAACTTGAGGAAATGCTTGAAACAAAATACAGCATAGTTTATGGTCCTACTATATACTTTTCAAGCCAGTTATCTTGGTCAGATTTGTTATTGATAGGTTTTACTCAGTATTCACTATTCTGTGGCAATTATTACTGACATAGTTTATAACAAGTTGATACACTTTGCCGCACAATGCAACTGAAATTGATGGTGACTTGCAATCAGAATTCTAAGCAATTTAGTTAGACAATGTCATGTCACTAATTTTATTAATTAATTTAAAGTTTATTTTTCTTTATGGTTTGTGTAGTTTATCAGTTTGGTAGACTGCTAAGTCTAATTTTTGGATCTTTTATTATTATGGGCATTGTTTTTGTAACAAGATTGGTAATTATTTTTTCAGGTTTATTTATGAATTCAACAGTTATTTTATATACACCAAAGAATTTTGCTATAGTTTTATTTATATTCTATTAATATCTACACATTTTCTTGAGTTTGTAACAAAGTTTCCTTCATAATTTTTGATCTTAATTTGTTAGATTGCTCATGTTACTCAAATTCTTGACAAATTTGTGAACGTTTAAATTTTCTAATTAATTTGTCAACTTCCATATTGTCCCATCTGGAACCATTTTTAAATATTAGCGCCCAAAACTTTTTGCCGTCATCTCATGATTATTTGTATATTTTTATATTTTTATTTATTTATTTATGATTTAGTTTTATTTATTTATTTATAATGATTTGGTTTTAAATAAATCATTTTTTTTATAGCGATGATGTTTGTAAACTATATTTTCCAAAGACTTTATATCATGTGGTTGAGTGTTAGTATTCATTCATTTATAGTTAAAATCTTCAAAGCGCATGTGCAACAGCGTAATGCTGTGTTAAATGATTTGGTTTTATTTTTAATTTTGTTTGAAGAAATAATAGATTTATATTCTATATTTTACTCCAGAATTTATTTTCAGTAGAGTGCATACCAAATAACTTACCTAAGAAACGTTAAATCCGTTTAAAACAGTTCACACAAAACTGTCAAGCCTCAAAAATCAGAAGTATTTATATATGCAAACTCTTGTAAACATGAAAAAATATTAATACACTAATTAAAAGCATTATATAAACAACTATAATATATATAACTCAGTGCGGTTTCAGATGTCATCCAATAATAAACTGTACATAACATTTAAACGATTAAATGTAAAGTTTAATATCGTAAGGAAATAAATAATAAATATTGAAAAATTATGTGGTCTTTACTACATGGGCAGAACAAAATTTAAGCTATCATTAAAAATTATCATATAAATTTTCCAAACTCTTTAATATTATAAGTATAGGAGATTTGAACTCAGACTTTCAAGCCCCCTTCACTATCTACACTCTTACACATGCAGAAAGATCAATAATCACCAATATACGTATTTCGTGCTAAACCAGCACTCATCAGTTTGCCCAGTTTATCATCTGCCATACATATATAATCAGTGCTCAGCATATATTAAGATAGCAAATTTTTATACTTTAATGGGCTCCAACCTCCAAATCTTCACCCATCCATACCATTGAAAATCTAATGATAGAATTCCCAAATATCATGCTGATGCGAATATTTGGGAATTCTACCATCAGATTTTCAATGGTATGGATGACTGAAGAGTTGGAGTAGTTTGAAACCTTTCCATTAAAGTGTAAGGATTTGCTATCTTAATATATGGTGAGATAGTGGATAGTGCAGGGGCTTGAATGTCTGAGTTCCAATCCCCTATGCTTACAATTAGGCTCCAGGTTTAAGAGTGCCTGGTATTTTAAATCTTGCAATTGTGTAAATAAAATATTTAATTTCGTTTTCAATAAAATTCGTTTTGTTTGCTTAATATTAACGACATAAAGTGCGAAACGCTCGGTAAAGAGATATAAATAAGACCTTTTTTAAAAAGATAAGTCGTAAAATGCAAGGTGTCTTACAAATGGCTTTTTTTTATACGAATATAGGTAGGTATAATCTATTTATCTGTTCATCTATCCATGCTACCCCCTTTCTCGATGTCTATTTTATATGCATGTAATACAATATTTTATTTTCTAATAATAGCGTAAAATAATTTGCATGAACTTTAGTTTTAACCGCACATTGTTTAAATAAACTTAAGTTTTTCTTTACCAAACAAACGTTTGTAAATATACATTCTGGAAATGTTTAATGTTGCATTTTCGCTTTCGTTTTCTTTTCTTTAAGCTTTCTTTTTTTTAAAAAAAATCTCATTTTAACAAAAAAAGTATATATACTTCAAAGATAATTTTTAAATATTTAACTTTTAATTAAACAATCTGTAATAATAACAATATTTTGTTAATAAAATATTTTTATCGAATTTTACTTTTGTTCATTGAGTATTTTCTTTTTTGTAAAAGTGCACTTTTAATATTTTATTTATTTCAAAACTACCACGTCTATCAAAGATATTATACAAAAAAAAAATAAAATTGAATTGCTCCATGAATGTGTTTAATTAAAAATTGGATATTAATTCTAAGGTTTAAAGATTATAATTGAGCTAGAAATAATCTTTACTGCATATCGTGTTAAAAGTTGTGGTTTGACTAATTTGACACCTGTAAATCAAAATGTAAAAAAATGTTTGACGTAACAAAGTTCAACGGGTAGTTATTTGTTTCAATTGTCGAAGTATATATTATAATATACCCAAAACTATAGTTAACAATATAAAATTACCTGGATGTAAATTTTTTCTTGTACCAACACTTTTACAAAATTCTCACTTTTTTTTTTATATTACATTCTTCTTAATCTCAAAGCCAAAACTTGCTTGTTAATTCATATCTTATGCCATCACTCATATCTTTAATAGTTTATTCATTTGAACGTATACATGCACACCCCATTCTATTTATAATATTAATTGAACTACATGTGTTTGCTATTATAACTAATAAATCATTCTACGCTCTTTATCGCTTATACAAGATACTAATATCTATTTCCCTTTTATCTTAAATTGTATAACGTGAAAAAAGAAAAAGTTATAAATAAAATTATCATATATCAAATTTCCACCCAAGTAAATAAATCTATTTAGTACTATATTAAATGCACACCACAACTTCAAAAATAAATTTCATAATAATACATGGCATCAATAATCAATTAACAATAATCATCAAAACAAATACTCATTATTCGGACTTTTTCTTCTATAAATGAAAGACAGTTGTGATTTTTTCATTATAGTTCCCTAGTCTAACTAGCAGAAAACATACATTTTGAGAATGATGTCACTCTTTAAAAACCAGTTCAACACTTAAATGTCAATATCAATAACATTCGTGATATGTTAAACTATATCCATCATTTACAATTAAATGTTAAAATTTTAGAATATTTTAAACTTTATTAAAACTGTTGTCAAGGCAATATTGTTAAAAGAGATTGCCTAGATAAGTTCGAAATTGTTGATTGTTATTTATATTGGCATTGTCCAAGTGTTAACTGGCTTTTAATGATTACTTACAAACAAATTTTGCCTTGAACATTACACTTATTTAAATATATATATATATATATATATATAAGTAACTGGTAAAACCATGGGATTTATTTTAATGACATTAATGTTAATAACATTCTGCTTTCTAAACAAAAATACAAAGAAATAATAAAAACTACATATATTATTTACAAACAACTGCCATTGACACCCCTACCTATAATTTTGCACCTACTTAATTGATTTGCTTCTTATCTTTTAGGTGGTTAGCTTGTAGCTTGTTTTGAAGATTAACTTTTGGGCAAAACAAGCTATCTATGAATCAAGTCAGAATATTCTTTAGCATAGCAAGTATCAGGCTCTGTTTGAAACTCTATCGTAGGTTTAGACAAGACATTTTGTTTAGGAACCACATGGCTGGAAATTGATGGCAGCTATACCTTTAGTGGATTTTAGCTAAATAAGATAAACTGGTAATAGTCGTTTCTGATATCCTTTAATAGACTAGTTTTCTCACTGCTTGCAATTTGAAGACAGTCATCAATGATCCCAATTTGACAACACTAATATCTTATTTGAATTTCATTTGAGCTAATGTGAATTGAACAAATCTGATATAGTTTAACTTCACACTGCCTTTTCATCACTCCATTAGGAATTTAATATGATATTGTAGGGTGAAAAAGAAAATCATATAGCTGACTTTTACAGTGCTGCCAGTCTATAAATAGATAGCTGACTATAACCATTCATAAGTAATTTTCTAGTACAATATCTCTATTTAGTTGGCTCTCCCTTAACAACTTTTAATTGTTATAAGTTAAAAGATCAATGCTACATGTGTAATTTTCTGATTTCTTCTGCTCACTGTATTTATATATCTGGTATTTTATCACAATTATAAAGGCTGTCAAATATTCATACCCAAATATTTTAGTGTCGGAGATAACTATATAGTGGCTAATATACTGAAAGCATATAGAATGTGCAAAGACTTACATTAAAAGGTCTACACAAAGTCATATAAAAGTAGAACTATCTTTGAATGTTTATGAAAATCCCTTATTAAATCTAAATATCAAGATAAACATGTTAACACAATCAATCATCAAAAGCAGCAGTGATTTTCCCGCCACAATTCTTATCCAGGTGCAACATGTATCAAAAAATAATAGAAAACATCTATTTTAATTGGATGTATTCATAATGGCAGGTGAGATATGAGATTACACTGAAATATAATTGCACACACACACGAATCAAAAGCTGTTATTACAACACATTAACCTTTAACTGATTCCTTCAACTTATTTAATCTTTGTCTAATTTTTGTATTGGTCCATTACTTAATCCCGCCTCTTAAGAGGCATCTCGTCGACATCTGACGTCACTCTAATTCTGCTAGTTTTAATGGTAGAATATTCATTTGACAGTTATTGATTAGGTTTTTAAAAGTTCTGTAAGATGGTGCCCTCTTCCGAATTATTTTACAAGTAAAAAATCAAAAAAACTGCATTTAAAACTAAACAAAGAAGAACCTTGTCGGTGATTGGCTGTCAGCCGGCTCTCAGCCGAAAAAGACATTCTGATTGGCTGGAAAGAACAAAGAAACCTCCTGATCAAAGAAAATAAAGAAAAACGCTGAGATTTATTTCGAATGTAATTTAAGTATTAAAAAAATATAAAATGAGAAATTAAGTTTTTTAAAAAATATACTAAAAAAAACAAAATTATTTTCGAAAAATATTGAAGATTTTAGTAAAAATATTTAACATTTAGCAAAAAGAAATCTTTACTTTTCCAGAATGTAAAATTGAAAAAAAGCGTTTGCATCAGCACTTTTTTGTTTAGACATTCGCTTTAAGTTTGCCGAAATTGAATATATTTTATAATAAATAAATAGCAATTTGTTTTTGAAAGAACTTTCGTTCTGTTTCATAACCTGAAAAATTAGTAATATACTTTTTATAAACGTATCTGAGTTGAATTTAATATTATAGGCGAATATGTTTTAACAATAGGCTTTGTGAGTTGGCCAATTAAAAGATTTGATTTTTACCTCATACAACCAATAATATAATTAGCGGTTAAAGGATTAAATCTGAGAACACTATTTTTGTCAGTTTCATTTTCAGTCGTTTTATTTTTTTAATTTGGCTTCTAAAAATTGAATAATTTTAGATTCAAATTGATTAAATGTACCGAAAAATTAAAAATGATAATAACTTGAAGAAAAATATAAGAAAAAACGTTTAAAAAATAGCCAGTGGCAAAACAAAAGAATTATATTTCAATCAATCCGTGGTGTCATTATTCAGTCTGTAGCTGTCAAGTAATTTACTTTTCTGAAGAACTATCATTTTGCCCAAGCTTATTTTTCTTGTAATATTTAAATTTTTTCGAATCAAATTTTATATTCCAGTAAAGTAATGTAAAATATTTATGAATGTGAAAAATTACGATATATTCACTTCAAAATATGAAAGCGTACATTTCATTTTCAGTTCTGAATTTGTCATTTAGAAACGCCCAATTATGGTTAGTAATGATAATTGTTTATTACCGTTTTCTTGCAATATTTAAAATTTTTCAAATCAAACTATATTTTGATAAAGTAATGTATATATTTATTTACTTCAAAATATGAATGCTTTTATTTTGATTCAAAATACAGTTGTTAGGTATCAACTAGTATTGAAAAGAGATTACTTTCGCAAACATATTTTTCTTGTAATATTTAAAATTTTTCAAATATATTATGATATAAAGTAATGTAAAATCTTATTTATGAATGTAAAAAATTACAATAAATATTTACTTCAAAATCAATTACAAATGTGTAGAGCATCTTTTGTTTAGTTTGACTTTGTCATTTAGAATTAGCCTACAACACAATTACCAGATTTGGCAGGCATCCAATCAGAGAAAAGAGACTAGTCTAAGCACCAATAGCCAGTAAAGGAAATCGATTGTTTTAAAAAATATAATGTGAGGATATCGTATAGCATTTTGGCCAAATAAATTAGCAACAGGATCTAAATGAAAATAAGAATTGAAGGGTTAATATAAGACCATGAATATATATATATATATATAACATTGTAGATATAAACGTCAAAAAAATATTTTCCATATGAGCATAATATAAGAATCTTTGCATGTCAGATTTTCTAAAAACCATTTTTTAATATGCAAAAAAAATGTGTTAATCTTACTAATCAGATTAATGAGAAAATTGTTTCCTAACTTTTACTAAGTCTAACTTATAAAAGATATTTATAATACATATAAAAATATTTCAACTATATATATATATATATATATGCACACAATAAACTATAAAATTTTGAATACAACTGAAAATCTAAAATAACAAAAACAAAGGAATTGAATTCAGTTAATTTATATTACCATAATACATTATTAACCTTTGAAGTTTTTCTGTGGGAGGGGAGGCTATTAGTAGTTGGGTGAA
Organism: Epiperipatus broadwayi; assembly: GCA_028023455.1. NCBI lineage: Eukaryota > Metazoa > Onychophora > Udeonychophora > Euonychophora > Peripatidae > Epiperipatus > Epiperipatus broadwayi. The sequence goes on from JAQFVV010000095.1 coordinate 3,795,413, forward strand.
TCTGAAATATTCATAATGATTCATTACTGCTTCGAATGTAAAGTTTTATTTTAATCTGTGCATACTTATCCATTTTCCCATATTTTTTTTGTTTTATCTCTCTTTAGTCATGGATAATCTTGAGCTCGCTCACTAGTTATCCCTTTGCATTTCTGCAATAAAATCTTGTTTGTGCAAGCATATTTCTATCTTTTAACTGCAGTTCTTACTCATATCCTCTGTGAATATGCAAAGGTTCAGAAATTAGAATTGTTGTTAGGTTTAACAAATTCAATAATGAACCATTTTGAAAGTCCCAGTATTCTTATTACTTAAGTGCATAACTTAAAATCACATCAATTTTTAGAACTTCCTTGATAGTGTGAATCGTAAACATTTTACCGAGATTTGGTTTAATTTTCGAGAAATCTTTTGAATAAAATAACCTAAAATAACTCACTTCAGGTCAAAAATATATTTAAAAAAAAACAATTAAGCGAAACAATTTTAATAAGATTTAATTGGATGAGTCCATATTCTAAAAAATATTTCAAATATCTACTCGAATTCAAACTGTCATTGAAATGTCAAGTAAGGATACTAAAAACTTTTCCATATGCAGACTTGTGATACAATGCAAAATGTCAATTTTTAAGCTGATCTGAATTCAAATCCAAGCAGTAGCCTTGATTTTTTACAAGTACTATATATATTTTTTCAAAACTATCAGTCTAATTTGTCAATAATCAGTCACACAGTATACTCCCTCACTTTAGAAAATAGTCCACGTTTTATTTTTAATAAAAAAATATTTGTCAAATTAAGTTCATGCGAAGTTAAACATTTATAATTATTTAATCAGAAAACATTTTACCTAGAATAGTAGGAACCATTGTCAACTGCTCCAAATTAAGGATGACGTCAAACTGTCAGCCTAGTTGCATTCAATTTAACTAGTTTGCTTTTCAAAACTTTTTTAATGATATGGTTCCGTATTCCATATCTACAAACATTCATGCAAATTTCTTTAGCCTCATTTTTTGTTCAGGAAAGAAAAAAGAAAATATTTATATCTGTCCAGAAATATTTATTAGAATAAAAAAATGTTTAATTGAGTTGTTTTGCTAATTATTCAAAATGGAAATGATTATATTTAGTTATTTGTCTCTATTTTCCTTAATAATTATGTAGCAGTTATTAAATAAGCAGAAGGATTTGACAGATGTTATTTCATCAAAATGTTAGGAAGTAATACAAAATACATGGTCTATTTACCATGAATATATATATATATAGGTAGTTAGATATATAGATAGGAAAGGTAGATTAAACAGATGATAGAAGACAGATACAGAGATAGATACAGAGACAGATAGACAGATAGAGACAGATAGACAGATAGACAGATAGAGACAGATAGAGACAGATAGACAGATAGAGACAGATAGACAGATAGAGACTCAGATACAGAGATAGACAGATACAGAGACAGATACAGATGAGACAGATAGAGACATACAGATACAGATAGAGACAGAGACAGATACAGACAGATACAGAGACAGATACAGAGACAGATACAGACAGATACAGAGACAGATACAGATACAGATGAGACAGATACAGAGACAGGTAGAGATACAGAGACAGATAGAAACAGATAGAGACAGATAGAGACAGATACAGAGACAGATAGAGACAGATACAGAGACAGATACAGAGACAGAGACAGATACAGAGACAGAGACAGATACAGACAGATAGAGACAGATATAGAGACAGATATAGAGACAGATATAGACAGATATAGAGACAGATACAGACAGATAGAGACAGATAGAGACAGATAGAGACAGATAGACAGATAGACAGATAGAGACAGATAGACAGATAGAGACAGATAGAGACAGATAGAGACAGATAGACAGAGAGACAGATAGAGACAGATAGAGACAGATAGACAGATAGAGACAGATAGAGACAGATAGAGACAGATAGAGACAGATACAGATACAGAGACACAGATACAGAGACACAGATACAGAGACATACAGATAGAGACAGAGACAGATAGAGACAGAGACAGATAGAGACAGAGACAGATAGAGACAGAGACAGATAGAGACAGAGACAGATAGAGACAGAGACAGATAGAGACAGAGACAGATAGAGACAGACAGATAGAGACAGAGACAGATAGAGACAGAGACAGATAGAGACAGAGACAGATAGACAGACAGATAGAGACAGACAGATAGAGACAGACAGATAGAGACAGACAGATAGAGACAGAGACAGAGACAGATACAGAGACAGATACAGAGACAGATACAGAGACAGATACAGAGACAGATACAGAGACAGAGACAGAGACAGAGACAGAGACAGATACAGAGACAGAGACAGAGACAGATACAGATAGAGACAGATACAGATAGAGACAGATACAGATACAGATACAGAGACAGATACAGAGACATACAGAGACAGATACAGAGACAGAGAGATAGAGACAGATAGAGACAGAGACAGACAGAGACAGAGACAGACAGATACAGAGACAGATACAGAGACAGATACAGAGACAGATACAGACAGATACAGACAGATACAGACAGATACAGAGACATAGAGACAGATAGACAGAGACAGATAGACAGAGACAGATAGACAGAGACAGATAGACAGAGACAGATAGACAGAGACAGATAGAGACAGATACAGAGACATACAGAGATACAGACAGACAGATATAGATAGAGACAGACAGACAGACAGATAGAGATAGATAGATAGATAGATAGATAGATAGATAGATAGATAGATAGATAGATAGATAGATAGATAGATAGATAGATAGATAGATAGATAGATAGATAGATAGATAGATAGATAGATAGATAGGATAGATAGATAGATAGATAGATAGATAGATAGATAGATTAGATATAGATAGGTAGATGACATTTTTATTTATTGCACAGCAATAATCCAATAATTTTTTTAGAATTTTTTAAGTAAGAATTTTTAAATAAAGTGGCTTAAAGTTAAATAGTCATTAAAACTTTACTCGTTTTGTCTTTAAATCGTTAAAAACATAATTTCTCTTTTAAGTTGATTAGTAATTAAATATTTATTCGTCTATATAAGCGTTAAATGTAAACCTCACCTTTTAGTTTTTTTTTTATTATTTTAAAAAATGCTATGTATTTTTTTAAAATGTCAGGCTAAGGAAAAACTAAATAGAATATTTTGTTTTAAAAATGATGTAAAACAGAACCTTAAAACTTGCCTTTGTAAAAATAAAAAAAAATCAGTATGGTTTGCTTAATGCATCATGGGAAGAGATTTTCAAAGTTTCAATTACAGTATTTATGAGAACATCTTAAATAATGTACTTTACTCATATAAATAAAAAAGTATATATATATTATAACCATATATTTTAGCATAAAATATAATAATTGATGCAACTATTATTAAAAAATTTCTCTATCTTCTTTGGTGATTTGATTGGCTTGATTTTCACTTTGAACAGATTACTCTCTTATATTATTTTAATAAACTTAAATTTGATTCGTTCCATATACTAATTCATATCAGAATGTTTAACTTTTAAAAATTTTGACAACACATTAAATTTGGTAAAATAGTATTAAAATATAATATTTTATTTACATTTGTTTAAAGTAATCTTAAAAATTATTTCTATTGAATTAACAAAAAACCATTTGTTCAATTAAAATAAATTATTAAAAATAAATACAGTAATTACGTATGTGTCTCAATGTAAAAAAAGAAAAGAGCGCGAATTTAAGAGCAGATCGTCTGTTAGTTTGCTTTTGGAGGGAGAGAGAAAGAAAAGAAATGGTAAGAAGGCAAATGGTGTAAATTTGATAAGCTTATTTTAAAATAGTTAACAAGTAAACGGATTACCACAAATTTTCTATAAACGTAAAAATAATATTGTGGTATTTAATTATAAGATGAATTGCTAAATTTAAAAGTCTGTTCAAGTCGGCTGGCCAAGTGGATCAAATCACCGGTAATAATTTCCCAATATTACATTTAGAATGTCGGAGCTTCCCAGTTTAAAAGAATTAATTGCAAAAATTTGGTATGTTTTAAAATGTTTATTGTTCTACAATTTGGAAAATTTAAATAAGTATTTTAATTACAGAAGTTTTATAAATATGAAAATTTGCTTTTTAAAAAAGAAGAAGTTTAAATTAAAGTAAAATGTTAAAGTTATCAACATAGTTTAATATTTCCGTTTCTAATTCTAATAAAAATATAGTATTGATTGATATTTAACTTTATAATGCCAGTAATATATTTGCTAGTTAATTTGTTTGCCATTTGGATAATAAACAGTCTTCAAATAATTGATCAAAACTATTTTCTAATTTTATCGTCAGTTTGGAATGATTAAATAAATTGCTATAATTAGTATTCTTGGATTTAAGCATGGATAAATAAATATTAGCATGGATGTAATAAACTTGGAACATTTTTAATAGAGAAATGTAGAGATTAATAACTTATGAAAAACATTTATTTAAATTCTGCAAGTCATGTTTTTGAAATTGTTTCTTGTTTATGGAGCCATGTAAAATCGTTAATCTAATAGTGATTATAATAACTAACACAAATGGATAAAATTACATGTAGGAAATTCAACTATAATTATAGCTATTACTTCGTACATTTATTGTTTGACACATCGTACATGGATTTCACGGATCATATTTGTCGTTATAAAATACTATACAATCTAATTTGTGACACACACCTGCTAAAATTCATGGATTGAACTATAAAATGCTATACATTTAAATTATATCATACACACACTGGTTAGATTTTATGTATTTGATGAATAATTCATTACTTTAATTTTATCGTTATATGTACTTGCATGTGAAGTTCATAAGTTATATTTATTAAGTTTAAATTAATAGGGGTTGAATAAAATACTTATTCAAGAGAATAGCGCTTGCGAAAGGGCTTGAAAAGTACTAAATGAATTCATGAGATGTATCAATCTTTGTGAGGTATTTTGTGAGTCTTTCCAGATTTATATTCCTATGCTAATATTACTTATATTATATTACACATGTTTTATTTTAAGCAAGATAAGTTAGTACATTAGTTGTCCTGATTAGTGTAACATTTTATTATGCAAGAACCCACATTTGCTAAAGTGTTAGTGTTTGCTGAATGATCAGAATAACTGAGGGGGATGATTTTGCACTTTAATGTGAAGTAAATAGTAAGGTTGTTTTATAATGTTGAAAGGCATTAATCTGTGCCGGTGGTTAATCCGCAGATTATTTAATTGCCATTTTTGTATTTTACACTCATTCCAGCGCTGGTGGTTAATCCGCGGAATTGTGTAATTATACGTATTACTTTATGATGGTGTATCAATCCACAAAGTGTTTAGTATTATTTAATTCCTATGTGTAGATGAACGCATCCACAGGAATATGTTTTACTTCATAGATATAAGTTGGGCAAAGTATTTAGTTAATCTGCTAAATCATCTTCCATTTGTAAGTATAATTTACAAGTTAGATCATCAAATTGTAGCAGGACATTCTATTCAAGTTACTTCATAATAATTAACTGTCGGTTGATTATTATTTACCGGAGTGTAAGTTGAAATTTTCACTTTATTTAATGATTACATTATAGCTAAATCCTACAGATATAATATTATTTATTATATTATTATAAGTTTATGGTGTGGATTTATTGAATCTGGAGGTGACGTTAAATATTTCATGAGTTGATGTTGAATTTAGTATAATTTGCTCAAGATTCATTATATCAAATTGAAATAAGGTATGATTAGGTTTTTAAAGCCATACCTATGATATGTTATTGAAGAAAGTCGATGGAATTATAATTTATTTATTTTATTTGTTTGTTTTTTAATTATAACATTGGAATTAATTACTTATTATTCATAAATTTGTAAATAAAAGTTGATTTATAATTAAACTTACTGTGCCGTTGCTATGTGTCATTCTTAAAATCAGAAATCATAAACCTTGGATAGAGCATACATGAAGTACATACCATTGTCAACCTGATATCAGAGTTTAGTGATATTTTGAGAAAACATTTGGATGCTTTTAGTCTTTGGTAGTTTATGATGTGGGGGGTACAATAAAATCCCATTTACCTTTTCCATCATTTTGGCTTTGCGTAGTTGATCTAGTATACAATACAAATTGATTATTAAACCTGTAAACAGATTTACCAAATAATGATATGATTGAATATATTTACTTAACATTTTAAATTGTCATTTGTCAGTATAAAAAGAGTCTCAGTGATATAGTAAACTATAAAAAGAACCCAATTATTTATGTTTATTTATTGCAAAGCTTTACCTAGACTAGCATTTGTATTAAAATCATATAGATGGTTTAAAATTTCTGTAGTTTCACAAATTACGCCATCTTGTACATGGTCGGCCATCGGGTCTCATACAAATAAAAATCGCAAATTAAGGTTTGTAACATAATAACATTGCACTTATAATTTGTTTAAAATATTCTATCATACTACTATGATAGGTCATCGCGGTAACCCTGGCTGCGATCAAATTAAATCATAAAAGTTTATGTTAGATCATTGGTTTAGGTCTGTGGTAAGTTGCTCCAGATGTTGGTTGTGGTCCTTGGTGCATAAAATAAATAGCATAATATGCTTTTGGATACAGCTCTTAATAGCTGACAATGTGTAGCGGGAATTGATCAGTGATCGAGGTCACGATTCTCAGTGCACTTACTTGCGTTATGTCGTTGACCACACACACATATACTTTAGAGGGTTACAATATATATATATATATTATAAGATGAATTAGATTAATGAAAAAATCTACATCTGAGGGATAATAACTAACAAAGCATTTTCTGCTCCTTGTAAAATGAAAAATAAGAATTGTTTTTAAATACTCATTTTCTTGTCACTATTTTTTATTCATATTAGTTATCTTCATATATTATCAACTAACTGTTAATATGCATCATATTTCGTCATTTATATAGCAATTTATATTCCTATACAAAAATCCTTGGCATTGAAAAAGCAATCAAAGATTATCAGATTACAAAAATTACACTTGTCTTTTTCATAAGGTTATATAAACATATATACTTGTATATTTTGCTCATAACTTTGAAACATTTATGACCCATGCGGTGCTTGCCCAATGAAGACATGCATCTCGGACTGGCCTGGACATAATGATTATTAATATTAATTAGGCTAAAGATTAATCTGCCACTAATAGTCTGAATCCTAGGTATTTCCACATTAAATAATATGCAAAGTGTTTAATTGTTAAACCAATGTATTTCATTCTCGTCTAGATGTTTTTTTTTTTTATATTTTATGCTATAAAAATTAAAATTAAAGCCATAAGTTATTTAATTTTTTTTAAATCAATCGCACAAAATTTGAGATATTTAAAAAAGATTTCCACCTAAAATAATATTACTAAATTGAGCTAATACAAAACTTTTGTCTATTTGTATAAATTATCAACCTAGCTATTTTTATCTACTGTTTGTCTTTCTATATTTATTTCCATATCTATCCAATGTATATGTATTTATCTATTTTACTAAGTCTAACTTTTACTCAGTCTAACTTATAAAAGATTTTTATAATGCACATAAAGAATATTATTTCAGTATATATATGTACACACAATAAACTATAAAAATATGAATACAACTGAAAATAAAAACAACAAAAAATCAAAGTAGTTGAATTCAGTTAATTTATATTAACAAAGTATTAACCCTTGGCGGCTTTGAAATAAATTTATTGTATACTATTTTTTTTGTTTTGTTTTTTGAGTGGGGGTGGTGGTTATAAAGTTAATTAAGCAATCACTAAGAAATGGTAATCCTGAAATACTCACAATGTCTCATTACTGCTTCCAATGTATAGTTTTCTTTTAATCTGTGCACACTTATCCATTTTCCCATATTTTTAATTTTACCTTTCTTTAGTCATGGATAATCTTGAGCTCGCTCGCTAGTTATCCCGCATTTTCTGTAATAAAATCTTGTTTGTGCAATCATATTTCTATTTTTTAACTGCAGTTCTTACTCATATTCTCTGTGTTTAAAACATTTAAAATATGCAAAGGTTCAGAAATTAGAATTGTTAGGTTTAACAAACTCAATAATGAACCATTTTGAAAGTGCCAATATTCTTATTACTTAAGTGCATAACTTAAAATCACATCAATTTTTAAAAATTGCTTGGCGGTGTGAATGGTAAACCATTTTACCAAGATTTGATTTAATTTTCTTTCTGAAAATAAACACATCATTTAATCATAGCTCTCTAAGGTATTTAACGTTATCCCAATAAAACTGGCTCTTTTTAAAAGCTACTTATTTAATTATAAACCATTAGGTTAAGTGGTGATCATGTGATATTTATTGGCTTAAGTTAATAGATGGACAATTGAAATTTTAAACTGGATTCCAAGAGATTGTAAAAGACTCAGAAAGACACCACGTGCAAGATGGATGGATGAAATAAGAAAATGTGCAGGGGTGATGTGGAGAAGAAAAGCTAAAGATAGGAAAAGATGGATTGAACTATGATGACACACATTTAGATAAAAAAAATAAGTGGATTTATTCTTATCTTTTCAATGGCATTGATATTATTCCTTAGTTTTAGGGTGCTTTTATTTGCGACTACTACGACTACTACGAATAAAAATACTGAACAAGTCAATTCGTTATATGATTTTTACACCATATATTCAAAAACATCCTAAAGACAGAAAAAAAAAAACTATAAAAAATATTTAAAAAGATTAAAACAATCGCTCAAAAACTAATGAAAACATTATAATCAACAATAAATTAGATTTTAATATGTATAATTTACTATTATTTTTCATTTTAGTATATTTTTTGGATTAACTTAGAATCAACATTTACTTTTATATTATAAACATTTACTTTTGTCTTTCACTGGTAAGAAAAATTCATTGTTCTTATAGGGGTTAGCTTTCCTCATAGCAGTAATATTATATCAATACTGAATTTTAGTTTAGAGATATAAAACAATCAGATTATAGGAAAATGGTCAGTTTGTTTAGAGTGTTTGTTACCTTAAAATTCAATATTCCAAGAATCTGAGGGTTCAGGTTCAATTCTCATACTAGTACTGTCACTGGTCAGACCAGCAACTTTGGAGTACATCAATGTTTGAAGTCTGTATCTATGGACAAAAACCTGATATTTTTTGATCAAATCATTTATGATTTATTTGTAACAGACATATCATAAGTTTGCTAAATGGTACCATCTGACATTTTTATGCTTCAAACTTTATATATCCATTACTACATTGATATTTATTTAGAAATGAATAGTCAATCATTGTAAAATCTCACAGTAATATTGAAGAATATTGCAATTATTTACTTTCCTGAATTAATGAGAAACAAAATGTTGGCTAGTGCAAATGAAAAATTTGTTTTGAAGGTGATAATGCTTCTCGAACTATCTTCCAGCATTTTCATTGACTATTTCTTAAATTATTTATAGCACTTAAACGTTCTTTAATCATCGTATATTAATTTAAGAATGTACTAAAAAGTGAATATAATCATTAGTTCGGAATTTTAAAGTAACACTTTAATAATAAATTATAAGCATGACTAAGAATAAAAATCACATTGCATGCATATATCCCATCACCATGTAGCATGTCTATCTGCTTATATCTTAGTTTATTAGTTATATAGAGAAAACAAGCAAAATTAAAAATGTATGCAAATATGACACTTTTTAAAATCTTATTAACAGTATACAATAAATTAATAAAATATATTTTTAATGCACAAATTTACTTTATTTCATATTCAAAAAGACACCCCCAAAAAAAAAAGTCACAAGAAAATATTAAAAAGAGAAGAACAGACAAGTGGTTTATCATGTCAATGCCGCAAATATGAGAAGCTTTCAAAACCATTCTAAAAATGTAAAAAAAACAAGAGTAATTTCAAATTGATGTAATGCCAAGCATAAGTATCGGGTAGCAGTTTTTTAAGCACTAATAAACAACTGGCAAAGTTCACATTCACATCAATTAATTATAAAAAGTATTCCGTTTACAAATAATAAATTTTCAGAATAATACAAGTTGATTATTGGTTGATCACATATAACTATTAGATGGTTACATACAAGTTGACTATTGGATGACGACATACAATTATAATGCCAGCATTCAAAAATGCCAGTTTATAAATTTGGAAAAGGATATATAACTTTATAGCCCTGAAGTTCATAAGTTTTAGCGCTTAAGGGTAGGGTTACGTTTTTGAACTCTTTGGCTATTCAAGGCTTAATTATTACTTGCCAATTATTAGATCAATGAAACGTTTTAAGAGGGCTATAAATTCGCTTTGTTCAATATTATTTCGGAAGGGCGAGGTGGTAGCCAACAGTATTGCAAAAATTCAAATGCCAAAGATTTTAAATGGTCTAAGTTTGCACTCCAAAAGGTTGCTCAGTTATCTCTACCTTTGGTTATTGATCCTACATATACACAGCCTTCATTTTCTAAGTTATTGGATTGCTGATTTATGGAAGTCAGTTATTAAGTTGATCCCTCGGTTTAAGTTGTGCTTGATGGAAGTTGATGTTCTGGGACGTTTATAAATTTGAGAATTTTCAAGTAAAGCTCTGTTGCATAAAATTAAAACTTATTTTTATTGAAGCAAGACATGTTGATTTTGTACTAAACCGAATTTAAATACTCTCCCAACAAGTTATTTTTTTAGTGCCAGCAGAGGTTTTGTTAGGATTTTACCTCAATGTCAATTGTGTAGTAGATTGTATAAGACAATATCCCATATTTTCTATACTTAAGTTGATTAGGGATTTTATTGTTGCTAATGTTTCTCTGGATTTTAGGGAGGCTCTTTCTGTTTGTAATACTCTCAAGGGATCTTTTGCAGAAATGAGATTATCCATCTTTCTAACATTTTCTTTATGGTTGACTCATTGCAGGCTCATCTTTGGTCATTCTCACCTCTCTCTATATATCAAGCTTCTTGACCAGATCAAGCAGCAAGACTGGCTTTCACCTGTGACACTACATGATGATACTTAGGTGAAAGTTTCATTTTCTTTTTAGTCTTATTAAGATATCTCGCCCCCTCCCCAATTGACTTTTTTCAAATACCTTTTTTCTTTTCTTTTTTTCTTTTTGCTTTGCTACAACAAGTTTCATACTGAATACTATGTAATTTTTTATAAAGCTTGACTGTATATTACTGTGTTTAATAAATTAATTTTAAAACAAGAAGTTTTAACTTCAGACCCATGAGGATAGAATTGATCCTGGACCAACCAGTCATAGTCGGATGTTCTATCGTGTGTGCCAAAATACACAAGATTAAAAAATTGCTAATGGTTTTATTACCCAGGAGTTCATAAGAAGTTCAAGTGATAGTAAGGCAAGTTCCAGAATCAATCCTGGGACCTCCAGACACAAAAGGGGATGCTTTCTCCTCTGCGCCGATATAAACTTTACAAATTTAATAAATATAAACAATAGTAAACCTTTTTAAACTATTTTAAATGATAATTACTAAAAAAAAAAAATGGGATCGAATATGCATCAAGAAATAGCAGAGGAACTCGAGCCACATTATCCATAGAAGAGTTAGTTATGCAAATTCTTTTTGACAATATATTAGAAAGGGTGTAAGAAATAGCCAATGAATTAATATATATATTGAATAAAAGCTGTATATGCTTACTATAAATATATACATACACACACAATGGTTTGTGATTTTTTGAACTGAATCATAGGATAAAATAGCAGAGTTAACTTGTCAGTGAATTTTTGTCAGAATCAGTGCAAAGTTAATTAACCAACTGCACCGGGAGGATGAATATATAGTTTATGAAATATGCAAATTTTTGCAGCAAGAAATATAAATAATTTGCATATTTTATATGTTCATCGTGTTTCCAGCGCTGTTAATTTTGCATTATGATTCTGGAGAATTCAGATAAGTTAGCTATTAAGTGAGTTATTAAGTGAGACTACATCTGCACCGCTAGCCCTTTTCGTAGTGATTTGACTCAGCTTTTTTGACTGTTTTTTGGAGTATTTCATTGATATATAAAAACAGTATGTTAAATAATTGTGTTTATTGTTTGTAAATTGTTTAAAATTTGATTGGGCATTTTGGATACTGTTGCAGCCATAACCTTGAGAACTTGTTTAGTTTTAGATAATATTTGGTCCTAGGCCATACATCTATCCAATAAAAAACACTGCACATCATACATAAAAGGGATTTGTCTTTCCCGAAAACAGACGAAATATAATATAAAGTCTTGTATTATTTATTTTACATGATTAATAGAAGTGATATAGACAATGTATCCCCCAGGGGGGGAGATCCCAAACTTGTTGGCGATTTGAATTTCAGGCATGAATGTTTGATGTGCTATGGTGCCACAATGCTCTTTATCTTTAAAAAATATGCAGTTACTATCTCTTTTTGTCAGTATACTTTTTGAAAAAGTGTATAAAGATAATAAATTCCTAATGAAAATAAAACATTTATATGAAAAATATATTATAACAAATTTGAGAACTCTCATCTATGTGGTTATTTGCTTTATTTTTTAAAAAAGAACACTTTTTTTGTCAAGCGTTGGTGGCCTTGTGGTTAGCATAGCTGCCTTCCAAACAAAACTTTAGTAATCAATAATTATTGGGTGAAATCCTCGTGTCCAGATCCGGTTCTGGTTTTTGCTAAAAGCTTAAAGTTCAAAACAATACAAACTCGCGTTAATAGTTGTAGATATGTAACTTCCAAAGTCTATATATTTTAGTTGAAATAAGACTATATATATATATATAGTTTCAAAGCATCGGCTGGGAAGCGAACCTGCAAATCCGGGGAAAACGGTTTGTAAGGCAGCTGTGCTGACCACTCGACCACCACCATTTGACAATATATATATTATCTTTGAAGAATACAATAATAGAAATTTATTTAAATCTTAGATTTACACAGTAAATAATTAAACAAGAACATAACTATTACTGTCAGCTTCATATTCCAAAAGTAGGTCCAAGGTAGAAATTAAAAAAACATTTACCTCCTAATGATTTCTTCTGCTCAAAAATTTTCTAATAGATGTCATTAAAATACGGACACACTCGTACTAAATTATGTATAAGCTTAGGTATTAAGAGATTTGTTCTAAAATAAAATATCCACAAATAAAAAATAGTGAAATCAAATTATCACCCACTGATGACTCTTGAAAGGATATAGGAAATGCATTTTTGTTTTTTTTTATCATACTTTTTAAAACTGTTTTAGACATCTGTCTGCTGCATTTGAGTCGTGATTGTCGTGGTTTAATGAATTTATAAAAGATGCACCCTCATGTTGAATCTTTTCTAGCCTACGCTAAAAAAAACTTAATCCTGACTATAATCTATTGGCAACGTTTTATTAACCCCAGATCAAAAAGTCAATCCTTACGTAAACGTCAATACTAAACTTTCATTGATTGGATTGTTTTCCCACTATGCATCAAATGTAAAGAGAGTTGATTAATTTTTTTTAAACTGGTAACCGATCCCCCCTTTCGGTGTTTCTAAGCACTTACATTAATCTTTGCAATTAATTTTTTTTTTGTCTAATTGTAAAGAATCTAATTAACTAATACAATGATACTTTTGATTTATTTTTTCCAATTACAGATTTTTTTTTTCTATTGCACTGTTTTTATCAAATGAAGTTATTGTATCACTTTATTACAAGCATATGTATTCATACGCCTTACATGATTTATTGCACGTATTTAAAGTCTAGTTTAAATTTTAACATTAAACTTAATTAAACAATACTACTTTAAATTTTATAAATTAATTATTTGCTATTATTACGCACTAACTCAAACTTTTAAACGCAATTTTTAAAAATGTTTTAATAGACCGACCTATCTTTAAAATAAAGAAGAGAAATAGAGATAAAAATACAAATTGAAAAAGAAAAATGCTTTATAAATTATCAGACATGGAAATGGAAAAATTAATAACTTTGTTTATTAGCCTTAAAATAAATGGAATTCTGCCAGTTTGTTTTCGTGACCCTGTGATAATATGCAATTAGATACAAACCACTATTTGTAAAGAGTTGTCATAATAGAAGGCAGAATATTAAGAGAAAAAATATTTATATAAATATGCTTAATGTATGTGGCGTGCACTTTTATCTAGCTTAATGTATATGAATTATCGTACAGATCGTTTCACTTTTACTTTTATAAACAAATATCCAAAGACATTTAAACAAAATATAAATAGCCCCATGATAATGTTTTAACTAAATCGGACTCGCTTCTGCTTTGTTTACATCTACAGTGACTAAATACTATTGTTTATGACAGGGGTGGGCAATTGTTTTGGCTTGGGGGCCGCAGAGGTTGGCAGAGGGCCGCATCGGGGGCCACTGTGGGAAAGTGAAGGTTAGCGGAGGGCCACTTTTTTTATATAATACAATAAACACACTGCTTTTATTCCCTATATTACCAAAGAAATATTTGTTTGTCCATTCTTCATTAAACACATGACATTCATTACCGATTTTACATTTTTTTCAGAGGGTTCATGGTTTCACTAAAAGTTGGAAATGCATATATTTGCTAATGCAAAGACAAAACTGAAATTAACCAGATCAACTGGAAAAGCAATGCACATTGTATCTACACTGTGCAAGTGTATTGATGGGAGCATCCTAGTGGGAAATGCAAGATACATGGAAAGGAAATCTCAGTTCAAGGCAGATTTTTCTGATTGTCTTCATGGGCCACATAGAAAGTTAGTGGGTCACATGTGTCTCTTGGGCCGCTATTTGTCCACCCCTGGTTTATGAACATCTAAACAAATTAACAGAAATTGCAACGCATATTAGTCCAGCAGTAAATAAATAAATTTAACTTTCACAAGATAAGTTACTTCTAGCTACCACTGGCCTACTTATTTCTTTAAAGATAGTTATCTTTTGCCATGTAAATAAATTGACATTAACACAGAAAGGAATTATTTACAACTTTGTTAAAATGTACTATGAATATTTATCAACCATAAATAAGTAATGCATACTAAAATTTCACTGCCTGTTTACTTTTAGAATGCCCAAATAGGTTTATAACACATCAAATTATTACTTTCCAAATATACAATTATTAAATTTCTAATGAGCCAATTGTAAACTAGCTCAATTTTATTTTTAGAAACATCAGAAAAATACAAATAACTTCCCATAAAGCCAGACATTAAGTTGTTTACAGTCACTTGTAAGCTCACTAGGCAAGGCAGTGGGTGGTGGTTAAAGGTGGAAAATATAGATCCAGATTTCATTTCGATGATGACATAAACCACTTTTACATGAAGATTTTAAAAATTGGAAAGATCGTTTAACCTTAAATGAAACATTACTGGACTTTATGAAGCTAGATTTTCGGGTGGACTGCAGATTGATTTAAAAACTGGGCACATACTTTGCTATAAAGACACAAATATTAACAGGACAAGTAGAATGGAATTTGCAATTGAGTGTACAATCGGGTCATCTCCCAGTAAATACTTATTGCTCTGAAGATATAGAGCATTTATACATGGATGCACACAATGTTTTTGATCATAAATAACGATTGTCATGACAGATTTGCCAAAAAAATTGAAATGTAAATACTGGGTAAAATTTTGTTTATGGTAGAATTAGGAATGCACACACTTATTTGAGAAAAATATTAAATGTAAATGGACATAACAAACAAACGAAGGTGCAACAGAATTGGATTGCTTCAGATTTCGTCAAGTTCAAGCACTGAAAATAGAGTAGGTCAACAGAATGTTATGAGTCAGCTGTCAAAATCTGACTCCATTCAGGACAGAAGTATCTATATTCTGCATGCATAAAAATATAGTTCTTGAAATTAATGAATCTGTAATGATTTAAAGACATTTTACTAAGGTTAAATATGCTATTTATGAGAGGAACTGATATATAGTAATAATTATTTTTGGTATTGTCCATAATTAACTCAAATGTCATTGCTATAGGCAGTATGCATAGATCAGGAGTTTTAGTTTGTTCAAAGATTAATAATAATGTGATTTGTTGGCATGGGGTTGTAACGTTTATTTACATTGCGAATATATTGGCATTTGGTAAAAGCTAAAAAAATAAAAGTAAATGTAGATTTTTTTTGACTAATTTTTTTTTTTTAAAAAAAAAAAAACATACAATGAAAGTTAAATTATTCTTTGTGTTTTTTTATGTAAGTAGAAATAAAAGTAGAATTGGAGAGAACAAACGAATTCCAAAAGTAAAACAAAAAAAAGATAAGAGAAAGTAAAAATATTTTGGCTAATTAAAGATGGCTGAAAAACTTGGATAAGAAAAGAGAACTTTATAACGTAAATTTTATAAAGAATCTACAAGATTATGAACCAAAAAAAACGCCATGATAATAGCATGCGCAGAAGTCTGAAAACTGGACCTCTGGTATAAAAAGGAGGGATTCGGTTGGAAGAACGTCTTGTTCCGTTAGTCTCTCTAGTTTGTCCTGGATAACAATAATACATCCAGGATTGCCCTACACTGAAATAATTCGGCATGTTGGAGTGAACTGGAGCTTCTGCGAACATCGTGCCTGAAGATGTGACTGACTAGGAGAATGGACCACAAGATCAAATAATAACCAAAAGGCGGAGCTCATTCTACCCAAAAAATTATGCATAGTTATCTACTCCTGAATTCACAAAACTTACCGGTAAGTTATGCTTCATTATCCTGATTGTGACAAAGTTAACCATTTTAAAAACTACTCATAAAAATAAGCTTATAATAGGATCCCGATAGAGACATTAATTTTCTTGTACAACAGATATTGTAAAATTTTTTTTTTTAAGAAATTTTTCTTGTACAACAGTATATTGTAAAATTGTTTTTTTTTTAATTGATTCAAGTCCAAGTGTGTTCTCCCCAATTTATTTGATTAATTTCTTTTAAACATTTTTTATCTATTAGAATAAAAATATTTCTAATACCAATTTTCATTTGTGCGTTATTAATAATAATTATTATTTTTTATTATTAAATTTATTATTAGTTTAATAAGATTTAAAAAATGTAATTTACCTTTGCCAATATGTTTAAATAAGCCCAGGAATAATAATCTTAAAAAAAAAAAATTCTCGTTACGGTATGATGCAATACCTGGTAGTTTAAAAGTATTTTTCTTTTTTTATTTGCAAGTTGTTATATGACCAAGTCAGCGGCCTCTTTAGAATAAAAAGTCCTGGTGCCCATATTAAATAAATTAAAAGCTGATTTCGTCAATAGCATAGGCAGAGTTGATCAGGAAATATAGCTATGTTTTTAGAATAGAAATACAACTTTCTTCTTGCTTGACATAGCTTGATCAACTGTGCAATTTATATTAGCGTGTAGACTTATCAAAATGGAAAACGTTGTAGGGTCAACTAGAAATAAATTGAAGTCATGGAGGGTAGTTCAGTCTACCACTAAATCATGCAGGACATAAAAATAAATCATGCAAGACATAAGAGAAAAATACATCACCTCAAATGTATTTCTTTTCTAAGAATTCCTATTCATTGTATTCAAAAACAAACTACAATAGATTATAAAATATTTTATCCTAATAATACAGTGAATAGATAATCTATATCACTGCACTATTTGCAAGCTATAATCTTTGGAAAAATCAAATATTACTATCAATAAAATTTTTAAACATCCAGATATTATCCATTAAATAAGATTATTCATTAAATGAATAATCTTTTGTCTAATGAATGACTAATAAAAAATATTAATATACTTTCATAAAGTGATTTGTGTCAAAGTTGAGAGGGTAATGAACAATGATAAAAAAATGTATGCAAGACAATATTCAAATTGCTTATATATATATATATGTATATATATATATATATATATATATGCACACACCCTACAGAGCAATAATCATTTTCTTGCATAGTATTTGAGATTGAACAGCGAATGTTTCAAACATTGCTATTAGAACTTATATCTACATACATGTTTAATACTTATTAGTGTACTTGGAAATATATGATAATCAAAACAAGTTTTAAATTTTCCTAACTTGCCTTTAAGTTTGCATTTTATGATCACTAGATGGAGCTTACCAATCAGCTCCAAACAAGATTTGTTTACATAAATGCTGAAAAAAATAGAATTCAAAATCTCTATCATTGTCACCCATCTCTAGATCAGCTGTTTGAGCTTATTGGCTCACGCCAGTGAAGGGCGGCCCTTTACTGATGTGATGTGTGACAGTGAGAGATTTTGAATTCTATCTCTTTTGGCATTTATGTAAATAAAGCTTGTTTGGAACTGATTGGTAAGCTCCATCTAGTGATCAAATATATATTACATTGTAATGGAACATAAATGCCACTTTACCCTCACTTGATAATTTATTATTTTACGGTAATATATGCAATGGAGCAGCACGATGTGTATAGACAAATTAAAATAATTTATGCAATAAATAATACAAATTATCCCATCAATATAATTAGGAAATTATATTAAAACAGTAGGAAATTCATTTTGTTTGCCCTTTTTTATGTACTCTAATCTGCTCTTGTTATTCCATCATGGAATTCAAACTCAAGAATATACATAAGTTCTAGTTCAGAGATATGATTATATCCTGCTTATATACCAATTATGTTTGTATGGTATGATGAAATATGAAAGATAAAAAAATCACGAATATAATTATAACTAATGTTTAATGAAAACATATAAATGACAAACTATATTCATAATTCAAGTTAACATGTTATAAAAAAAATATAAAATGAAATAAATATGATCATTCTTTATTTTCACACCTTTATTATATAGTAAACCATCATTAATATACTATTACGATGGATGAATAAATTTGTTCATTCAAATAGTGATTTATACTTTATAGTGAACTTTTTTATTTACAGGATATCATATCACACAAATAAGTTATAAATATCTTTTATTTTAAAGTCTATTTTTGATAATGTTAACATGATAGAATAGATCATTTATACCAGAATGTTAATCATTTATTCCGAATAATAAAACAAAATTAACTTATATTAAATTGAATTATGAAGTTTATTTATTTATAAATTTACATTAGTTATAATTATATTCTTTATTCTTCATCTATTTTGTATTTCATCATTACAACATACCATACAAACATAATTGGTATACAAGTAGGATATGATCAAACCCCTAAACTAGAACATGTATAATTCTTCCAGAGTTCGAATTCTGTGGAATAATGAGAGCAGATTAGAGTACATGAAATAAGAAAAAATGAATTTCCTACTGTTTTAATATAATTTCCTAATTATATTGATAAGATAATTCATATCCCATTGCATATAGTATTTGAGAAATAATTATTTTTGTTTTGTCTATACACATGTTCAATCTGTCATAAATGATCACTCCATTACATGTATTACCCTAAACTAATAAATTATCAAATGAGGGTAAAGTGGCATTTATGTTGTTCCATTACATATGACATTCAATGTTTAGGCTATTTTGTGTTTTTTTAAATGTAGCATATATTTCGATTTATTATTTATAGCAATTAAATTTTAGACTATTTTGCTTTCCTAATCTTACAAATTAAGAAAAATTATAGGAGCACGAAAACCACATGATTATATAATCCTAATATGAATTACAAATAGAGAAATAAAACAAATATAAATGATAATAGTAATAATAGTAGTAGTAGTAGTAATAAATAATAATAAATAACAATAATAATAAAATAACTGTAGTCAGTCGAATAAATAGAATATGAAAATTAGGTTTCAGGTAGCAAATAAAAGGTAGATAAATAACCAAGCAAGATAAAGTTTTGACATAAGTAGAAAGTATGAAATTCTCTAAGAATGATTATTAGCTTAGTTAATACATATCATGAAAGAATTATTTTAAAATAAAAATATATAAAGTTTGTGTACAAATGATAAATAAAATAGCATAATATAGTAAATGATTGCTGGAAGGAAGAGAAAGATGTTAGGATCAAAAACTAATGATAGAATTTGAAACAAGTATCTAGTGTAGAAAAAACCTCAAATTTTTGGGGAGATAGTATGGATACTACTCTTATGAGATATTGCTTTTAGTCTGAATGTTACTAAACTGCATTGCAACCATTGAGAGTTATTTAAAAGGTAATAGAACATTGCCACAAATAATATAAAGTAATGGTTTAGATTTAATTGAAAATCAAAATATTTGTTCATTTGGGAACAGTATATTGGAAAATATTACCCCAAGAAACAATAATGAAAAATGACAACAGTATAATGAATTTAAAAAAATTATCAGATATGGTCACTAAAGAAATAAAAAATCAAAATGATGAATTTAAAGAAGATATGACAATTTAATTTAGTGAATTAAAGACAGATATGAAAGAAGACATGACAATGCAATTTAATGAGGCAGAGATGAAAGAAATAAAGGAAGACATCTATGAGAGGAATCGTAAATGTCAGATAAGATTCATCAAATTTGGAAACAAGTTGAAAATAAAATTGATGATAAGTTCAATAAAATCGTGATAATTTTAAAACTGAAATTAGAAAAAAAAATCAGAAACAATTTCAGATGGGAATAAATAAAGAAATAAGTAAAATACTTCAGAAACAATATAAAAGAACAAGATCATAAATTAGAAAATGGAAAGAGAATTTCCACATTAGAAAATAAATGTCCCAATTAAACAAAACTTAAATCGAAACTGAAGTCACTTAAAATAAAGATAATATTGAGAAGCTAATTGAAGTATATATAACACAATAAATAAAATACAAATGTCATCTTGCATTGGTGATCGAGAAGTCAGCGCGCGACTGCCTTGCACTTGCAGGCAGTTGCCCGGGTTGTGGGTTCACGTCCTGATGATGCTATGACACTTTAAAAAATAAAAAAAATACAAAATGTTCAAAATATTAGAAAATCGAAAAATGAATGTGATATGAAGAGAAATTGGACCTTATTTTGAAAAAAATAGACTATGAAAAATCCATTCAGTGTGCACCCAACAAGCAAAGAATTTAAATCAAATGTATGACATAGAAACTATTTTCAATAAACCAATATCAAAATTGATGAAGCAAATAATGCAAGCAACTACGGATAAATCTAAAGAGATAAATAATAAAGATAATATGCAAATGAATGCTGGCAATTTGTAAAACTCAAAATGACCGAATGAGTTTAAATTTGTACTTCTCTGCTAACACCAAAAAAGGTGATAGTAACTTAGTCATTTACAAGGTTAAAGCTATCGTGGTGGAAATCTTTATTCCAAACACCAACTACGTCTATGACGGGGGTCCCCAACCCTATGCCCGCGGGGCACCATGGTGCCCACAGACTGTTTTACATGTGCCCGCCGCTATCCGAACATGATAAAAAATTATTTATCTGATACAAATAAACATTTCTTATAAATTATTGTATTATATTGTAATCAAATTGTAGGACATACTATACTTTTACGTTAATTATATTAAAATTTTATTTTTGAAATAAATATTTTTTGTACATTATGTATATTATTAACAATATCCAACTATAAATTTACATTGAAAAAATAAATGGTGCACGCCATCTAATTGAAAAAATAAATGGTGCCCGCCACTTGGTCGGTATTATAAAATATGCTCTTGAAGTACAAAAAGGTTGGGGACCCCTGGTCTATGAATAGCAAACATTAATAATGAAAAGTTTTTGGAAGAATAGACAGGAAGCATTACTAAATACATACCATTTAAGAGAAAGCCAAATTATCAGAATTGTAAAACAATCTACCCCTAAAAATCGAACCTTTACTTTGTATCCATGCACAAAGTATTGAACAAGTAAATGACCTGCTAAATAATACTGATATAAACGATCATCATTTAACAATTAAAGTTTATGAAAAAAGAGAAGAATATCATTAAATGTTATCAATTATAAAAAAAAGAAAAAAAAAGATGATTTCCATGATTGGAAAGGAAAATCACAAAACGACAGTAGCAATAATGAAAGAACAACCATTCCAATATCAAAACAGTAATAGTCGTACATTAAATACTTCCAATAGCTCACCAAGACCATCCAGATCTTGGTATAATGAAATTATACGTAATTTAATTCTCCAATAAGTATAAAACCAAATTATCAATAATACCATCTTAAATACTATTAAATATACCAATTACAAACGATTTTTTTAGGTGTAAATAAAAGATTAAGAATTAAAATAAAAACATTCGACTTATTTTAAAGAATACCTTTAAGTAGGAGGTAAATGTGAGAATACGTCAAACTCCTCACATACATTTAAACAAAATGCAACACACACCTATCTTGAATATTATTAACAAAAACCATTAAAATTTCTATTATTGATTTTTATATATTAATAATTGCGTATAAATTGGTCATTTAAAATTATAACTTTTTTAAAACTATACTGACATGTAGATGTTCACAATGTAAAAAAATTATAAAAGGGAAGAAATGACCATTAAATTGTAATGTTTATTCGTCATCCATTCATTAAATATATAAAAATGACATAAGGTCAAGGTGAACTCAAATCGACAAGATTATATAAAACATTTATTAGAAAAATATAAACATTTTTATTTCTTATTGAAAATGAAATGGAGATTAAAATATAACTGATTAATCAATACATTTTTGAGTAAAATATAAATTTGAACCTATTGCTCAGTTATTTGACAATAATCAGCAAATCAATTCTCCAAAGAAGACAATAATTTTGGAGGATAAAGGAAAAACCATGCTTATCGTTATGAATAGATTTAATCTATGTAAAACAATCACTTCATTATTTATAGGATAGTATTAAAACTACTTTATCAAGTTTTAATAGAACAATAACTTTAAATAACATTTTAACATGTTTAAGTAGCTATGATTGGCTAGAGGAAAAGAAACTCCATAGAGATGAAATGTTAACCATACTAATATAATGTCATATCTGATTCTAAAGGAAAATAATTACTGCCTGTTGATGATAAAACATTAGATTGCAATGAACCATTACGAACTTTAGGAAATCGTTAAATGGAAATTATTCTTTAAAGTTAAGGAATGGAAGTTATCTGGAAATTTGAGCAGCATTCAAACATGGAATACATTTTGAAAGATGAGAAGACAATCCATTCGTCTCTAGGTTTGACTACATATTAACATGACATATATGATTCACTTTTAATTTTTTGTTATTTTTTTATTTCTTTTAATAATAGGGCAAGTAGCATTCAGCTATAATTTAAGATATTTATTGATTATTAAGGAAATATAAAGATAAAAACCTCAAAGTAAATTAATAATCATTGTGACTATCTACAGACTAAAAGGGTAAGACTTATTACTCTATCTAATTTTAGTTATACATACTGTGTAATTTGTTTGTTATAATATATTAGTTAATTTTTGTTATTCTGAATGAACGATTAACATTCTGGTATAAGTGATCTATTCTATATGTTAACGTCATCAAGAATAGACTTGAAAATAAAAAAATATTTATAACTTATATTTGTGTGTTATGACATCCTGGAAATAGGAAAGTTCACTATAAAATATAGGTCACTATTTGAATAAAGGGACAAGTTTATTTTATGTTAAAATATTGAATTGTTTCATTCAAATAACTAATGAGCATCCATTGTAAGAGTATATTAAAGATAGTTTACTATTGTGAGAATTATTTTATTGAATTATGAATAAAGTTTTTGTTTCCATTAAACATTAGTTATTATAATTTATATTTGTGATTATTTCATATTTTGTATTCCAACATACCATACAAACATATAATTGGTATACAAGCAGGAAATAACCATATCCCTGAACTGGAATTAGTGTATATTCTTCCCTACTATTTTAATATAATGTCCTAATTATATTGATGAAATAAATTATTCCATTGCTTCTAATATTTGGATGATTAAATTATTTGTCTATACACATGTTCAATCTGTCACAAATGCTTGCTCATCTTGCCCTAAATTATCAAATAAGGGTAAAGTGGCATTTATGTAATCATGCTACATTATATATATATATATATATATATATATATATATATATATATATATATATATATATATATATATATATATTTGTAACCGGACCCGATACAACCCTTCTATTACATGTTGTAATTTTTTCTGATGAGCATGCTGTAGGAAGGAACTATCAATTGACATTCCTAATGCAGATGTTAATGCCTCCTACAACAATATTTCCTGCTCATCAGAGGATGTAGTACCATAGAGACTGTGAACATCTAAACATTTATATGTTTGGTTTTCCAAACAGCGCCATTAGAGTTCCATCTCACTACAACCTGACTTGCCAAGGTCTAGTTATGTCAGATGTAGCTCAGAAGGCATGAGATTCTCATGAACCAGTGCTATAATTGGTGAGTGATGCGATAAACAAAACTGGACAACTGGATAACAAATTTAATTTTTGGTAACAAAAAAAATTTATTAAATAACAATTAATTTGCAATTTCTAACGAAATTCACTTCTATCCACATGATAACTCATTTTTATTTTACTTATAAAAGAGTTAGAAGCAGTTCCTTTTTTTTATCAATAGTTCATTTACAAATTCAATTATGAGAAAAAGCTTGGAAATAGTCAATTCAATAATAGTTCATTTTGAATTCATTTATTAGAAGAAGCTTGGAAATATTCTAATTTAACAATAATTTATTTTGAATCCATTTATGAGAAGAAGCTTGGAAATATTCTAATTTAACAATAATTCATTTTGAATCCATTTATGAGAAAAAGCTTGGAAATATTCTAATTCAACAATAATTCATTTTGAATCCATTTATGAGAAAAGGCTTGGAAATATTCTAATTCAACAATAATTCATTTTGAATCCATTTATGAGAAAAAGCTTGGAAATATTCTAATTCAACAATAATTCATTTTGAATCCATTTATGAGAAGAAGCTTGGAAATATTCTAATTCAACAATAATTCATTTTGAATCCATTTATGAGAAGAAGCTTGGAAATATTCTAATTTAACAATAATTCATTTTGAATCCATTTATGAGAAGAAGCTTGGAAATATTCTAATTCAACAATAGTTCATTTTGAATTCATCATTTGGTAATTAAAGCATTTATAATTTAGTCAAATATAAAAGTATATTCTTATACATAAACTCTGTTACATTATAAGAAGCTTAGAAGCAGTCAAGTATTTATGATTTATAGAGCATTTCATCATTTTATGAATTATTACCGATTGGTAGACATTTGAACTCAGCAATTCTTGGTTTGTAGAGCATTTATCATTTGATAATTGAGGCATTTATAATTTAGCCAAATATAAAAGTATATTCATACACATAAACTCTGTTTGGCTTGTAGAGCATTTATCATTTAGTAATTAAAGCATTTCTAATTTATATAGTAAATACGTCCAAATAATTTTATAAATAAATTTGCGTGTAGCTATTTCATAACTTCACTTGATAACGTATGATAAACATGTCCTAATATTTTACAAAACAAATTCTATGTAATTATTTCATAACTTCACTTTATAACATATGATAAACATGTTTTAATATTTTACAAAAAACAAATTCTATGTAATTATTTCATAACTTCACTTTATAACGTATGATAAAGATGTTTTAATATTTTATAACATAATTACCTTCCAGTTTTGCAGTCTAGTTTATTCAAAAGAAGGTGGGTTATTTCATTTATGGAAAGTCATGGCACAGCATGGAGAGTGAAGCCGCCAAATTACCCCATTATTATTATTATTCCTCTAGCAAAGTTTTCTTTTTCCATTTTCACGTTTTGCTAAAGCTATATTTTAATATGTCAAAAGAATTCAATAATACACTTTTTAAAAAAAAGGATTTAATACGTTCTGCCTCTCTGTGTAAGATGAGAGAGAGCAAAAAAAAAGTTCTTTTCTTGCGACGACGTGCCTAATTTGAATACTGCTTCAGTTTAACTCAAGTATCTTTTTTCTTTCTTTTTAACGATTGGATAATTAATTTCTTTTTTTTTTATTGAGACAGATAAAAAAAAAGTAAAATAAGACGATATAACATTTTATTCAAATTCATCAATCTCAAAATTAAAAATATGATTTTTTTTTTAAACAAATCAAAATTTATTGCGTTCCCAATTAGACTGAATCATGCTAGACATTTTTAAATGGGGGGGGGGTCTTTTGAATATTTATATGAGGAACAGAATATCTGTTTCATTACCCCTCACCAAATTTTGGGATGAAATCGCCTGGAAGTACGATTTCATTCCATATACTACACACATTATTTCTCAGTATTGCCTGGTTTTAGATATGCTGATGAATGGGTAAGATGAACTGGAAAAGTGAATACATGAACCATAGCCTCCAATGCTGGGACAAATAGATGGCCAAGCACAAACTACCAGTACACACCGCCTCATGACGTCATGAGAAAATATCTCATTTTTAAGCACTACCTCTCTTATACCTAGAAGTATCATCCAACCAAGAATAGGAGCCAGAGAAAGAAAAAAAACAATTTGGCACTCAGCCAACCCTGCTCAGCTTCAGTGAGTCTTAGGGGCTATCATTTGGCCTATCCCTGAGACCAAGGCCTATACATGAGACCTATATATATGCACTGCTGGACTACTCTTGGAGCACAACATCCAGGTCGGGATAGTGCCGAGCATATACTTCGGAGCATCATAACACAATGCATCCAAGCAGCTCCGCTCAATTATCCACCATCTCAACATGAAAAATACAAGTTCATGCATCACTACACCACACTCACAAACTTTTTCCATCAGTTATCTCTATTTTATTCTGAATCATAACTGCAACCTGGTTTGGGAGACTGAGGATCATGATCAGTTCTCCTATAGTCCTCTTTTGTATTATGAGGTGACATACTTCTGGATCGTCTCTTTGTTGAAAATTTATCATGTTTAACATTATTGTGATGTCTTGCTTCTTCACTTCTGTATTTTCTTTGGAGATCATTGTTACTGTTTGATCTAATTATACGCGTCCGATATGGACCATGAACACCATCTGTGAATTTTCTCTTTTTCCTCTTCCATGGTGGTACTTCATTTTTACATAAAAGTTTCCTTTTAAATGGTTCTTGTGCCATAGTAATTATTTTTTTGGTATTTGCAAAGGTTTCTTGTTGTTTAATTTCTTTCACACTGATAAATCCCGAGTTTTCAAATTCCTTTTTGGTGTCTTTTCCTGCGTAAGCAACTATATTTTTAATAACTGTCTTTATATATTTTTTTTCTACACTCAATTTTTGATTTGAGTTTATTAAGCTTTTGTTTATAATTTTTATATATGGCTGAGGACTAACACACTTTTCTTTCCATTTCATGATTCCTTTCTCTATCTTTGTTACTATTTCATAGCATATATCAGACAATTTTTCTGAAACATTTTCTTCTATATTGGATAGTCCCTTTGTTATATTTTATGTTCATTTTCACATTTTTCATCTTCTTGAAGATCAGAAGATTTTAATTTTGCTTTATTAGATTCATTTTCATCCATTTGAAACTCTTTTACTGTATTTGATACAATTTCATTCTCAGCTTCTGTACATACTGTTTCTTTATTTTCAATTTTAGAGGTACATTCCACAATCAGAAGTTTTCCTGAAGGTAGACTGACAGTTTCAATATCACTCTTTGTAATTTCAATTTCTTCCTTTTTAACAATCTCAAATTTTGCTTCATCAGTAATAGGATATTCAATTTGTGATTCCTTTAAAATATCTTTGGTTGGAAATTCCAAAGTCTCCTCCTCATCCAATTTTTTAGGTTGAATTATTTCCTTTATCAACTGGTTTAACTTTTCATTCTGATTTTTGAATACTTCTTTAATTCGTTTTTCTATTCTTTGGTTTGCTTCTATTGCTTGCTTGTTATATTCTTCTCTTTGTTTATCCCATTTTTGGTTATATTCTTCTCTTTGTTTGATATCTTCTTCTCTTTGTTTATCCCATTTTCGGTTATCTTCTCTTTGTTTATCCCATTTTTGGTTATATTCTTCTCTTTGTTTGATATCTTCTTCTCTTTGTTTATCCCATTTTTGGTTATCTTCTTCTCTTTGTTTATCCCATTTTTGGTTATCTTCTTCTCTCTGTTTGTCTCTTTTCTTTTGGTCTGCTTTTATAATTTCTATTATCTGAGCTATCATAGCTATCTTTTCTGTTTTCTGAGCCTCCATGTTTACCATTTTTCCTTTGTTTTCTGAATCAGTAAGCTTCTCTCTCCATCCACACCATGACCCTACTCCATCTTCTTTGAAATGCCTGTTTCATTCTTTATGCCATTCATTTTGTGTTTTTCTTTTAAACTATTATTTTTTTAACCTTCCTGAACAAATTACATCACTACATCATATGCACTGTTCATATCACAGAATCGTGATCTGCTTATGCCTATGAGTAGGCTAGCTAGATCGGACCTCACAATAGGGTGGCAAATTAACCGGCCTATGAGTAGGCTAGCTGGATAAAGCCTCATAGTTGGATGACAATGTAATAGATGCCTATGATTAGGCTAGCTGGATAAAGCCTCACAGTTGGACGGCAAATGTAACCGGACCCACGTACAACCCTTTTATCACATCAGTTGTAACAATTTTCTGATGAGCATGCTGTAGGAAGGAACTATCAATTGACATTCCTAATGCAGATGTTAATGCCTCCTACAACAATATTTCCTGCTCATCAGAGGATGTAGTACCATAGAGACTGTGAACATCTAAACATTTATATGTTTGGTTTTCCAAACAGCGCCATTAGAGTTCCGTCTCACTACAACCTGACTTGCCAAGGTCTAGTTATGTCAGACGTAGCTCAGAAGGCATGAGATTCTCATGAACCAGTGCTATAATTGGTGAGTGATGCGATAAATAAACAAAACTGAACTGGATAACCAATTTAATTATTACCGATTGGTAGACATTTGAACTCAGCAATTCTTGGTTTGTTTTTGTATTTCTTTATGATTTGATAATTGAGGCATTTATAATTTAGCCAAATATAAAAGTATATTCATACACATAAACTCTGTTTGGCTTGTAGAGCATTTATCATTTAGTAATTAAAGCATTTCTAATTTATATAGTAAATACGTCCAAATAATTTTATAAATAAATTTGCGTGTAGCTATTTCATAACTTCACTTGATAACATATGATAAACATGTCCTAATATTTTACAAAACAAATTCTATGTAATTATTTCATAACTTCACTTTATAACGCATGATAAAGATGTTTTAATATTTTATAACATAATTACCTTCCAGTTTTGCAGTCTAGTTTATTCAAAAGAAGGCGGGTTATTTCATTTATGGAAAGTCATGGCACAGCGTGGAGAGAGTGAAGCCGCCAAATTACCCCATTATTATTATCATTCCTCTAGCAAAGTTTTCTTTTTCCATTTTCACATTTTGCTAAAGCTATATTTTAATATGTCAAAAGAATTAAATAATACACTTTAAAAAAAAGGATTTAATACGTTCGCCTCTCTGTGTAAGACGAGGAGAGGCAAAAAAAAGTTCTTATCTGTGACGACGTGCCTAATTTGAATACTGCCTCAGTTTAACTCAAGTATCTTTTTTCTTTCTTTTTAATGATTGGATAATTAATTTCTTTTTTTATTGAGACAGATAAAAAAAAAAGTAAAATAAGACGATATAACATTTTATTCAAATTCATCAATCTCAAAATTAAAAATATGATTTTTTTTTTAAACAAATCAAAATTTATTGCCTTCCCAATTAGACTGAATCACGCTAGACGTTTTTAAATGGGGGGGGGGGTCTTTTGAATATTTATATGAGGAACAGAATATCTGTTTCAATATATATATATATATGTTTTCTCTATAATCTTTAGATGAAATATAAAAAATCAATCTTCCTTATAATTTGCTTTGTCCATATTGAAAGAGTAAAATATTGATTCTTATATTAACAAGTTAAAAACTGATTTGATAACAATACTTAGCAGGGTGGCCTTTTTGAAATGTGCTCATTCATCAAAAAATAAATATAAAGTCTGCAAAATATAAGTGTACAAAATTCACTTTATTAAAAAAGTTACTTTGTATATTATTGAATAAAAAACGATTTCATGACTTATTACCTTTACTAATTTATATCAATTAAGTTTATAATATAAAAGACATCTATGAACTGTAATACGAGTTTATATACTATAAAGATCACAAGACCATCATTTCTTATGCTCACACAAGCTGTTTACACAGAGCTAACCTCTCCTACAATAGCACTGCCAGTGAAAGCCAGAGTAATCAATAGATGCAAGATGGTTTGTGCATGAAATCCCTGTATAGTGCTTACTCATCCAATATTCCTAGACTAGTTTCTAGCTAGTGGCTTTTATCAGTGAGTAGCCTTGGATCTGAGAGCACTGCACCTAGATCCTAGGATGTAATGCAACCCTCCAGCAGCCTTCAGCTCAAGCTCATTAGCTTCTATAGTTGTATAGATCTGAATTCAGTTTAGCATCATACTTTTTGGTGTCTTTGGTAACTGATTCATTTTGTAGTGAAAGCTTTATAGTAAGCTAATAAAAAATATATTGAAGTGATGAAAGTAATTATATACCTTTAGCTCAATTTTTTATATCAAATATATTTTTGCCTTTATATGCTAATATTAATTTTAATTTTTAAAAATTTGTAGTACTTTTAACATTGTCCTAGAAAGTGGTAACTGAGTCCCATATATACTATTAACACCATTATTATAAATACTAAATAAAATCAAACAGAATAATAAATTGCTCTAAAAATGCAATGAAACTATCATTTTGAAACTATCATTTTTTTCTTGCATTAATACTAAATTAGCAATTTTAAATGAACTGAATCAGCAAATAAAGTTTCTATTAAATGAGTAACATAGTAAAATGCAAGACAAATAGGAAAAGGCCTTTCCAAAAATCACTTACTAGGTGTGAAGGTTTAAGCTATGTACCAGACTTGTTTGCCTTTTTGCTCTAAATAGCTATATAACCCTAATTGAAAATGAAATTTAAATAGAATTTTATCTTTATTTACTGTGTAAATAAAAAAAAAACTAGTGTCAAGCATTGGTGGTTGAGAAGTCAGCACAGTTGCCTTACATGTCCCAGGTTAGCGGTTCGCTTCCTGGCCGATGCTATGACATGTGGAGAAAAAAAAGAAAACTAGTCTACATCAGTTAACTATCTTATATCTATATATCCCTAGTTTACTTTCTTGATAAGGAATCTAACTAATCATTAATCTATATTAGACACTCATCTGAACTAAGCTTTGTCAAATAACCTAATAACAAGGGAAAGACCTTTCACTGTTTGGTAAGCATATAAATGTATTAATTTACCTTTACATTCTATCTAATACTAATACACTATTATTCATGATTAGCTAGGTTTATTTGGTTTGATATCTGACAATTACATTTGCAACAAATTTTATATATAGCTTTATTTGAAAGCAATGACTGTAATCAATCTTATCAAAAAAAAAAAAAAAAAACTGTTTATGTACAATATTTTGAAAGTTTTAATATATCAATACCTATTTTTTCTTTTAATTTTAATTTAAAAGTAATTTTTTTTTTTTTTTTAATATTTTCAAATATTTCAAATTTCAACCTAATTGATAATCGTCACATAGAAAAGAAAAATAATTTCATGTCTTATTTTTTTTACCAAATTTATACGTGTTATGAATTTTAGATATTTTTTTAAAATATTATAAAAGATATTTTTCCAAAATTGTTAAATATTAAATTTAAGTGCTGGCTCTGGCTAAGCATTTATCATAAAGCTTGTAGAGGAATTGGCAATCCTCACTGTTTATAACTTACAAGCTTAAGAGATAGGGTCATGTGATCTATGAATTGATCTATGACTTTTATTGACTATTTATAGTCTCTGCCAAAAAGTCTTATGCAATTTTATATTGCTATGACTACTATTTATATGGCATGGCTGAAGATCTATCAGCCCCATATAGCTATTTGAGTTGGATAGCTGGGTTTGAAGACATGTACATGTCTGAAAATTTCAGATTTTCCACTCAATAGATAACTTTTAGCTAAGTGCTTAGCTTTGGGTTGGTATTTTTAGATCTAGTGTCTGAACCTACCCTAACACCTCTCTGAGGAGTGCCAGCACGAAACCATGGTCAGGGGTTTGGGGAGGGGTTCCTGACAGAGATATTTTAAGTGCTGGCTCTGGCAAGATTTATCATAAAGCTTGTAGAGGAATTGGCAATCCTCACTGTTTATAACTTACAAGCTTAAGAGATAGGGTCATGTGACATGAATTGATCTATGACTTTTATTTTGACTATTTATAAAATACTTGCATGTCTTATTTAAATGAAAATTTTCAGGAGCGGGAGATAAAATTCAAATTTATAATCATGTTAGCTGTTTTTTTATTTTATTATTTTTACTTAAGAAACAAAAAAGGTCATTCTAATGTTTACCTTTATTAATAATTTAACATTGCAGACATTTGAATTATATATATAACCATTAGAAACCAGGCAACACTTAGGACAATCCCAATAACAATCAACAATCTCAAACTATTGTTAAGGCAATATATATGAAAGGCCTTATGAAATTATAATTGAACTGGCCTCTAGCGGCCATGTCCAATAACTTTTTATAGTGAGAAAATGGACCATGGATCCCTTTTTACTATATTTTAGATTCTTTATTCAGAACAATAAGAGCCAAAGTGCAAACTCGCTCTATAAAATTGACACTTAAAAAAAACTGATAAAATTTTAGAGAAGAAATACTTCATTTATTTCTAAAACTCTAATAAACATGTCATATATGTAGCGATATTTTAATATTGAATAAATATATCATATGAAAAAA
The DNA here is from genome assembly GCA_028023455.1 of Epiperipatus broadwayi. Classification (NCBI taxonomy): domain Eukaryota; kingdom Metazoa; phylum Onychophora; class Udeonychophora; order Euonychophora; family Peripatidae; genus Epiperipatus; species Epiperipatus broadwayi. The sequence continues at coordinate 3,828,544 of JAQFVV010000095.1, forward strand.
TTTACCAATTTATTTTAAACAATAAATTATCTGCTTTTTAGCAGCCACTTTCAATAACTAAAGTGTAAATTACTTTTTTTTTAAGATCTGATATTAAGTTTATACTGGATAACTCTAGAATAAAATGATCTAAAATACATTAAAGGTTGTCTTTGTTATTAAACATGCCAGCTAGAGGGCAATTAATTTATTTAAAATAAATAGACTTGCTAAATTTCACATGGCATTATATTATGCAGTATTAAAATAACTATTATCAATCCACTGCAGGATGAAGGTCTCTCCAAGTTCAATCCATCTTCTCCGATCTTTAGCTTCTCCACATCACCCCTGCACACTTTTAGAATTTGGACTTTAATGAAATCTCTACAAACTTAATATCACTTCCTTAAAAAACCAATTGCATTAAAATATCACTATACGTATTGCCACTCATTGCAAGCTAGAGTAATGAATGGATGCTAGAAAGCTTGTGCATAAAATCCCCATCTAGTGCCTCTCGTCCAACATCCACAGACTAGTTTTTGGCTTGTGGCCGTCAGTGAGAAGCCATTGCTGCACCTAGATCTTAGGATCTAATGCAACCCTCCAGTAGCCACCTTTTATCTCTACTTAACTACAAAACTATGAGTCTTAAATTGAAAACACCTTAATATTTTCAATCCAAGCTCATCAGCTTATATTCATATAGGTCTGAACTCAGTTCAGTACCCATACATTTGCATCTTTGGTTCTTTAATAGCCATATCCTATTAGGCAGGATTGGTTTTTAAGCCAATAAACATCAGTTATATGCAAGCATGAGAAATGGTGGTCACGTGATGTTTATTACATTAAAATATAGACTAATTTAAATTTGCTCTCAAACTATTCTGGATAACTATATAAAAGCATTTAAAATACAGTAAGAGGTGAACCATGGCTCATTTTTTACTGTAAAGTTACTTAACATGACTGCTAAAGGAAAGTTTCACATTGTATTCAATACTATTTATCATTATACATACATACATACATACATACATACATACATACATACATACATACATACATACATACATACATACATACATACATACATACATACATACGTAACATACATACGTAACATACATACGTAACATACATACGTAACATACATACGTAACATACATACATAACATAATACATAACATACATACATAACATACATACATAACATACATACATAACATACATACATAACATACATACATACATAACATACATACATAACATACATACATACATACATACATAACATACATAACATACATACATAACATACATACATAACATACATACATAACATACATACATAACATACATACATAACATACATACATACATAACATACATACATAACATACATACATACATAACATACATACATACATAACATACATACATAACATACATACATAACATACATACATACATACATACATACATACATACATACATACATAACATACATACATACATAACATACATACATACATAACATACATACATAACATACATACATAACATACATACATAACATACATACATAACATACATACATACATACATAACATACATACATACATAACATACATACATAACATACATACATACATACATACATACATAACATACATACATAACATACATACATACATACATACATACATACATACATACATACATACATACATACATACATACATACATTACATACATACATTACATACATACATAACCCCCCCCCCCCCCCCCCCCCCCCCCCCCCCCCCCCCCCCCCCCCCCCCCCCCCCCCCCCCCCCCCCCCCCCCCCCCCCCCCCCCCCCCCCCCCCCCCCCCCCCCCCCCCCCCCCCCCCCCCACCCCCCCCCCCCCCCCCCCCCCCCCCCCCCCCCCCCCCCCCCCCCCCCATACATGGCTAAATTAAAATGAGCCAATTAAGTAATGTCATTTAAAGGATAATTTCTTACCTTCTAAATACTGGTGAAATTTAATGGAATACCCTTCAATACCAAACCCAATATGTAAAGCATAAAAATCAATCACTTTCATCCATTTTTCAACTTCCTATATAAATATTCAAATGATTCAATAGCACTACTTAGCATAAATTTAAGACATCAGAGTTGTTTATATAGCCTTATTTAAAACAGAGCTGTTTGGGCCGACATATCAGCTTATACATATTTGAATGTTGAATGCAAAATCCTACTTTCGCTTAAAGTTTCATTAAATATTTACTTAATTAATAAAGCATATTACTAGTTTAAAAACTTTTTCTACTTCCAGATTAGAAAGTACAGCTTAGTAAAAAAAAGTTATAATTCTATTTTGCTGTCAATATGAAAACGGAAACATTATTTATTCGCGAAATAACTCAAAGTTACATAACGTTAACAAAATAGAGCCAAGCATCACTTATTTCTTTCGACATGACTTTATGTAAAAAATTAATTCTAGAAGAGTTCTTGAATATTAAGTACAATTTGTTTTTTCTTAAGGAAAAAGAAATTCTACACACATATTTAACATTTAAACAATTTGTAATATTATAGTTCTGTTATATTAAAAAAAAATAAAAAGTTTTCAGTCAAAAGAAATATAGATAAGTTTAAAAAAAGAGTTGACAATTAATTAACTTAAAATGCCATTGTTTTAATTCTATATATATCCAACTATCTTTTTTTAGAAACTGGACAAGACTAATACGAGATTAAGTATATGTACTTTTTATACGGATCTTATATTACCAAACACCATTGCAAATCCCAAACTTATGGGATACTAGTATGAAATTAACACTTTATGGCGGTACTTTTATTGCTATTTTTATTTCCAATATTGTATGATTTGTATCTTCTATATAAATAAATTAATTTGTCTGTATTCTTTCCAAAATATGTAATATTCAAATAACTATATATTAAAATACAGTAAAATTCACGTAAATTAGTTATTTTATTAGAAGTGCTTTCAACTATACATCTTGTAATCGTTATCAACACTATAACATTATGTCAAGCATTGATGGTCGAGAGGTCAGCGACCGCTGCTCTACACCCTCCCGGCTGATGCTATGACACATGAGGAAAAACAAAAAACTATATAACATTGAATAATCAAAACGAGACATCCTTTCTCAATCATAGTTCTAATTGTTTACCTCTCCCACAATTCTGCTTTACAAGCAGTTGTCCCAGGTTAGCAGGTTGCTTCCAGCTGATGCTATGACACATGAAACTATATAACATTGAATAATCAAAACGAGACACCCTTTCTCAATACCCATAGTTCAATTTAGTTTACTTCTCCCACAATTGTTATTTGCATAATTTTTATATTTTTATAATCAAATTTAAATCCATATTGACAAGATTTGTTATCATCAAATGTAACAGATGAAGGATAACAGATCATGAAGGTTTATTTACATTCTCTCTTTTTTGAATTTATTATATATACTTTTATATAATAGAATTCAAAAAAGAATCAGGAAAGGATGTAAATAAACTTATCATCTGTTATATTTGATCATAATAAATCTTGTCAATACCAAAACTTAAAATAAAGAGGCTATATTGATTTCAAGAAATTGTCAAATGTTAATGAATTAGCAATCATCAAATGTTAAAATAAGAGAATTGTGGGAGAACTAAACTAAATTGAACTATGGATATTGTGAAAGGATGTCTCGTTTTGATTATTCAATGTTATATAGTTGATAACGACTACAAGATGTATAGTCCAAAGTACTTCTAATAAAATAACTATAATTTGTGAATTTTACTATATTTTAATATACATTCATTTGAATATTTCATATATATTTGTTTATGACTATACATCTTCTTATAGCGCTAATGAAAAAGAATCAGGAAAACAATAACAGGTATATATCATAGCCACAACTAGCACACTTCCAAAAAAGCAGAAATGTTTGTATCGCTAAACATCACACCATTCTTTATGCTTACCCAAGCTTTACACAGAGCCTAAACTCTCCATATAGTTAGTGTGAGCCAGAGTCATCAATGGATACAAGGTTTGTACATAAAATCCCTGTGCCTCTGCAGAAATATTTATATCAACATTACTACTACTGAAATAATTTTAAAACTTCTCCAAATCGAAATTGTCATATTAGGGGTGAAAAAAGCAAAGAACAAAAATATAAAAACAGTAGTAGAAATGAAAAAAATTGATAAATTTTGGGTAACTGTAAAAAACTATCGTAAATCCCATTTAAAATTAGTCCACTAACAACATAACAAAGCTTGCAACATTCTACAATGGACAGTTCTGTTATATTCTGAATAGTTGATAGGAGTAACATTTGAGTACGTTTAAACTCATTATAGATAGACAACGTCCATATTTCTCCATTATTATTTCATAAATAATTTCAATAAAAGACAAATAATGCATTTCGTGCTGAACCAGCACTCATCAGTTGGGCCAGGCTATCATATATTCTTATTACATGAAGAGTATTTATACAAAGCAAATTGTCTCTTATTTTCAAGTGTCATAATTTACTCCTCTCCCAACTTTTACGTTAACTTTTTGATAAACACTTATTATTACTATTCATTTATTAAACTAGAGATTTTTTCTAGCACATATATAATCTTTAATCCAAGTTAAAGATTTATATATCTGATTTTCAGCACACACACATGACTATTTACATCTCTTTTTCCCATATTTCTCTTTTTCCATATTTCTCTTTTATTTCATAAATAATTTCATACAAATAAGGATACAATAAAAGACAAATAACCACCAAGATTCATTTCGTGCTGAACCAGTACTCATCATTATCTCTCATATATATATATATATATTTATTTTGAACAAATTGGCTCTTATTTTCAAGCGTCTCAATTTACTCCCCAACTTTTACGTTATCAACTTTTTGATAAACGCGTAATGATTATTGCAGCAATGAATATAATTTAAACTGTTTTACTAGATAAATTAGCATTTTCAGAAGTAGTACTTAGTCACCATTGTAAAATATATTTTGACTGTGTGATCTATTCCGTTTACAAAATGAATATCATGTCAGCTAATAAGCATCTATTTAATCGAATTAAGATCATCTTTCAATTGGACTATACATTTTTTCTTTCCAAGAGGCTTCCGAGTCCTATGCAAATTATTCTAATCTATCAGCTCTGAGAATTAGAATTTCAAAACAACTAAAGCTAAGAAACCTTAGTGTCAAAGTATATGTTCAGAAGTGATCAATAAGTAATCTATTGAAATCATAAAAATAATCCCTGCTTTATATTTAAAATAGATAATGGTAGTGATATAAATAAACCACACCACAATTCATTGTTTTATAAAGAGTTGTGGGTCGTGTAAAAGCCCGAGTTCGAATCCCGCATATATTACATATAAAAATGCAGCTGTTAAGCCTGAACAATGTATTAACTTTAGATTTTAAATTCTACATATTGGCTTAAATTACATTGTATCGGAAATTGCGCGTTTTGGAAGCGATTCAGATACTAGAAGAGTTGCAGCCATAAACTTATTACATTTTTCTAACTTTCATATATATATGACATATAAACACACTAATTAATTTTAGGGTAAAATTGTACATTTCCTATTTAATCGTGATTTTAAAGTGTTAAAATTAGAATTGAGGTGAGTATAATAGTTAACATTATTCAGGAGGAAATTAACCTTCCGACATGAACTATTTCCTCCTGAATAATTACAGATAGATATCGCGCTAAATAAATAATGCTTGCGAGTTGAAAAAAAAATGTAGATTGAAATAATGATTATTAATTATCTACCAAACAGATTATTAAAAAGTAAAATGATTTTATTTTTATTATTGATAAAAATAAAATTGGAAATAGTAAACCAAGTTTATGTAGAATGATAAATGATGTCAAGCAGTTGTCCCGGATTTGCGGGTTCGCTTCCCGGCCGAAGCTTTTAGACACATGAAAAAAAAAAAAAGAATTACACACATCCTACATTAATTTAAACTAAAATAAAGATATATAATTAAATTATGCAGCGTATAAAATTTTTAAAATATTAGAACATAGATTTTTTTTCCCTGTAAATTATACAATTATAAATTGTGTGTATCATTATAAACAAAGATTTGTTTTAAGTAATTATGCTAGTTAAATTTACATTGTAATGAGTTTCAAATTAGAATACAATATTAATAATCGACTACAAAATTTTAATTTAATCTATATAGGTATAAATGTTTCAATAAAAATTAAAAAATTTTTCATTAGCCCATTTCATAGGAGAATGTGTAATATTCATGTAGAAATTCACAATAATTTCGTAATGATAGCAATATAGTAATAATTCAAAATTGATAAAATATTTAGTAATAATTTACTGAAAATAAATATATGACATACAAATTGTAACATACTTGCACGTTATTTCATGTTACATTGTCTTCCACTCTTTATAATGTTTTTTTTTTATTAAAATATTTCGATTTTATTTTGCTAGAATAATCAAAGGTACAAATTATGAGTATATATAACCACATAAACGACTAGACCAATACAATTTTAATCATAAATGTAATCAAAGACTGATCCGTATTTAGTTCAATAGTGAAGCCACACTAGGTTATCAATTGTTAAAGAGATAGAGAAATAAAGATAGATAAAGAGAGATAAATAGAGGGAGATAAAGATAGAGATAAATAGATAGAAATAGAGATAGAGATAAAAAGTAGAGATAGATATATAGAAATAAAGAGATAGAGATAAAAAGATAGAGATAGATAGAGATAAATAGATATAGATAAATTGATAGATAAAGATAGAAATAGATAGAAAAATAAAGATAGAGATAAAGAGTTAAAGATAGAGATAAAGAGAGATAAGAGATAAAGAGAGAGTTAAAGATAGAGTTAAAGAGAGAGAGATATAGATAGAGATAAAGAGAGAAAAATAAAGATAGAGATAAAGATAGAGAGATAAAGATAAAGATAGAGATAAAGATAGCGATAAAGATAAAGATAGCGATAGATATACAGATAAAGATAGAGATAGAGAAAGATAGAGATAGAGAAAGATAGAGAAAGATAGAGATAGAGAAAGATAGAGATAGAGAAAGATAGAGATAGAGATAGAGATAAAGATAGAGATAAAGATAGAGATAGAGATATAGATATAATATAGAGATAAAGATATATAGAGAAAGAGATAGAGAAAGAGATAGAGATAGAGAGAGAAAGAGATAGAGATAAAGAGATAGAGATCGATAGAGATAGACAGACAAAGAGATAAAAAGATAGAGAGATAGAGATAGAGAGAAAAAGAAAGAGATAAAGAAAGAGAAAAAGAGAAAGATAGAGAAAGAAATAGATAGAGATAGATAGAGCTAGAGATAAAGAGATAGTTATAAAGATATGGGGATGGGGATGTTTTATATTTTGTATTTTGAATTTATTATGCCAGCTTGTGAGAAAACAAGTTAATTATGTTATAATATTATAGTCAAATAGCAGAGCAGAAATCTGCTTTTCTAATTAATTCTAAATGTTATTGTAATTTAAATATTAGACCTAGTTCTAAAATTATAAAATGTGATACAAGATTAAATCTTGTTCTATAAAATAAACTTAAATAACCATCCCCAACATAAACATGATTGTTTGTAATATGTTACAAAGCACTTATGACCAAGTATTCACCTGTTATTTTAATGTTTGTGGAAAGTTTACATCCAAGTAAATGTAATGAGAGGGGGATTCTCAATCCTAGGTAGATTCACATTTCTATCAGTTAATTTAAGTTATATATAGGTAATAATTAAATTATTCTGATATTAAAAGTTTTAGACATGTTATACAGGCTTCTTCGTTACATTTATATGTATTGTGCTTCATCCCACCAGGTGTATCAGAAAGCAGAACCCCATTTTATTAGATCCGTGTGCAGTAGCTCTGCATGGGATCACTCTGGAGACAGCCGACTGGATTATTCTTTGTTCAGTGAAACGATTCTGCTAAAGATGCAGAAAGAAATTGGTCACCATACTTCAATAATAATATGAAGTATCTTTTAGGATCTGACACTGGATCACAGTACCACTCTTATTCCTTGTTCTAAATAAAACCTATGAATACCCTAGTCGTAATGTTCGGATTTTACTAAAGTCCTCTCCCACACACATTTCCTTGCTCTGCATAAGCAGATTAATTACTTTTTATTAATGTTTAATAATCCTGTAAATTTATAATAAAACCAATATTTGATATACCTATAGCACTATTTAAATCATATTTCCATAATGTAATCCAGTTATTGGCATATAAATCAGCCCACACTAAAATAACACCCATGAATATTATATATATATATGATAAACAAAAATGCAAGTTAAAAAACTTGCTAACGCTTGTATTTATGTCCACAGATGGCGTTCTACCAAAAACGGGCGTCTTTCTTGCAATGATATAGATTGCAGAGGCTTCTACTATGTGGTGATGCTGAACTGAGATCAGACCCATATAGATATCTGGTTTGCTATGCTGAGTTTGAAGACATTACGTGTCTAAAAAATTCACGCTTGCAAGCTGAATAGAAATTGTTTCATAAACACTCAGAGTTTGTATTTAGATCTAGTTTCTTTATTCCTGACTTTCACTGACGATAGCAAATAGCTTGAAATCATGATCTGAAAGTGGAATTATAGTTAGAGATAGTGAATACTAACTACTCTGACGTTTATGTAAACAAAACATACGCTTGATGGGCGTTTTTGGTAGAACGCCATCTGTGGACATAAATACAAGCGTTAGCAAGTTTTTTAACTTGCATTTTTGTTTATCATAAATGTACCTTTGAGGTCTTTCTTGCAATGATATAGATTGCAGAGGCTTCTACTATGTGGTGATGCTGAACTGAGATCAGACCCATATAGCTATCTGGTTTGCTATGCTGAGTTTGAAGACATTACATGTCTAAAAAATTCACGCTTGCAAGCTGAATAGAAATTGTTTCATAAACGCTCAGAGTTTGTATTTAGATCTAGTTTCTTTATTCCTGTCTTTCACTGACGATAGCAAATAGCTTGAAATCATGATCTGAAAGTGGAATTATAGTTAGAGATAGTGAATACTTACTACTCTGACGTTTATGTAAACAAAACATACGCTTGATGGGCGTTTTTGGTAGAACGCCATCTGTGGACATAAATACAAGCGTTAGCAAGTTTTTTAACTTGCATTTTTGTTTATCATAAATGTACCTTTGAGGTCTTTCTTGCAATGATATAGATTGCAGAGGCTTCTACTATGTGGTGATGCTGAACTGAGATCAGACCCATATAGCTATCTGGTTTGCTATGCTGAGTTTGAAGACATTACGTGTCTAAAAAATTCACGCTTGCAAGCTGAATAGAAATCGTTTCATAAATGCTCAGAGTTTGTATTTAGATCTAGTTTCTTTATTCCTGTCTTTCACTGACGATAGCAAATAGCTTGAAATCATGATCTGAAAGTGGAATTATAGTTAGAGATAGTGAATACTAACTACTCTGATGTTTATGTAAACAAAACATACGCTTGATGGGCATTTTTGGTAGAACGCCATCTGTGGACATATATATATATATATATATATATATGAGTTCTTATGCATATAATAAATGTAAAAAGGCTAATGATAATCAATGAAGAATTATTGTAATCAAATTACTAATGCTTTATTTTATTTACATTAGTAAATTAGAAATATATAGACTAAAGCCTTGGAATCATTGTTTCCTTTAATAAATATATCTTGATTAAACAAATTATGCTTACTATGATTTGCTAATCTTATATGTAAATAACATGAAAGATCACGATTTTTCGATATGCTAAAATTTGGTAATTATTATGCTAAGGGTTTCACTGTAGTGCCCATGTCAAAAGTGTTTCTCTGCTTTACGATACCAGCCAAAAAGGATAAAAATAGGTTGGGTATCATCAGGATTGTTGCTCATAAGTTGGTAGATCTGGAGAATGGGAAAATAGGGCAAGTGTTCCTGACCTGTGTATCTCTCACATGATTGGACTTGAGGTACATTTCCCCAGAGTTTGGCACATCAACAAGATCATAAGTCTTCATACCTGAGGGGTGAGTGTTTAGTATCAGCCTGCACTAAAATAACATCCATGAATAATACTATTATGTATAATTTTTCCTGGGTTTGAACATCCAATTCATGTGGCCTTTGAATATTGTACACACCCCAAATTAGTCATTATTATCTACATGTGTATAATCTTTTTTTCCTTTTTTCCATTATAGAAGTCATGCATATCGTGCATGAGTAAATTTTTTTTCTCTCACAAATGTTTTAAATATGCACATATAATTTTCTCAGGCTTGTGAAAACAATGGCAGTTAAAATACTTTCCACACCCTTAATGAAATATAAAAATTTTGTGTTTCAAATAATAATGACAAAATTGATTGTATTATAAACCTGACACTTGCGGTACAGCCTTCATAAAAAGATATGTAGGAGTATATAAAATATAATGTAAAGGATATAAAGTGTAATAACAGTTTTATCCTATTGGCATGGTGCCCATACATAAATAAAAAATTTGCCAACAGGTGGTAGATTGAATAAAAGAAAATGTGAGAAACGATTCAAATTTAAAAAATGAGTTATAGTTTTCTTCCAAGAATTTATGTACTACGTTTAAATAAACGAATTGTTAAGTATGTTTCAGGTACAGAAGAACAACCAAGACTGGGAAGAAAAGACAAAAGAAAGGTTAGATAAATAGGAATAGAAAAATATTTTGATATATAAAATGTTGAATTAAGAATAGTTGAAAAAAAAGTCGGGTATGGTAGCATAATGGAATAAAATAAACACGTACAGATTGGGTTATGGGAAATGAGAAGTAGGAGATGACTGGGAGAAGGTGTGTCACTCCATAGAAAAAAAGAGAGAGAAATCATAGAATTAATAATGTATTTTGTTTTCAGAATAAAAGAAAAAAAACAATGGATTATTAGATCACAAAAAAGTGGAGGTGCCAATTTTTTATGGGAATCAGGAGAAAACCCACGGGAACATAGTGAAAGTCTAAAAGAACTCTTTTTTCACCCACCTGATCATGATGAACAATAGCCATACAGAAGAACAACCAAGACTGGGAAGAAAAGACAATGTTGAATTAAGAATAGTTGAAAAAAAAGTCGGGCATGGTAGCATAATGGAATAAAATAAACACATACAGATTGGGTTATGGGAAATGAGAAGTAGGAGATGACTGGGAGAAGGTGTGTCACTCCATAGAAAAAAAAAGAGAGAAATCATAGAATTAATAATGTATTTTGTTTTCAGAATAAAAGAAAAAAAAACAATAAATTATCAGATCACAAAAAGTGGAGGTGCCAATTTTTTATGGGAATCAGGAGAAAACCCACAGGAACATAGTGAAAGTCTAAAAGAACTCTTTTTTCACCCATCCGTCCATGATGAACAAATAATAGCCATTATTGAAAGCAGACCGCCCATGGCATTCTCTAAAAATAAAACACATGCCTTAAAGGAGTCCAAGGTGGCAATATTAAAGCAGTGGAGTGGAGTGAGGAGGGATATAAAGAAAATGGTAAAGAAGCATACACAATTCTTCCTGCCCCAAGTGGTACTGATGCACATAAATTATTAGATATAATATGCCACCAAGGCTGCAAAACTTGATGTTGAGCAGCCAGATGACCAACATAGATGATTCAATTCCTTACCTCCATAGATTATGGATATATTCACCCTGAAATACCCAAGAAGGTAAACAAAGTTGAGGAGGAATATCATCTCAGAAGATAAATGCACATCATATAGAACAAGATATGGGCACTAATCTCAAAAAGGGCACCATTCAGGCTAATGTCATAAATCCGTGACCATGATTATTCATGGAGAGGACCCGGTAGAAAAAAGGGAAGCCAATATATCCTACCAATCCTTAAAGTAACCATAAAAGGTAGAATCATGCTTGCATTAGTTGACTGTGGGAGCCAAGGGTCTGTAGTATCTAAAGGGTAGATGCAGAAACTCAACAAAGAATGCATGCAATTTTTGATGCATCCTATTCACCTAATAATGGTGAACGGAAAAAAGACAATAAGTGACAAGGATCGGGTCTGGTTAGAAATCGAATTTAACCAAAAGCTAATTGGACACACCTTCCTAATTGCTCCAAGATTGATCTATAACATGGTGTTGGGGTCCGACTTTTTGACTCAAAATGGTGTTACTTACAAGATGAGCCCTTCTGATATAAACTATGAGGTCATCAACCAGTGACACAATTAGCTGCTTCATCCAACCTAGACCCAGAGATCATTGCAACCAAAGTCCAAAATCAGCTCTCAAGTAACCTGGAAACTAACTTACAGTAAAGGTTTTGGAGGACCAAATACAAGTTTTTTCTAACACCTCAGGAAAGATACATGAGCTATAGACATCAGATATGTGCAAAGGAAGAATCATATGCACAAGCTTTTACCCAATTTCATTTCAATACCAAGGAGATTGAATGGCAAATCAACCACAAATGGAGTGAGATATCATTTAAGAATGGCCATATAACAACCCTTTGGTGGTCATCAAAAAAGAGATATGGGTTTGTGTTTAGATGTGCAGTGGCTCAATAGCATGATGATACTAGAGAGATAATTTTTGTCCAACTTGTGAAAAAATTTGTGAAAAAAGTTTTTCCATAATCGATCTTGCAGTCTGTTACTGGCAAATGGTCCTGCTGACCAAAAATATACAGCTTTCCAGTATAATAGACAAACCCACATGTTCAAGAGGGTCCCATTTGGGTTTAGTAATAATGGAACAGAGATGCCTGAAACAAGCACTGTCAGAGAATATGCGGACAGGTCTCCTCATCTACAAATTTGTTTATTGATATCATTGATTAAAATAAAGTAGTTTATTGCAGTCAAAAATGTCACCAATTTACAGAAGTGGTCCAAATGCATTTATCCTGGAGGTTAAGTCTGGAGTTTATGGATCAGACATGCTGAACAAAAGATCTCCTGGAGGACACTCATACCTAAAAGGCTTAGGAACCAATTGATTGAATATGTATATTGCCTTTATGTACTCAAATATCTTATCTGTTCTCAGAACCTGCCACATATGTTCACAAAGCAGTAAATAAAAATTTAGTCTTGCAACCATTTAAATCCTGCGAATGAAAACAGTTAATTTTGTTTTTGTTGTTCAAGTCTTTGTGACAAAAAAAGAAAGATGAAAGCAGGATATTGAAATTAATAAAATGATTAACTTTATTAAAATAAGATCCTTGTGAGCAAGTTATTTAAACCATCTGTTTTGACTGCATGTCAGCAGGAACCACAGAGTATTGGTGAAACAATGTTATCAATTAGATCAATTGGACACTAAATGAGTCCACGGGGTTTACACCAATTAGGTTACATTTTAGTCAGAATTATCCTACAATTACTAAGGCCCCAACTTACCACCATTCGAGGTAATATTAATAAAGAGTGATAGGGGAAATGCTAGGATAAGATTAAAACACATGGCTGAATGAGTAGGGTGTGGGAACCAGCAACCATGCCAATTTGACTCTGGTGACTTGGTTTTTGTCAGTAATCCAACCCAGCATCAGCATAAAAGTATTTTCCTATAAATGGTCCCCCCTTCACTATACAAAAGAAAAGTGATCGAGAGTGGATAGAAGTGATCAGAACAAATATTAACCTTTTTCTCTTATAGAAACATAATACTAGTCTTATTATCAAGAAATTACAATGTTTTGTTTTCATGGTTCTAAAATATTGTAATCACAAAATGAAATTTAATTTGTATAATGTTCCAAAACAAATAAGACTTTTAGCATTATAAAAAAGTTTGCATTTTTAAAAACAATTGCAACCACTCTAAGGAAAAAAAATGATTGTTCAAATATAATATTTACAAAAATTATTTGTTTATTAACATTTGTTTACATTTTTCTCTGGGTAGCATTTAACTGAAGTTATATAATTATACCATATGGTTCATGGCTACATGGTACCTTTTACTAAATATTTCTTGATTTTAATGTAGGTGATGTTTTCTGTCAATACATATGAAATAGAAAGTGACAACTAAGTTGACTTATTTTTATTAGTTTTTAAATTGGAAAGTTGATTGCTAATCATCTACCATTCTGATAAATTTATTTGTTCACATTTTCAATTTTCAGTTTAATATTAAATCATTATTTATCAGAATAATAAATTTGACTATTATATTTTTGTTTAGATATTAAATAAGTTTTTAAAAAATGACATTTGATTTTCAGAATTATTTTAAAATTAGATTTTAATCAAATTTTAGGTGGAGCAGATTCAATTTGTAAAATGAAATTTTTGATGTTTGTTTTAAAAATCTAAACAAATTATTTTAATATCTAGTAAATCTATCAACTTTTTTTGGTAATTTCTGTAAAAAATATGCAATATATTTTTGATTTTTAATAATTATTCCACAATTACAATATAGAAATAATCATAAACTTTCCAAAGTTTTTAGACTATAATATTTTCTAAATAATATCACAAAGTTCAAAATCATCAAATATACAATGACTAGGCAGCAGCATGTGGTTTCAGATACTTTGAACTTCCTGTTTATTCAATTATCCTGACATCTTTTGAATTTTTTTAAAATTAAAATATTAGAAATAGATATATACATGAAGAGAATAAAACATGCAAACTAAAAATTTGGATTTTATTTTTAAGGTTAATTTCATATTTTAAATAAAAAAAATTAATTGAAATTGGAAGATTTGGTGAATCTTTTTAGTTATATTCCAAACCATATTTTCTTTTTACTTTTGTCTTAAGATAAAAGCAAAAATTAAAAATTGTTTTTGAAATTAACATTTAAATGTATTATCATGTAGTAATTAGATTATTCAAGCTCACTTTAGATGGCACTTGAATAGAGGTCCATTATTTATATATGGATAAAGCTATGGAAATAATGTTACAATTTTATATATTAGTTATAAGCATGTCTATAATTTTTAATTCAGTACAAATAATTTTTGGAAGAATTTTGTTATAGAATATTTATATACATTTTGCTATCAGATTATTTAACACATCATTTTTTTAATTCCATAAAATATTTAAAAATTATACATATATTACTTTTTAAATTATTTTTATGTAAAACCAGCACTGGTTATGCAAGCAGTTGTAATTTATCTCAATGACTGGAGTCTATTTTAATCAGTTGGAAATACAAGAGAATGTTCATTGTGCCGATGAAAGTACATTTTATTTGCATAAATACTTATATCCGTCATAAAAATAGAAACAAATATTTTTCACTTCTTTATTGTAAAATTATTAAATATGTGCTTCTTAATAAATAGTAAGGGTAAATTTACATTTGAATTTGAATATTAGACCTCTCCAGAAGAAATTTAGTTAACTAAAAATGTCAAACAAGAAATATTTTATTTTTTTGTACCAATAAAGGTTTTATATTAATACTAGCTGTACTGTACCCACAGCTTTGCTGGCATTATTAGATTAAAAGAATTAATTAAAATATATTCAAATATTTACAAAAAATAATATTCAAGATATCGACAGCAGGTAACAACTTTTTATAATTCTCAACTACATTTTTGTTTTACTAATGTGAACAAAGCATATAGTATATAAAATGTATAATTTTAATTATACATATAATTGAAATCAATCAACACATATACAACGTCAACCTTTATAAAATAAAAACAATGCATAATGGTAGCTGAAATAATTATAAAATATAATGGTACTTGTGATAAATGTAATTTCAAGGGCCTATACTGAAGATGTTAGTTATTAAATTAAACAATAAATCGATTGCTAAATTAAGAAAAAGGAATAAATTCTAATAAATTGTTTTTTGGCAGCACTTCTTTGGTTAATTTTCATAACGATAAAAATTGAGATCTTCCTGTCTCATAGTGTAATGTTCATTAAGTAGATAATCTCTAAATCTAATGAAAGACTAATAAAAATTAATATTCCATTCACAACTATTTGTTAGATGAATTTGTAAAGATGAAATTTTTTTGTTCTTAATAAACAAAATGGGAAAATCATCAACATCACCAACCAATAAAACATGGAGATTACATTCATTTGACGATTCCCCCCCTCCTTTATTGGATTTCTTAACAGTTTAGTTTACTGATTTTTATATTAAATCATTATGATTTACATTTCAGGATGAGCATCTTCCAGTTTATTTTCATTGATCAATAGTATCTTCACATCAAACCCACAAACTTTTTTATTTCATTCATCAATTTTGCATATAAAGAAATATAACCTTGCTTCAATATTAAGAGATATAAGTTTTATGCTTGTTGAAATAAAAATTATAATACTAATAGTCAATTGCATATTAAATGAGTAAGAAATGTGTGACTAATGGTAGCAGTGATGATAAAACAATCATTTAAGGTTTTCATTGTGGTTTATTTAATCATGGGATATTTAATATTCCTGAAAATGACTTGCATGTAATAGATTTCAATGCATTAACATTTATATAAAACAAAAAAATGTGAATAAAAAATACAAGATTAAAAATACTGCTGATAAAGAAACAAGTTTTTAACAAGTGAGGGAAATAAATCAGAATTGATAAAAAATATATATAATGCAAATAAAAATCCCAATAAAGATAAATATAATGGTAATAACTATTATATAGTCTTTCAATCTGCAAACGTATTTTGGGTTAATTCTTTAACCCTTAATCGCCTTTAAATTCAAAATATATAACGAAAGCAAGAGTCATCACAACTCAAATCCCATGAACCCCAAATGTTAACATCAGCATCTAGTCTATTAGCTATATTCATTTTATTTCTATTGTAACTGAAAAGTCCACCCGGATCATAATGCAGAATTAATGAAATAACACATAGCTGTTGTAGTATAATCCGGTCACGGCCAGGGCGCACCGTGAAGACCCATCATAGCAGTACATAGATACATTAAATTACCCAAAATAGATTGGGTGACTATTAGCTAATTATCATTCTCACTAATGACTATCTTAAAAACTACACTTACTCTAATTTACTAATTTTATATACACGCGAGACCTGATGTCTGACTCTGAACAAGATGGTATGATCTATAAAACTAATAAAGATTTCTTCCAGGATTAAATGTATGATCCATTACATCAATACTATTGCATGGTGAATATAGGCCATTTAACAAGATATTAAAAATAAACAAACTTTAGGTTCATCATTAATTAAAATTTCTAATTAAATCAACAGCAATGAGACATTGTAATATGTAAATCATAAATTATATTAGAAAATAGGTTCAATAATCATACTGGCTATCAAGCTTATTTATTAATTTAGGTCCTAATATCATGAACCCAATAGAAATAAATTTTGAATTATATTCTAGAATCAACAAAGCAAAGTGGAGGTGATGTATGAGATAAATGGGATTTTATTACACCTAGTACATCGCTAACTACCCAAGAACAAAATAATTAAAATATCTTACAATTTCAGTAAACCCTGGATGCATCATCAGGGACATGTGCTATACCATATGGTCTATTTAATATATTGGATTTTCTGGTTTTTATGCGAGACAAATAGCAATGATATGGTCAGGTTAAATTATAAAATTAACATTTATTTACAACTCCATCAATACTAAAATAATTAATACAATGTTCACAAAAATTAAATAAGTAAAATAAAAGACCATCACATATACTTAATTACTATACAAAATAATGTACATGAATTGCAAATAAGCACAAGATTTTCTCACAAATGGGTTTGATTTCAGTACCTTATGAGAGGATGAGTTCAACCACCTAGTCAATAACTTCTCTAATATGTCAATATGAGAACCAATGTACTATACCCCATTTATAAAATCATTGGTATTGATAAACCTGCGCAAGTTGGCCACAATTGAGATAATAAATGGAAGAGCAAATTTAAACCTCAACTCAGCTGGGAATATATAATTGGTCTGTAATAAATTAGGAAAATGATTCAACTTAAAGATCGAGGGAAACAATGCAAGCACCATAATGTATGGAGACTGCTCAAACATAATTTATATAACAAAAACAATGAAATTTCTATGGATATATTCATCCATACAAAGAAATAAAGGATTAAGTGACCTGTGGATTTCTTTATTATCAGGCAACAAGTAACCACCAGAGCAGAAACGAATATAAATATAAAAAATGGCAAATGATTCTGCAGATTAGACCACCAGCACAGAATACCACACAATGTTATAAAAGTGTTTAAAGTGGCCCTCATCAATAAATCTACTAATTTAGGAGACACATGCAATCCTAGAGTGAATTAGTTCATAAAATGAAATAAATACTGCAGTATAGTAAACAACTAAGATAATAACCAACTCTGCCTTAAAGCATAGGTGAAATAATACATAGTAAATATGAGTATAGACACAGAACCATGGAGACATACAGGATTAAGCCATGTGATGTTGATGCATGTTATAGATTTATTAAATAATCATTAAAGCGTTATGCAAGCACTGTTCCCTAATAATTGACTCTCTGCAATCCCTATATCTTATATTCAATCCCATGAATTTAAATTAAATAATTATTTTAGGCACACTAGAATATATATGCTATGAACTTCACATGTATAAGATAAGTGAAACACAGGCTTAATATATACCATGTATAAGATAGTATAAAAATATAAATCAAATAAAATACTAGTTCAAATAACTACTAAATTAAAATACATAATACTTTAAATATATTGACTATTCATCAATAAAATCAATATAGCACATTCTCTTAATACTTAATGTACAACATACAAATGAAAGTCTTCAATTACAACATATAGAAATGAGTTTGATTATATTCCTCTTCGTTTACACTCTTAATGAATATTCCATAATTGATTCATTCGTGGGCTCTCTGAAGTGAGATATTTTTAACTTGATTATATTTAAGTGTTACTCCATAGTTAAAATATTTTCATTACCTTTCACTTATTTAGTCAGTGTTGAAGACTAAGGATGATTATCTGAGCAAACAAATATCTTACAATTGCTATGAGTTATTTTCTTTCAGCAACTATATTATAATTTTAATAAGATAACTCATATAGCATAAATGTTAATAAAGCATTGCACTCTACACATAACATATATAGTATAACTAGATGTGTTAAAATCATAAAAGTAAAACATCCAAAGTTAATATAGTATTACACTCTGCACATATATAGCACAATCATGAAAATAAAATATATCACAGGTTAATATGATCTGTAAACAATGAAGAATATTTTCAAGAAGACTGACCATTAAAATTGTTATTCATGTTGTCATTGTTGGTAATGACAGACGGCAGTTTAGATTCTCAGCTGGCGGATTCAAAACAGATGTTTAAATTTAGCTACACATTGTTATTAGCACTTATCACAAATTTGAATTATATAAGGTTTTTAGTTTAGTTTCTTTCTTTGTCCTTAATTTTTTTAAAGGATTAGCTCTTGTTTTCATTATATGTTTAACAGCAAAAAAATTCTGCTCTTTACAAACTTGCTGCTTCTTTTTTCTTGTAAAAAAAATCTCTGAACATTCTTTTTATCCAATTATATTTCTCATATATTTGTTAAAATGAAAGACAAAAGAAAAAAATGCATTTATCATATTTATCAACCAGTTCAAAATAAATTAAATCATTTTAATTAAACTAAACCTATTCTTTAGTGTATTTGTTAAAGAAAAAAACAAATTATTTTTTTAGGTTAAACACAGCCTATCCAACTCAGTGATTGGAAAAGCAAAACTAAAATATGAAAAATATATACAATAAGCAAAGAAAAAAAAAATGAAATTACATATCGAGTTAATTTGAATACAAGTGTATATACATAAGTAGTAGCTATAATAGTCAAATTATCTAGACCAGTGGTCTTCAACCTTTTCATGCCTGCAGACCAGTAAAAATAAGGATAAGGTTTTGTGGCCTGGCAAAAATAAGAATAAGGTTTCGCAGACCGTCAGAAGTCTATAGATAAATTTTCTTAAAGATGTAAACTGCTTAGCCTTAGATGAGCATAATTGATATAACTGATCAAAACAATGTTAAATATACTAGATGAAATTATGTATATATGGAGTTTGTATAATAAATTTTTTAATTTTAATTTTTTTAGATAAGTAAAAAATTTAATTCTACCCCCCCCCCCCAATAAACATATGTGATAACTAAAAAAACAAATTAATTTATGTATGATTGATTAGATTGTTTTCTTTCCATTTCTTTTTTTTTAATTGGGTAAAAATGAGATGAAAAAATAAATAAAAATTGTTTATATTAATTAAAAGTTTATTATTATTTTGTTATTACAAACTTTCCTGTGGCCCGGCACTGGTCCGCGGACCAAGGGTTGAAGATCATTGATCTAGAAGACAGAAATTTTAAATTAATTCCCTCAAGCTATATATTTGTATCAAAATGTAAGGTTATACTGTTTATTAAAATTGCCTTTTTCTTTTATTATAGTTTCAAGATGATCCAAAAAAACTGAAGCAGTTATTAAATCACTATAATTTTTACTTTGCACCTGGATTCACCTATATGTGATAACATATTGACAAAAAAGTGATATACACATTTTTTCTGGACAAGTATGACATTTGTAGAATTATTCACTACTGTTATTAATGGTATTTGTAACACAAAATGAAATGTTAGTCTTGCGTTGTTAGCCGAGAGATATCGCAGCCGCCATGCAAGCAAGTAGTTGGTTGCAGACGGTTGTGGGTTCGCGTCCCGGCCGATGCTATGACACATGGAAAAAAAAAATGAAATGTTAAGCATAGCCTTATATATCCTTAAGGAATAGATATCCATTTTTTCTCTTTTAAATTGACAATATATTGTTAATCTGATAACTAACTTCAGGTAAAGACAATTTTTCATTATAAAATAAAAGATCTAAAACATGGCATCTTATCCGTAATTATATCTATACATTACCAAAATCATATTTTCCTTTATTTTTGCTATATCTTATAAAAATCCAATTTATCCAAATCCCTTTGAAATGTTGCATATACATTATTGCCAAAGTATGATGCATAGAACATAAAATGTTTCCAGATAAATAAACCTAATTAAAGTTTATCTTGCCAGATATTGATTTCTCGTTTTTATGTTTTTATTAATGATAATTCATGCACATAATTATCAAAATACACAAGTCATACTTATAATCAATTAATTACAGAATTTAATGATTCTAGCAATAAATTACTACTAACTTATCAAAGCTGAAAGTCAAATCTGATTATCAACTATGAAAGTACAATTAATCTAGCTATTTGCATAAGAATATCATAGAAATATTTCTAATACTAATTTACATTTTTATTTTGTGATGTATAAATTAACTTGGACGATGTAATTCTTTCATCATTAAAAATCTTTACTTGCTAATTTTTAAATAAACCACGATGGTATCCCATTTTTTGATAAATGTAGTTTCAAGGGTCTATAATCTATTGAAGATGTTTAGTTGTTAAAACAAAATTAATAAATCGATAGTTAAATTTTAAAAAATGGAACAAATCCTAATTCCGAATTTCTTTTTGTCAGCAGTTTTTTTTGTTTCTTAAATGATCATGGTAATAAAAATTTGAGACTTTCCTGTCACAGAACTTGATGTAATGGATTATTTCTAAAGGTCTAGGCCTCCTGAAAAATATGCGTTAATGGTGACAATATAATTGCATGCTGCCGAATGTAAATATTGTATGTTTTTTATTTTGCTCTTTAAGTTAATCCAAAAATAAATGCAACTATTGCAATTCATTTTCCCATAAAATAACAATAATAAAAAATAAAATGTAATTTATTAAATACAACTTTCCAAGCAGGCATTTTTTGAAAATATTTTTTGGGGTCCCTAAAACTGTAATATATCTAAACTAGACTGCCATCTTGGTTTTCTTGATAACTCAATTACCTTTTTTTTCTCCCTAACTATTAAAAAAGTTTATTACTCGATTGGAACATTTTAAATGACTTTTGGAATCCTGCACTGAAACTAAACTGACTGATACGATATATCCTGACAAACTTGCCTTTAGAACAGTGGTAGAATTTGAAAGCTAAAGATTTTTGAATCACAGCCCAAACTCATATTTAACATTAAAGGATGTATTTCAACCATTGACTTTTTTAAAGATCTGAACAGTTTTGTGCAGCCATAGAAAGATGAGACTAACCTAAAAATTTAGGTTGCAGATCACTTCCTACTTGGAATTTTTATAGATGTGGCTTAATTCAATAAACATAACCTGTCTTCATTCACTTATAAGAGCAGTTGCTACATTATTATAACTGAAGGAAATTGCTGAAAATAATTCATCTTCATTTTGGCTAACGAAATTAATTCTTGTTTATTTTCCATCTGTGCTCATTTTTTTTTTTTTTTATCAAATCCTGGCTAGAGTCCATCATTGGTTACATTTATAGTCAATAAATGAATATATGTAGGAAGTGTAAAATAAAACTGAAAAAATACCATTTTTAAATCACAATATGTAATGCACTAAACTGAAAGAATGTTTTACGTACTCGATTGGATCTGATATCTCTATGGGTTTAATTTATATATAGATTATTGCTATACATACATTTATAAATTTAGTAGTTTTTAAGGTTATAATTTATATTTTAAATAATAAATTGTTATTTACTTTAAGGTTTCAAAAATGATAATATTAAACAAATTCTTGAGTAGCGAGACAGAACTTTAAATTAATGAATTGTACATTTTATTCCAGCATTTGATCAAAATCGCTAACGATTATGTCAAACCGTAAATCATTTACAATCCGCCGTCGATTAGCGTTTTCTTTTAATTGATAGCAGCAAACATTGTAATGTATCTCACCCTAATCCAGTTTCTAAATATTTCGACTCTCTTTCTAGGTCTTCCAAACTGTCATAATAGTGGTTTTTTTCATTTAAGATAATAAAAAAGGCTTTTTTTTTAAAAGAGAAAAAATAATTTCTTCACGTCATCGTCTTAAACTAAATCAACCTAAACTACAACACTTTTTTCTTGTAAAAAAGAATTGAAAACAAATTTCTTATAATAAAAATATATATCTATTTTATTGACTGAACTATATACCGGTATTTAAAATTTAGCGTAACCCTCCCTCCCCCGAATTTATTAATCGTTGTTGCTTACATGTAATTTTGTTATATTTATGCTGCAGTGTCTATTACCAGAGTTTGAACACAGTCCAGATAAAACTTCAGATTTTAATCAATTTAATATTTTATACATATATAAATGAACATAGTGAAATTAAGTTACTATCTAATGTCAAGCGTTGTTAGCCGAGAGGTCATCGTATCCGCCTTGCAGGCAAGTAGTTGGTTACAGACGGTTGTAGGTTCGCATCTAATACTGTAAATGGGTATTCAGCTTTTTCAATTTAAAAAATAAAATAAAGATAAAAACTTTTATTCTCATCAACTAATGACTGAAAAATAAGACGAGATAGATCATCTCTTGCTATGTATTCAGAGAAATCATTGGTATATGTAGTTTTACACAGAAATTTATGACAACTCAGCGATATTTAAGTGGATATTTGCAAGCAATAACCTAAACTGAAATAATAGTCAATACATTTTATAGAACATTTTTATATGTAATACAAGACTATAGATATATGTCATTAGATTGCAAGCTTTAAAAATTGTAATACATTTCCAGGATCACATTTTGGGTTCTCACAGCTTTTTCACTTGAATTATTATAATTTACACATATTTCATAAAATAGTTGCTCTTCATCGCATTGATGCATCAATTTTCATTCCGATCCCAATCGGTTTGTTATTCCTTGAATGCCATTCACCTGATAGGTTACTTGTTTAATCCATTTTCGAGAATAAATATAATTCCAAGTTTATTTTTTGATCAACTTTCTACGTTATTTTTCATTTTCTATGAAAACACAAATCACATTACCAACTTCGTAAATAAATACCTTTAATGATTATCATTAACTATTTAGTCAACTAGATTTTCTATAACTCGGATACAAACTTTTAACCTCAGTTAAATAATATATCTGGCTTTTTTACATTTAAACAGTTATTACACATGGAAAAGATAATATGGATATCTTTATATATATATATTAAACAATCTTCACACCTAACGTTCTTTTCAAATCCTATGAATAAAAATACAATAACAAAAATCCCCCCCCCCCCCAGATGTATTCTGTTTATATAGAGTGGATGGTGTCAAAGTTGTTAGTAGAGTAAATCAAAATGTTACAATTATTGATATACAATAGATATAAAAGATGTCGATCTGAGCCCACTGATGAGTGCTAGTTCAGCATGAAATGCATCCTGTATTTTTATGATTTAAAAAGAATGTGGGTGTGAATTGATAAAGTTAATAGTAGAACCAAGTCCAATGTATTGCATTTGGCAATTAAAAAATAAGATATTAGTCATAAGACTATCACTTTATTACTACTATATACTAGTACAAAATAAGACCAAATTATGTTGTTCATCTTTCTGAATCATCTTACTGACTGTGATAACATGGAATCAATAATTGTAAATGGGCATGGTAATTCCATGCCTCCCAAAACAGGTAAAATATTTTAAAATATTTTAATATATCTATTAATTAACTCACTTAGCATAAAGAAATATAAATTTGGATATTGATGTCAGCCTTCATTACTGATCAGCTGCAATCTATAGATATGTAAAAATCATTCAGGAAACCGTTTTTATAAATTTTGTCACAATCAGTCAAGTGCATAAGCAGTTACCAAAACATTTTTTAAAGGTGTAAATATATATTTTTGCCCTTTACAGTGATTTAGAATAGATTGTTTTAAAAACCTTTCCCCTATTGTTCTATATATTTTATCTTAATTTGCTTTGTGACAAATTATGAAAATTTGCCTGAATGTTTGTGATGGTGGTATATTATTATTTTATACAATGATTACATGAATACCAAGCAATGTCCATAGCTAAATGAGAAGTGAATATATACATGAATGTTGGATCAACACTTCAGCAGTATTCTAGATTGGTCCATACTTTGTCCCAGTTTAACAATTATGTATGCCTCATTGAGCATTGAAAGGCACGTCCAAATTGATAATAAGTATGAATGTTGAATCTATATAGAAAATTTTAAACTTTCCAAATAGACTTGTTAGTAATAATACCCAAACAACACAGGTTAGTAATTAAGTAATAATACACAAACACAGGTTAGTAATTACTCAACTCTTCTTCAGGTTGGCCTAATATGCACAGTCACTGTATTTGCATAGAAGTTGAACTCACCTTTAAATTCTTTAATATCGAATTTAAGACAAACACTCTAACCAACTGAGCCAGTAACACCAGAGTTATTTATTTGTATGTTATTACTAATAAGTTGTATTTGCAAAGTTTAAAATTTTCTATACATTTAACATTCACTCATAGATGATGGAAATAGTTCAACATATTTATACACTACTTTATCCTTTCACTATTTCAGTATATTAAATGGAAATAAGCGAGATAAGATTATCAAACTCTTCATACAGTAGTGCCACCAAGTGCAAGCCTTCATAATCAATGGATGCAGTACATTTTATACACAAATCTTTCTGCATCCATTGATTACGAAGGCTTATACTTGGTGGCAATAAAGTGTTTGGTACTCTTATTAACAGTATGGTTGTGACACAATAATCTAATTATGTCAAAAATATCTACAAACACAAAAACAATATGTATAAAGATGGATAGTAATTATAATAGATCTAGTGCAGGGGTGGGAAATTGGAGGGCCACATTGGGGGGACATTGTGAAAGTGGAGGTTAGCGGAGGGCCACACCTTTTTTTCAAGACAATAAACACTGCTTTATTCCCTATATTACCAAAAAAATATTTGTCCATTCTTCATTAAACACGTGACATTCATCACTGATTTTATATTTTCAGAGGGTTCATGGTTTCACTAAAGCTGGAAAATTATATATTTATTGTTGCAAAGACAATAATTGAAATTAACCAGATGAACTGAAAAGCACTGCACATGTGTATTGATGTGGCTGTCTTAGGGGAAAATACAAGATGAATCTTCGGTCATGCACAGGAAGGAAATCTCAGTTCAATGCAGATTTCTTACTTGGTGGGTCACAAAAATTCTTAGTGGACCGCATGTGGCTGGTGGGCCATTATTTGCCCACCCCTGCTATAAGATATTTTATATAAAAATGTAAAAAACAGAAGAAAAAGTGTAATTTACATGTTTATTATAATGTTTTTGGAAATTCTTTGTAAACATATTTGAATAATCAATCCTTGACAAGTAGAAACATTTGAGGAAAAGATTTTTAAAAAAAATGTAAAGAATTTGTTTTTAAATATCATTTTATATATTCACTGTTATTACTGATTTTGCTTTGGGCATGCGAGATTGGATGGATAGAATGTAATGGAGACTTTTGTCAATTTAAATTATAGAAGAGATTTTGCAAGAGAAATTAAAATTAAATTTTTAGAATGTAAATAACATTTGCACAAGAAATGCACTAGTTTCTAATAATTTTGGCTTATAACCAATCTTAACCTCAAATTCTGTGCCATTATATTTTTTATAATTTTATTTCATCACAAAGTGTTCATAAATAAATGATATCACAAGCCACTATTGTTTCTGTAATTCAATACGTTTACTTTCAACAATAATATAATGATAATAGTAATTTTTATATGGATACAATTTAAAAAGTAATTGCAATTTTAATTGTTATATTTTTTTTGAGTAGGAATAAAAGCCTCACTGGTCCATTGATCAATAATAATAATAATAATAATGATGAACGAAAGCCTCACTGGTCCTTTGATCACCCTATTACTATCATTACATATATGAAGTTATTTTAAATATTTGATTTTCTTGCATTGGTGTTGCATAATAAGTGTTTAATAGCTATATGTTTTAAAAATGTGAGATTAAGTTAAAAGAATGACCAATTAATAGCAAACTATCATAAAAATGATATCTAGTTTTCAGATGTCTTTGAACTGAAGAAAATTAACATACTAAACTAAAATATTCAAATTTGCACTGTTCTTTATTCTTTTACATTTTTGTATTTTTTTAAATCAATATATTTCTAATGATATCCATAAGTTTTCTTATTAAAAAGAAACGTAAATATCAAAGATAAACACAAAATAAGAATATGAATTATCCACAATATTCCAAAAATTCAGTTAACATTATTAATTCAAATATTGGTGATTATAGTACTAGACAATTAGGGTGATTTGAAGAATTTGTTCAATTTTCACCCGACCCTCAAAGTCTGAGTTCGAATCCATATATATTACATTATATGTGCAAGTGGGTATAATCCTGTACAGTGTATTGTTATTTACTTTTTAATTTCCAAAACTTTTATTTATGAAAGTAGTGTTTTTAACAAAAGCAAGTTTTAATTAAGTAATTAAGAAAAAGATTTCATCCACTTCTTTTTCTATTTTAGTGAATTAATCATGAAATTCAATAAAGGCTATTGTATCACTGAAATGTTGCTGAACCAATAAATATGATTTGAATGTGTATACAATTTGAAGATCAAACATAATTTTGAAGATCAAAAGTAATTTCTAAGTTAAACTGGTTTAATAAAATTACTTCCTCTTGACTATAAATAAATAACATTTTATTCTTGACTATTTTAATATTTGTATGCTTACATTAGCCAATGGGTTGGGAAAATTCAGAAGTCAATATATCATCCAGATGAAACGTATAAGTTAGTAGATTAATAATCAACTATACAAGGATGGAAGAAGGATCTCTAATAATCTCATTTTATTAATCAAATAAATATAAAAATAAAATTTCATCTGGCTAAAATATTAATTTTACTCTGAATTTTCAATGTTGACAAGAAATTCATTTGAATCCAAGTTATAAGGATTTAAATTCAAAAAGCTATTTTTAAGAGCACACAAATTTAGAAGATCACAACTCCTTTAAATATCCTGTAAATAATATTTTATCTCCCCACAATTATATATATATTAGATTTGAAGGTACATAATATCATTCCTTCACTCTTTTTGCAGGTCGTTTTTTTTTTTTTTTTGGTTAATTATACATTTTCGGGGGGGGGGGGGGGATCATGTTTTAAACAATATGGCCGTTTTTTAAATATTTCATTGAATTTTTTTCAGTATTATAAAAACGCAATAAATTACATAAAACTCCAAATGATTGTAATTAAATAAAATTTAATAAGACTGTAATAAACAAAATAAAAAATTTCCCCACCATGATCTCCATTCACACAATTTCACATCATGCCCATTAGCACACTTTTCACACAGGCATCTTCCCAAATTTATCATTTTTGCAAAAGGTTAGAAAACTAATTAACCAACAGCTTGAAAGATGCTACAGTAAACAAAACAATAGTCTCAATATGTTATTGGTTAATTAGATTTCTTAATATATGTTCTGTAAAAATAATTGAGGAAAAACACACTTCAATGGCCCTGAAAATGGATAATTAACCAATAAATATGTAAGTACCAATTTGAATCATGGATTTATAATAACTTCCATGTAAATAAGATAACATGCTTTAGCGGTGCTGTTATGGCAACCATCAATCACCACTAAAAGTAAAAATAATTCCTGGTTAGATTTCAAATATGATAGTATACATTGGCTGTGTATTAATAAGATTATCCAATAATGAATATTATTCACCTTGGCTGTGGCTTGAACTTCCTTTATATGCCAAATAATGTTCACCATTAATGTGCTAATCGTTGTTATATTCTATATATGAATATGTATTTATTTATTTACATCTGTGTATGAATTAATTGATCTATTATCTTCCTATTTTCATAATAAAACAATTTTTAAATATTACCATTTAAAGTCCAAGACTGAAAATAGTTATCAGTGACTGCTATAGAATTTATTAGAGCATAAAGGCCTTAAAGAACCCGAGCAGAGAAAATTCGTAATGTTCCCATCAAACCTTGGGACAGCTAATCCCAACATACATCATACAGCATTCTTGATTGAATGAAACTTGGATGGAGCTTTTTGGAAGAAACAACCAGATATCAAAAGAAAATAAACCTGTGTTAGAAAAATATTTTTAATAAACATTTCAATAAATAAATATTTCAGACCATTCAATTAAGCATGAATAGAAAATGAAGTGGCTGAAAGAACAAAGTGCTACTGATATTGAAAAAATTATAAAACTTAGGAGTTAGGTTAGGTTGGGTGTACTTCTAGAAGAGAAGAGGTGACAGGAAATGGACAGTTAATGAGATTCCAAGACTTAAATGATTTAGGAACAGATGCGAGGTGAATGAATTAAATAAGGAAAAGTACTGGGTTGTGGGGAAGAGATGCTAAGAGATTGAAGAAAACAGATTAAATTTGGGTAGACCAACTTTGCAATGGATCGATAATGGTTGAAAGAAAATCGTACAGCACTAAAATACTAATATAAACATTCTAAAATTTTATTGTTTACTGCACAAATAGACCTTAAGGGAAAATCAAGTCTAACAATTTTATAGCAGAATAATCATTTCCACAATTCAAATCAAATATTACCTACCCTTAACATTAAAGGAAATTTTCATAACATAGTCTCACAAAGAGATGATTAACACGTTTTTTTTTTTTGTAAATCTTTGCAAAGTTTACATTTCATTTAAATTTTAAATAGTACTAAGTATTGGAATTCAGAATCATTAATGTAAAAAAAAAATTAGAAAAGTCAAAAACAAAACGTTAAAGATAATTTTTAACTCAATTATCAAATGCAAATATATTCATTTATATTTCATAATAGACAATCATTTTTTGTAATGAACTTTTCCTTTTAAATCCACTTCAAGACCTTGTCTAATTGTAACTTTCCATGACTACCTCCACCTGTTATCAAGAGCAATAAAATCACTTTATTTATTCTAGCTCCAGAGACATCTACTGGAAATAACTAAAACTAATCTCATGTTAATAGTCCTACCATTTAATGTTCATTATTATTCATACAACATATGGTTCAGGAGATGGCCGAAAAGTTGAAGATTAAAATTTGTCTACTAAAGTTTGAAGATTTGCTATCTTAATATAAACTGAGCACTGATCTGGACCAAATGATGAGTGCTTGTTCTGCACGAAATACGCATATTGGAGGTCATTTATCTTTTTCACATGTATGTGGTCATGTGTATTGTTTGTATAAGATGGATTGGATAGATGTAGGGAGCTTGAAAGTCCGAGTTCAAGTCCCTTTAGAATTACAATTACTTTTAGTATATTCAAAATTTAGAGTCCTGAATATGCCGTAGAAAATACTGCGCTCGTATATATGATAAGTGTAAAAGTTTTTTTTTTTTACCGTTTATTGAAATTTACATTTTTAAACTAAGTATTAATATCCACAAATCAATCTTTATTTTAAACTTAAATCTTTTTACCTAATTAATACTAATTTATGATTCATTAAGCATAAAAGAAAAAGAAAATCGTATTATTGAAATGAAAGAATTCTCTTGAAAATTAATATTATATTGTTTTATAGTTAAAAAAAAAAAAGACGTCAATTTTTTATACCCTTTGTTTAATTAAAAATTGAAACGTGCCAAACTATTTTTATGAATTGTTATATTTACGCAATAGAAATAGAAAAGAATAGGGGGAGTAGATTTATCAGTGACGGTATTTTAATAGTGAAACATTCTGGGGAAACATATATATCTTGTCATTTATAAAGTACAACTCGTACCGAGAACTTTCGGCTAATCAGTACCTCACATCCAGGCATTTATAGTAATTATAACAGACTGGCGAGAATTCTTATTCTTTAGATTTGCAATAGTGTTTTATTCTATAGGCTATATACATTTCACCAGCCATTAATGATTAGGAACGAGTTTTAAATACAGGATAGTCAAATTTTGAAGAGAATTTATAGACTTCATGATGACATTACAAAAATTATCATTGATAAGGTAAATAAAATAAACGTTTAAGTGACTTACATTAATCACTTTCAATGATAGAATGATTAGAAATGAAAATAAATTCTGAAAAGACTAAAATATTAATTGCTTTTCATAAGAAATACATAATGAATTAAAAAAAGATTACAGATATCTGACAAATCAAAAAGTTAATAACTAAATATTTTGGTCCAGAAATTTAATTGATAAAATTAATAACAAAGGTTGGCTAGAGTACTCGTTACAAAATGTTAAAAATAAATAAGATTGTTTAATAAGAAAAATTTTAAATAAACCTATTTTACTAGTTCTAAATAAAAATCTGAGACTTGGATACTTAACAGAAAGTCTTCAAAGAGATCACAAGTGAAATGCAGGGGTTATACATACATGTTTTATAGTTAGATAAGAAATATTGATGGCGTTATGGAGAAATGAACTATGGATTGGAGCAACTGGATTCAACATGGAGAGCTTTATCCATCCATTGACTGATAAAAGTAGGAAATGGTTTAAGATGATTTTATCACTCATGTGTTTCATACATTAAAACAATTGCAAACATACATCCACAAGCAATAATTTTATATTTTGTAAGCTGTTTAATACAATAGTTGTATCGAAACTGTTTTATACAATAGTCCTGTTATATTGTAAAATAGATTAATAAAAACTAAAAAAAATAGCTCTTTACTAGTAAATTTCTAGAACATATAAAATACAAAGAAATTTGTAAAATTAATCCATTTTGAATTAAATATCTTGTAAAACAATACAATGACATTTCTACCTTCAGAGAGCCATTAATGAAATGACTAAATTTAGTTTCTAAATAGTGAATTTGTTATCCCTATTGACACTCCACCATCCACTAACAATAATTTTACCAAAATATTAATTATTCTCATAACTAATATATTTCTAAACAAAATTAACTAATTTGGCAAACATATGAAATTGAAAATAGTATATCAAATAAGTTTAGATATTGGCATTTGGAATCCAAATATCTGAAAATAAATGTCAAAACCGGTCTTACTAATTATTTTCTCTTCTGTAAATGACACTTTGCAAATATAGATCCATTATGTGCTCTCTATTATAGAAACGAAACATTGGTACATTTTCTTATGGATTGTTACTCACTTCCTTGTCATAACATCGTTGAAACTCAAAATATACATAGAAATCCTTTTCCCAATTTAAGAATTACTACATTCTTTTTACTCAGGTTCTAAGATGCTATCTAAGCTCACAATACTAAAATCATTCTAAAAAAATTAAATAACATTATGATCAGAGATCAAATCCATGCACCAGTTATTTTTGCAGCTACAAGGAATCTGATATTAACAATCCAATGATTTGGCTATTGAATATACTGATTGTTCGATTATATGAACATATTGCTTTTCTACTTAAAATCTCTTTGGTTTCAATAAGATTTGTAAATAATCTCCAATGTATATAATAGTAAAACCTAATAAAGTTTAATTTAAACCAATATAAACGTTTAAAGAGAGCGAGTGAATAGAACAAAGTACAAAAAAAAGTCGCTATAATTAAAGAAATGAAAAATTGAAATAAAAATTTAGATTCTAAGCATTTTGAAATTAGTTATACTTTTTTTTTTATTGTAAAAAAATAAATAAACGCATAAAATGCCATAAAATACAAAAGCCAAAACCTAAAAAATAAAGAAAATTAAAAACTACAACTTCAAAAAGTTGTTTTTTAAAAAAAGACAACAATGGGGAAGATTATTGACTTTATAAAAAGAAAACCAAACGAGTTGGGTAATATATTCATAACACACGTGACAAAAATGTGGGGAGGGATGACTGGAAATAAAAAATACCTAAACAAATGAATAGGCTAATCTCAAAATAGCATATATATATAGTAAAATGCAGAAAGAATTCGACATGAAACAAGGATGAAAAAATAAACATTCTATCAATTTTCATCTTCAGCAATGCATAATTATCATCAGCATTTTTAGCCACCACTCAGGGGAAGGCGTAGATAGAGAGAAAAAGAGCATAATTCACTAGAGCTATATGCTATGCTACTTAGGACAACTTATTTTTAATATCTAATTTTGTTAAATTCTTTTCATTGTTCATGATTTCATAGACCTATTGTAAATGTTAATTTTTCTAAAGCAATGTTTTTCTGGTAAAACTAATTTCTGAATAACAAAATGTCAACATTGGTTTGATAAGCATTACAAGATTTTTAACATTTTCTTTTTTTTAAATAGTCGTATTTATTTAGGAGTAACTGCCAACAATATATATATAAACCCATTTTTTTTTGTCACCTTTCTCGATATAGAATACAATTATAAATATTTTTAACAATCATATTTAACAAAATATTAAAAATAACTTTTGGTGCTGTGTTTGTACATTAAATTTGATTATGTGTATGTGTTGTCAAAAGATTCTTTATACTCCAATTTATGTTCGTTAGATCACTTAAAATGCGCGCGCGCATTTTACGAAGTATTTTATCCAGAAAACTCGGTGAATAAATAAACAGAAACTGAACTTCAATTTAAAGTAAAAAAAAAAAATTAAAACAAAAATAAATCGCATTATGAACAAGATTTTGAAAGAACAAAAGAGCTGTTATATGTATACATTGTTGTTTTTTTTATTCTAAACTTCTGAAAACTAAAAGTTGCACCGTAATAAAGTTTGTAAGTTTAAGTTTTCTTATTAAAAAAAAATTGAAAAGGTTTTTATTTATAACTAGTAAAATAATATTTCTATTTTGTGAAAACTTTGGTAAACTTGGAATTTACTTTCCGATTATCTCCACATCTTTTTTTAAATAAATGATGAATTGTTTATGGAAGATTTAAGAAAAACAGTTGCAAAAATTAATTATTTGTATCCTTGATTATGAAATAGTAGATATAGACTTTATAAATGTTTTGTGAGTAAATCGGTCGAGAGTTGGAAAATAAATTTTTATAACCGAGAAACATTCATACTTATTTTTTATTAGTAAAAAAATTAAGTTTTTTATTGTATCAGAATTATATTATCTTACATTATTAAATAATAGTTACTTAACTAAATTATTAATATGAAATAACATCAATTATTTAGTAAATGAATGAAAACTATCAATAGTAATTTTAACTAGTAACATTAATTGTAACAATATCACATTTAGAATTTTTTTTTTACTCACCGTATCACGCTTGTATTCTCCTCCCCTCTTCTGGCTCTCTTTCGCTTCCTTGTGTTTGTGCCTTAACAATTTGGGTTGTACGCGATCTTCCGTCGTTGATTCATAGAAGTAAAAATGATAGACCAGTTTTGAGATACAGTGATGAGAAACTTTTTGAATAGTAATTAATCTTTTGAAAAAATCCACTTTTATTTGGGTATTTGTTAAACACAATTTTCCGTTTATAATTAAACTAAAAAAAAAATAAAAATAAAATATATACAAATGCCTATATATGTCCTTTGACTTTTCTCCCTTAATGAGAGTTGTACTTTAGCGTGAAGGCTTTTAAACAACTTCTAACGGAGTATCTGAAGAAGTTAGACGCATGCGTAATATGAGATTATGAATTGATAAGGCAAATGTTTGTACGAGCGTGAATGATTTTGTTAGTGTAGGATTTTATTCGCTATAAAATTTAAATAATTCATCTTTTAGTATAAAGCAAATATTTATTTTTTAATTATTTTATAAAACAGAACACGGAAATAAGACTAGTTTGTAAATTAATTTGCTAAAAATTAATAGATGAATGATATATTTTTCTCACGTAACGTTTTAAGGAATAAAAGAATATATATTACCTTATTATAAAATACTATTATAATCAATTTTGTGTATAGATGTATGGATTGTTGAATATGCATAAAGGAACTAAACTCTTTGATAAATGAAGCGTATTGGATATATATATTTAAAGAGAAAGAAATGTGAGGGGGGGAAAGGCCTTGCTCTACCTCACAATCGTTAGCGTTCATAACTAAATACAAACATTTTTGAGAAGATTTATATAAACCTTTATAATAAAAAAACAGAAAAAAAAAACGTATAGAAAAAACTGAAATTTTTTTTTGACGTGTTAATAAAATTAATTATAAAACTTGGTATTTTTTCTCCTCCAACCAAATAATGTCTGTTTTTAAAAAAAAAAAAACAACTAAAAAATGCGTTTTATAACTCTAACTTCACAATTTTGATATTACCATCGTGCGACTAGTATGTATATATTCTTTTAATACGTTTACTATTTTAAATTTTATAATAAAAAGCATTTATACGTATTTTGAATATTTGTTATTCGAATAAAGCGGAATCAATTTTATTCATTCGCTTAAGATTTTACATTTTTTTTTTTTTTTAATAATAATGTTATTTCCTTTTTTTTTCTTGAACAGTTCGAGTATTTTTTATGTTTGAATAATGACACAATTGTTATTGTTTTGGTTTTTTAAAGATTAACAAAAAATATTTAATGATATTAATCTTACATATTAACATATATATACAACTTTTGTAAAGTTTTACTATATATAAAGTATGAAAAAAATTAAATTATTATAAGATAAAAGTTTAAAACA
Source organism: Epiperipatus broadwayi (assembly GCA_028023455.1). NCBI lineage: Eukaryota > Metazoa > Onychophora > Udeonychophora > Euonychophora > Peripatidae > Epiperipatus > Epiperipatus broadwayi. Next base: position 3,864,338 of record JAQFVV010000095.1, read on the forward strand.
CAGTACTCAGTGCAAGCCAGAGTAATTAATGGATGCCAGAAGGCATGTGCATAAAATCCCTATGTAGTGTCTACTCATCCAATATCCCCAGACTAGTTTTTAGCTTGGGGCTTTCGTCAGCGAGGAGCCTTGGATCTGAGAGCACTTTGCATTAGATAGGAATTTTATGCATAAGCCTTCCGGCATGCATTGATTACGCTGGCTTGATGGTTTTGCTTGTTTTGATAACAGTTGTGAGCAAGCATAAGAAATGGTGATCATGTGATGTTTAGTGTTAAAATAAAAGTTTACATAAATATTTCTTCCTGATGTAATTCTAACTCCTCGAATATATTATAAGCCTTTTGCTTAGTTATCTCAATTTGAATGTAAGAGAAAAGAGAATATTCATCATTTAATTATATAGATAATAAGATTATTAATCAAATCGCTCATTTTTCAGTTAGTTGGTTTTATTTCTTATCTATTTTATCCAGTAAGAAAAAGTGGATAACTTTTTATGCATCCATAATTGAATAGCTAAGTAAGGTGTCTATTGGACAGTTACTTAAAAAAGAGGGGTAGGGAATGTGATTGCTTAGACAATATCAACTTCTGGAAACAATAATAAAGTTTTATCTGATTTCAATGTCAGGTTATGAATAAAGTATATACTTATTAACCATTGAATTATAAGACCAATTAGATGTATGTATAAATGTATATAGAAGATTGATTTCTATCATTATTATAAATGTTATAAAAATACTATAACAGATAGTTATATAATTAATTTTTGAAACCAAGTATACTTTCAACATTTTGCTTTATATTCCTGGTTATCAAAAAACAAAATTTTACTGTTAAAATTTTTTTTAAAGCCCATTTTTTTTTTTGGCTTATTTGAAGCAGTTGGCTCTCTGATTTTCTCATGTATTTATTCTATACAATAAGCTAAAGCTCTTTGGTATCTCATTTTGACATTTTTTCATCCCAAATCACCTCAATTTTATCTCAATCAAAGCTGTGCCCACATTTCTTTTCATGATTAAGAAATACAGATGCATTTATAAAATTAGAGTACATAAGAGAATGCTCCTGGCATTTTTATCATCAAATTCACCTTAATTTTTTTTTTGTTTCTGCACAGTACAGATATGAACAATCCATTTGGCTATACTCCATAGCATTTATGAATTTGAATAAGTTAATTAATGATATGAAACAGTAGATAAGATAGACTAATCTAATATCATTTATGCTGAGGGATGGAATTGATTGGACTGTCCAAATGTATGTTTCATGGAAGCTAAATCAAAACTGAGGACAAGATCATATAATATAACATTTGCTTGTGTACGAAGAAGTTAAAACTAAATTTATAATTGTATCTATTTTTTTTAATTATAAAAAGAAATATGGGCATGGATTTATTCCATGTAAAATTAAAATGGTTTGTGGGGAGGGGGGGATCAGAAATAGAGAGACCAAAAAGGTTTACTTTATTACCCAAAATAAATGTATGATGAATTACAGAGCTAATAGAATTCAATTAAGCAAAAAATTAGGTTTATCATGATTATGACAATAAAGCATTAAAATTATATTCTGTGACTCAAATTAATTTTCTACTCTAGTCTCTGTTATAGTGTTTTTATATTATGGACGTAATTAAAGGATTATCATAACTTTATAGATATAAATATTGGAAATATAACTGAAAATTCTGTGTTTTTTCTAGATAAATTTTAGCTATGATGAAATTATATATTAACGAATTAAAACTTACAGTGAAAACTTATATAATTTTAAGTAATAAGCTGAAGTTGGTTCCACTTTTAATTTAAATATGGATCAGACAAATATTTTTACTAGATTGGCTTGATTAATATTCACACTCTCTGCATTAAGTATTCAAAATAATATTCTTTATATACAAAAAGAATCAATAGGAAAGTGAAATTACTTTCTTGTTATTATATTATGAACACTAAAGTGGGAGTGTGTATTATTTGTTAGAACAGCATTTGCTATTTAAAATAAGCAATTGTAATATATGCAATGAACACTTGATCCACAATTTAAATATATATATGATGATAGAATATCAATCTATTGAAATTGTAAATAAGAAGCAATTTTATTAATATTTACAAACATACATTATAAGTATAGGGGATTTGAACTCAGATTTTCAAGCACCCTTCAACTATTCACAGTCTCATACAACTGATACACATGACCACACACATGTAGAAAAGATATATAATCACCAATATACATATTTCATGCTAAATCAGCACTCATCAGTTGGTCCAGATTATCATCTCCCACACACACACACACATATATATATATATGATAACAGATGGCTTTCTACCAAAAACACCGTCAGAGCGACCATCTGTTATCATAAATACAAGCATTAGCAAGTTTTTTAACTTGTGTTTTTTTGTTTTTCATATATATATAATCAGTGCTCAGTTTATATTAAGATAGCAAATCTTTAAACTTTAATGGACAGGTTTCAATCTACTCCATCATCCACCTTTTCAGTCATCCATATTATTGAAAATCTGATGATGAAACCCAAATCCCATGCTAATGCCAATATTATAACCATACCCGTGTTGACCTCAAGTCACTCTGACCCTTCATGTATAGGAATGATATATTTAATGGATATACATGAGGGATCAGAGTGACTTGAGGTCAACAGATTTTCAAAGATATAGATGGCTTATGAGTGCTGGTTTAGCATGAAATAAAGTATATTGGTGATTATATATCTTTTCTACATGTGTGTGGTCATGTGTATCAGTTGTATGAGATAATGTGAATAGTTTAAGGGTGCTTGAAAATCTGAGTTCAAATCCCCTACACTTACAATTAAGCTCCAGGTTTGTGAAGAGTGCCTGGTTTTCAAATATTTAAACATACATTATGTATAAATCATAACTAAGTTGTTAATATTAAATAAAATTTAGAAATTATAATTAAAAACACTTTATTGTTATTATTTGCAAAGCATAGGTATATGATCATTGATTAGTAAAATTTCAGATATATGTTAATACAAAACTAGAGAGACAAAAATTAAATATTGACTGTTGATATTTATAATTTCAAAACATTCCAGTGAATTTAAATTAGAACTTACAAATCGTTTTCAAATATTAACAAATTTTGAACATGATTCTGGTTTGAACGAAATCAATAGTAAATAACTGATATAGTTTTAAAAACTGCATCAAAGATAACTGGTACAAAAAGCAACAATTTACCAGTAAAATCTATATTGAGACAAGACAATTTAGAAGAAAAAAAGGAATATTAAAATACATAAAAATGATACATTGAGAAGAATTAAATATCTCAATTTTGTAAAATAGCGCAGAAGGAAAGTTAATAATGAAATAAGAAAGTATAATTATGAATTAGCAACGAAAGCTATAGAAGAAAATAAAAGTCTCAAGAGTATAAAACACTATCTTGCTATTAGTGAAAAACATTTCTGCAATAAGAGAAAAAATATGGAACTATTACTAAAAAGAGAGATGATATCATGAAATGTATAGAAGAGTTCTATCAAAAATTATATATCAATAAAGAACAAGGAAAAGTATCTCCTACAACTACCATATATTCTGAATTGCTCAGGATATGAAATGAAGAAATGAGACATGCAATTAAGTTTATTAAGAAACGAAAAGCTCCAGTTAATGATAAAATTATAATCATTATTTTAAAAGAAGCAGGTGAAGAAATATAATTTTTTTTGGCAAAATTATATAGCAAATGTTTAAATAATAAAGATTTACCAATGATTGGAAGAATGCAGTATTAATATTCAAAAAAGATAATAAAGAAGATATTAGAAACTATAGACCAGGGGCGGCCAACTTTTGTGTTAATAAGATCTGCTTTTTATTTTTAAAATGTGTTGCGGTCGACTTGTTGTCATAGGCGTAGTCTAAGTGGAGGGAGGTGAGAAATACATACTATTTTTATATATCCACCTAGTAATAAATAACATTTACTCATGTCCGGGAGAATTAAAGCAACATGAGTAATTATTAATAATATTTATTAATTCAAATTAGCTACATTAAATCAAGATTTAAAATATTATTTTCAATAATGATACGGCTTAGTGGACTTCACCTATCTAGAATTGAAAAAAAATTAGAACAAAAATAATAAATAAAAAACTTGAAAATCTTGACTTAATTTGTTTCACTCGTTACCCGACAGCTCTTGCCAGATTGGCCTCGGCGATCAACCAAAAATGGCTTTGCGATCGACCGGTGGATCACGATCGACTTGTTGGACACCTATCAGTCTTTTATCAGTTCTAAACAAAATTTTTATCAAAATAATTATAACTTGTCGACAATAAATTTTGGATTTTAACCAATAAAAAGAACATGCTGGATTTAAAAGTGGTTTTAGTACCGTGGATCATATCCAAGTACTGAGAGAAGTTATAGAAAGAATCAATTAATATTAGTTGTTATTATGATTTGGATTTGTCGATTATGAAAAATCATTTGATTCTATAAACATTTCTTCCATGATTAAAGCATAAGGATTATCAAGCCCCAGGATATTGTCATATTCTGAAGAATGTTTATAATAATGCAACAGACAATTAGATTACTTAATAATACTAGGACGGTTAACATTGGAAAGGATGTAAGACAGGGTGACTCCATATCTACAAAAAATTTTACAGCAGTTTTGCAAGAAGTATTTTGTGGATTAAAATGGAGATTATTTGCCATCTAGATTTTGCATTTGATGTAATTGTCTTTGCAAATACTGTTTTAGAGTTTTAAGAAATGTTGCAAGAGTAATCAGATCAAAATTTGAAAATAGGATTAAAGATAAATGTTCAATGGATTTTCTCAAAATAAGAAAATAAAGATTAATAATGATGAGTTACAAGAAGTTACCAACTACAAATATATTGGTCAAATTATTATGGAAACATAATAAATGAAGTTAATCATAGAATTAAACTTGATTGGAATCTTTTTGGTAGAAGTGACCCAATATTAAAAGGAAATTTGCCATTGTGTTTAAAAAGAAAGTTTTTTAAAAAGTGTACGTTACCAGTTTTTATTCACAGACTTGAGATTTGGATACTTAACAGAAGAGCAATTCAGAGACTTCAGACCATTCAAAGAAGTATGGAGAATTCTATGTTAGGAATAATAATAGATTAAAAATGAAATATATGGGTAAGAGAACAAAGATATTATTGATATCATTGAAAGAATTAAAAAACTAAAGTGGAATTGGGCTGTATAGGGCAGTTGAAATTTAAACGAGATTCCAAGAGATTGTAAAAGACCTAGAAAGAGATCATATGTGAGATGGATGGATGAAATAAGAAAGTGTGCTGGGGGGATGCAGAGAAAAGAGATTAGAAATCAGAGATGGATTAAACTTGGAGAAAGCTTTATCTGCAGTGGATCGATGGTGATCAAAAATGATGATGATGATACACATAAAAACATTATATATACTCACATGCATATATATATAATAGTATAAAAGTATTACAACAGAGGTTAAACATATTAAATAAAATTAAGTAAATCGTATATACGTGCTATGTATGCCATGTATGTGCACGGAAAGTATAATCGGTTTATGGTTGAAGTAAAGAAGGATTCCCCTCTTTTCTTCAGAAGAGTAAGCTTGTGGTTAAGACCTGTAGATGTCTCTACCTTTGCATTTTCAGGCGCACATGCTTAAAAGTTTATTGCCTTAGTAAATATTAATTTCATTTAATATATTTAATCCCTCTTATAGCATTTTCATATTATTATTAATAATGATAGAGTACCAAGATATTACATGCATATATATATATATATAACTTTAATATAATAATTACATACATTCAAAAAATTGAAGTTAATACTAACTATACATGATCATTAGATTTTCCAAATACATTGTTTCTGAATCAGAATGAAATTACACTGATCCATTTCATTTCTATGTATTATTTTTAAAGCTCTTAAATGTTTATATTTTATGGAAATGATAATATTAAAACATCACATGATCACTATTTCTTATGCTTGCTCATAACTGTTATTGAAACAGGCAAAATTCTCCATACTGTAGTGCCACTCAGTACAAACTAGAGTAATCAATGGATTCCAGATGGCTTGTGCATAAAATTCCTATCTAGTGCCTACTCATCCAATATCCCCAGATTTGTGGCCTTTGTCAGTGAGGAATCTTGGATCTGAGAGCACTGCACCTATATCTTAAATCCTAAGATCTAGGTGCAGTGCTCTAGTCTGACAATATTGGATGAGTAGCATTAGATAGGGATTTTATGCAGAAGCCTTCTGGCATCCATTGATTACTTTGGCTTACACTGAATGGCACTATTGTATGGAGAGTTTTGCCTGTCTTAAATGATAATATTGCTACAATTTTATAATTAAATATATAAATGAAGATGTTTCTTTCTCATGATTTATATCTTTAATAATAATTTTATGATAACAATGTGTGTTTTGTTTTCTACTTTAACTATACTGATTTTGATTCTTTTTCTATATACATGGCATATTTTTGGTTATATATCAATGTTTTAAAAATATATATTTCTGGTGATGAAACTTTCCAGCATTTATTCGAAGAATGTTCAGCATTTGGACAGATAAGAGCTAGAGTGTTCCACAGACCAATCAACTTAAAACTTCATATATGTCAATACTTTGAGAAATTTAACTCTCACAATGCAATGGTAACTGTGCATACACTTAAGACAATATGGTATATAAGATGTACTATGATATTCGATAAAAAGAAATTCAACTGACTGAGAAAACTCTATAGTGAGTGGAAAACTTATTTTAATAAATGTCAGAGATACTTGCCTAGGAAGATGATGTCTCGAATCTGGGGTGGCCCCGGAATAACTCTATGTGAGATTATCAGATAAACATTTGTTTTGAGTAAAAGTTAGAATTCTACTGGGTGGCTTATTCCTTAGGCTAATCAAACATATTGTTACATGCTTCACCCTTTTGAATTACATTTGTTTGATGTCTTAAGAGTCTCTTTCTATTACATTGTTACAAGTCAACCTCCTTGAGCTGGAGTTAACTGTTTAATGGCCTGGAGCCTTTTTGTCTTAATAGTGAAATATTTCAAATTCTTTGTGTTTTTGATTAACTACTTGTATAAATTGTAAATATTTATGTTATTAATGAAGTTTTTATTATAAATTTAAATATATATATTGTAACCATATATTTTAGTATAAAATATATTAACTGATGTAACTAATATAAAAATTTCTCTTTCTTCTTTTGGTGATTTGATTGGCTTGAGCTGCACTTTGAACAGATTACTCTCTTATAGTATTTTAATAAATTTAAGTTTGCTTCGTTCCATATACTAACGTATATCAAAATGTTTAACTTTTTAAAAATTTGACAACACATTAAAATTTGGTAAAATAGTATTAAAAATGATATTTTAATTTTATTTGTTTAAAATGATCTAAAAAATTATTTCTATTAAATTTACAGAACCATTTATTCAGTTAAAATTAATTATTAAAAAATAAATACAGTAATTACGTATGCGTCTCAATGTAATAAAAGAAAAGAGCGCGAATTTAGAGAGATCGTCTGTTAGTTTTGCTTTTGGAGGGAGAAAGAAAAGAAAATGGTAAAGGCAAATGGTGTAAATTTGATAAGCTTATTTTAAAATAGTTAATAAGTAAACTGATTACCACAAAATTTGCTATAAACATAAATATAACATAGTGGTAACTAATTATAAGATGAATTGCTAAATTTAAAAGTCTGTTCAAGTCGGCTGGCCAAGTGGATCGAATCACCGGTAATAATAATTTCCAATATTACATTTTTAAAAAGTCGGAGCTTCCCAGTTTAAGTTTGAAAGAATTAAATACAGGATTTTGGTATGTTTTGAAATATTTATTATTCTACAATTTGGAAAAATTAAATAAGTATTTTAATTACAGAAGTTTTATGAATATGAAAATTTGTTTTTTAAAAACCCTTTGAGACCGAAAACTGCTTATTTACGCTTAAAAAAAAGTTTGCAATTTAGACCGCAATAGCGTGCAAACCGTATACGTCACAGTTACGCTTTTTTTTTCTTTCTCTCCGCCATTTTTCTATCTTTTTGTACGTCTAAAATTTTTTTCTGTGCGATGAAAATTAGATTTTTTATAGCAATTTTTGTAAAGTACATTATTAAAATTTTGTAATTTTTTTTATCTTTCTAGATTTTATCAACTGATAAAAAATATATACGGAGAAAACAATTATTTTCGCCGCTAAACGTAATTATGATTCTAACGAACTTTTCTGTTGATGTGTTTGATTTTGAGGTTTCGTATTCCCCATTACCTGTAAGTATTCAACATTCATCATCATCATCTCCCACTGATATATAATAATTGCTTGTAATTCCTTTGGGTTATTTATTTTATTTTATTTACTGTTTTTATACATTTCATTGTAGATAAGTTTTTATTCATTTTATAGCATACTTTGCTATTATGGTTTCCTATGTAATAATGCATAATTTAGCTCACTCTTACCCTCATGATATTCCAATAATGTAGTAATTATTTTTTACATGCATAACTTAGAATTTACTACATTTTTATTCGTTTCATTATAGATAACTTTTTATTCATTTGATAGCATACTTTGCTATTATGGTTTGCTATGTAATAATGCATAATTTAGCTCACTCTTACCCTCATGATATTCCAATAATGTAGTAATTATTTTTACATGCATAACTTAGAATTTACTACGTTTTTATTCATTTCATTGTAGATAACTTTTTATTCATTTTATAGCATACTTTGCAGATAACTTTTTATTCATTTGATAGCATACTTTGCTATTATGGTTTGCTATGTAATAATGCATAATTTAGCTCACTCTTACCCTCATGATATTCCAATAATGTAGTAATTATTTTTTACATGCATAACTTAGAATTTACTACATTTTTATTCGTTTCATTATAGATAACTTTTTATTCATTTGATAGCATACTTTGCTATTATGGTTTGCTATGTAATAATGCATAATTTAGCTCACTCTTACCCTCATGATATTCCAATAATGTAGTAATTATTTTTTACATGCATAACTTAGAATTTACTACATTTTTATTCGTTTCATTATAGATAACTTTTTATTCATTTGATAGCATACTTTGCTATTATGGTTTGCTATGTAATAATGCATAATTTAGCTCACTCTTACCCTCATGATATTCCAATAATGTAGTAATTATTTTTTACATGCATAACTTAGAATTTACCACATTTTTATTCGTTTCATTATAGATAACTTTTTATTTATTTGATAGCATACTTTGCTATTATGGTTTGCTATGTAATAATGCATAATTTAGCTCACCCTTACCAGTTGCTCCACATCATCATCATCAGTTATTTTGAAATTGATTTTCCTCATGCATTTATATTTTCAACAATTTGCAAACTGTCTTCAAACTATCCACTCTGTTCTGTGAAACTAACAAGGTGAAAAAAATAAATACCTCACAATGCTGAATCAACAGTCATCATCATCTCCCACTCATATATAATAATTGCTTGTAATTCCTTTTGATTATTTATTTTATTTTATTTACTATATTTTTATTCATTTTATTTTAGAAACAAATTTTTAAATTATTTATTTGCGTATTTGGCAATTATGATTTGCCATGAAATAATGCATAATTTATCTCGCCCCACCCCTGATTTTTCAATAATATAGTCATTATTTTTTACCCCCATAACTTAGAATTTACTATGTTGTTATTCATTTTATTTTAGAAACAAATTTTTAAATTATTTATTTGCATATTTGGCAATTATGATTTGCCATGAAATAATGCATAATCGGATCTCCCGACGCTGATTTTTCAATAATATAGTCATTATTTTTTACCCCCATAACTTAGAATTTACTATGTTGTTATTCATTTTATTTTAGAAACAAATTTTTAAATTATTTATTTGCATATTTGGCAATTATGATTTGCCATGAAATAATGCATAATTTATCTTGCCCCACCCCTGATTTTTCAATAATATAGTCATTATTTTTTACCCCCATAACTTAGAATTTACTATGTTGTTATTCATTTTATTTTAGAAACAAATTTTTAAATTATTTATTTGCATATTTGGCAATTATGATTTGCCATGAAATAATGAATAATTTATCTCGCCCCACCCCTGATTTTTCAATAATATAGTCATTATTTTTTACCCCCATAACTTAGAATTTACTATGTTGTTATTCATTTTATTTTAGAAACAAATTTTTAAATTATTTATTTGCATATTTGGCAATTATGATTTGCCATGAAATAATGCATAATTTATCTCGCCCCACCTCTGATTTTTCAATAATATAGTCATTATTTTTTACCCCCATAACTTAGAATTTACTATGTTGTTATTCATTTTATTTTAGAAACAAATTTTTAAATTATTTATTTGCATATTTGGCAATTATGATTTGCCATGAAATAATGCATAATTTATCTCGCCCCACCCCTGATTTTTCAATAATATAGTCATTATTTTTTACCCCCATAACTTAGAATTTACTATGTTGTTATTCATTTTATTTTAGAAACAAATTTTTAAATTATTTATTTGCATATTTGGCAATTATGATTTGCCATGAAATAATGCATAATTTATCTCGGCCCACCTCTGATTTTTCAATAATATAGTCATTATTTTTTACCCCCATAACTTAGAATTTACTATGTTGTTATTCATTTTATTTTAGAAACAAATTTTTAAATTATTTATTTGCATATTTGGCAATTATGATTTGCCATGAAATAATGCATAATTTATCTTGCCCCACCCCTGATTTTTCAATAATATAGTCATTATTTTTTACCCCCATAACTTAGAATTTACTAAAGTTATTACTGTTATTTTTTTTTTGATCCTCACTAAAACCTTGCATTTCTAATAGATATCCCACATAGAGGGCCTAGAAAAACAACTGCTTGCAAAAATAGAACATACAGAGTGTCAAGCAGAAAAACGAAATTGAAATGGTCACCTTTTGCCACATTACACCAACAATCTGTAACTCAGGTAGGTCATGTTATATATTATTTTTTTCTGCATTTTATGACGAATGTGATGAAGCTGTCTATGAAATTGTCATTTTAGGCTATATCTTTCAAAATTGAGAGTTTGTAAACCAATGTAAAAATAAAGATATTTAAAAATGTGAAAAATCTCCTTTTTTTAATTATTTTTTGTGGTAATGACTATTTTATCAGCTTCATTACATTCTTTCATATTTGCACTTTCTAAAAATGTATATATATTTGTTATTTATTGTAATAAATTAAACATTTCATTTAAAATTGTATGTCCTGTAATTTTTTCTGGGAATTCAAAATGGCCGTTCAGGTCTCTAAGTTAAAAAAGAAGAATTTTAAGTTAAAGGAAAACGTTAAAGTTATGGAAATATTTTAATATTTCCGTTTTTTAATTCTGGTAAAATATAATATTGATTGATATTTAACTTTACAATGCCAGTAATATTTGCTAGTTAATTTGTTTAACATTTGGATAATAAACAGTTTTCAAATAATTAATCAAAGCTATTTTATAATTTTATCGTCGGTTTGAAATGAATAAATTAATTGCTGTAATTAGTATTCCTGGATTAACGCGTGGATAGATAAATACTTGCATGGATGTGATAGACTTGGAACATTTTTAATAGAGAAATGTAGAGATTAATAACTTTATGAAAAACATTTTCATTTAAATTCTGCGTATCATGTTTTGAAATTGTTTCATGTTTGGGGAGCCACGTAAAATCGTTAATCTAATATTGCTTATAATAACTAATCAAATGGATAGAATTGCATGTATGGAATTTAACTACAGTTATAGCTATTACCTCGTATACTCATTATTCTACACATCGTACATGGATTCCACGGATCACATTAGGAGTTATAAAATGCTATACAATTCAATTTGTGATACACATATCTGCTAAAATTCATGTATTGAACTATAAAATGCTTTACATTTAGTTTTATCACACACACACCATTAACCCTTTAACTGTCCAATTGTTCATTCGCTGCAGGTGGTATCACTCAAAGCTTTTAATTAGCCGATGCACAAAATAATGTATCAATTTTTCAAAAGTTATTGACCGTTTTTTTAAATATATTCACTTTAGTTTCGTTTTTAAAAAGTATATTAGTAATTTCTCACATTATAAAAATAAACGAAAGTTTGTTCAAAAATAAATTTTGATTTTTAATTTTAAAAATATTTGTTACGGTTGACATGAAAAGAAACGGCAATCATAATTTCACGTTATGATTTTTTTTTCCCAACTTTGCAATAAATAAATAATTCTTGCTAAAATCGTAACTATTTTTGTAAAATAATATTTATTTTTGACATATTATATGAAAATAATTTGTATTTTATTTGTATTTCATCAAAAAATATTTTTAAAATGCTCTAAAACATTCGTTTATCATTTTCAAAATAAAACAAAAGCGTTAGAGTAAATTTTTAATTTTTGGCAGCCATATAAAAATTTTAACAGCCAATAAGATTCAAGAAAAGATGATGAGAAGGCGGAGCTTTTCCATTTTCTTTTGTTTACAAAATTTCAACAGCCAATAAGATTCAAGAAAAGATGTGAAAAGGCAGTGCTTAGTTTTTGTTTGACATAAATCATCAATTAATTGATTTTTTACTTGTAAAATAATTCAATAGATGGCAGTATATTATAAAACTTTTTGCGTTCTAAAAAATGACGTTAAAACCGTAAACGTAGTCCAAAAACTAAGCAATTTACAGCGATGTCAAATTTACTCGATTAAAACGAATATGTATCAAAAATTGCCTCGATTAAGAACGAGTCAAACAGTTAAAAGGTTAAATTTTATATATTTGATGAATAATACATTAATTTAATTTTATCGTTATATGAACTCGCATATGAAGTTCATAAGTTATATTTTGTTGGGTTTAAATTAATAAGGGTTGAATAAAATATTTATTCAAGAGAATAGCGCTTGCGGAAAAGCTTAAACAATACTTAATGAATTCATGAGATATATCAATCTTTATGAGATATTTTGTGAGTCTTTCCAGATTTATATTCCTAGCCAATATTACTTATATTATATTACACATGTTTATTTTAAGCAAGATAAATAGTACATTAGTTGTCCTGATTAGCGTAACATTTTATTATGCAAGAACCCACATTTGCTACAGTGTTAGTGTTTTCTGAATGGTCAGAAGAACTGAGGAGGATGATTTTGCACTTTAATGTGAAGTAAATAATAATGTTGTTTTAGAATGTTAAAGGGCTTTAATCTGTGCTGGTGGTTAATCCGCAGATTATTTTAATTGCCATTTTTGTATTTTACACTCATTCCAGCGTTGGTGGTTAATCCGCGGAATTGTGTGATTATACGTATTACTTTATAATGGTGTTTAAATACACAAAACGTTTAGTATTATTTAATTCCTACGTGTAGATGAATGCATCCACAGGAATATGTTTTGCTTCACAGATATAAGTTGGGCACAGTATTTTAGTTAATCTGCTAAATCATCTTCTTCATTTGTAAGCATAATTTATCGGTTAGATTATTAAATGGTAACAGGACATTCTATTCAAGTACTTCATAATAATTAACTGTTGGTTGATTATTATTTACTGGAATGTAAGTTTACATTTTCACTTTAATTAATGATTACATTATAGCTAAATCATACAGACATCATATTATTTATTATATTATTATAGGTGTACAATAGGGATTTATTGAATCTGGAAATGACGTTCAATATTTCATGAATTGATGCTGAATTTATTATAAATTCCTCAATATTCATTATATTAGATTGAAATAAGGTATGATTAGGTTTTTAAATACTGTACCTATGAGATGTATTGAAGAAAGTCGATTGAATTATAATTTATTTATTGATTTGTTTATTTGTGTTTTATTTAGAATATTGAAATTAATTACTTATTGTTCATAAAATTTGTAAATAAACGTTGATTTCTAATTAAACTTACTGTGCCGTTGCTATGTGTCATTCATAACATCAGAAATCATAAATTTTGGATAGAGCATACATTGAAGAGCATACATTGAAGTACATATTATTGTCTACATGATATAAGAGTTTATTAATATTTTTGAGAAAACATTAAGATGCTTTTCGTCTTTGGTAGTTTATGATTGGTAAGGTACAATAAAATCCCATTTATCTTTTCCATCATTGTGGCTTTGCGTAGTTGATTCTAGTATAAAATACAAATTAATTATTAAACTTGTGAACAGATTTACCAAATAATGATATGATTAAATATATTTACTTAACGTTTTTAAATTGTCATTTGTCAGTATAATAAGAGTCTCAGTAATATGATAAACTATAAAATCAGAACCCAAGTATTTATGTTTATTTATTGCAAAGCTTTACCTGGACTAGCATTTGTATTAAAAATCATATAGACGGTTTAAAATTTTATAATTTTATGTAATTCCACAAATTACGCCATCTTGTACATGGTCGGCCATAGGGTCGCATACAATAAAAATCGCAAATTAAGGTTTAAAAGTAATAACATTGCACTTATAATTTGTTTAATGTGTTTTATAATAATACTATGATAGGTCTTCGCGGTATACCCTGGCTGCGATCAAATAAATTGTAAAAAGTTTATGTTAGATCATTAGTTTGGTCTATGGTAAGTTGCTCCAGATGTTGATTGTGGTTTTTGGTGCATTAAATAGATAGCTTGATATGTTTTTTTGGTTACAGCTCTTAATAGCTGACAATAATTGAGTGAGAGTTGATCAGTGACCAAGGTTACAATTCCTAGTGCACTTACGTTACGTATTTGAGACCGCACAATCAAATGGTTACAATTTTGATGCCGCAACGTGTTCATACACGATAGATAGTTGAGAGGGCAATGGTCTTCGGTGGCCATTGGCTGGACATCGAAATTTACGGTTACAATATATATATATTTCTAAGTAATATTTAATTTCCAACTAAATATTGCCGGATTAATACGTTAAGCACCGAAGAGATTTCTACCATTGGTGTTGTTGTTTTGTGATATTGATTTGGATATATTTAATATTAGTATTAATATATATATATGAATATGGATAATTATAACGGGTTTCATTTGCCTGTTGAAGAATTGTTTTTGCATTATGTAACGGTTTTTATCAAGGATCTTAACATTTTTATTATTCAGGATTGAAAAAAATTGCTTACAGAAATATAAGCAAAAACAATAAAATATTCTAAAAATGCAAAAAAACAAAACGTTCCAAATTACAAATCAGATTGGAGAAAAAATGGCTAGAATTAAAAAAATAACAATGAGTATGTAAAATTAAGAGCGTGCTAATAGCTCTAAACAAACTTTTTTTTTTATTATTTATTTATGATAAATGCTACTACAAGAGAAGACATTCAAATCATTTTTATCTTGGATTGTCCCCATCCCCAGACCGGTTTCGACCTATGGGTCTCTTCAGTGAGGAGTTGGGACATTAGATTTAAAAAACCAACTCAAGCAAAGCATTTATCTAAAAGTTAATTGTTAGAAGATGATCTGAAACTTTTAGACATCTACATGTCTTTAAAGTCAGCTCTCCAACTGAAAAAATCATATGGGCCTGAACTTAATTCAGATACTCCATATATTAGTAGGCTTAGCCAAAGCCACAACAGCAAAATAATAATAGCAATAATAACAAGTCAGATGTCACATGACTTATATATAGCTTGCACTTACAAATATGTAAAATTAAGAGCGTGCTAATAGCTCTAAACAAGCTTTTTTTTTATTTATGATAAATGCTACTACAAGAGGAGACATTCAAATCATTTTTATCTTGTATTGTCCCCATCCCCAGACCGGTTTCAACCTATGGGTCTCTTCAGTGAGGAGTTGGGACATTAGATTTAAAAAACCAACTCAAGCAAAGCATTTATCTAAAAGTTAATTGTTAGAAGAAGATCTGAAACTTTTAAACATCTACATGTCTTTAAAGTCAGCTCTCCAACTGAAAAAATCATATGGGCCTGAACTTAATTCAGATACTCCATATATTATTTTGCTGTTGTGGCTTTGGCTAAGTTAAATGGCTAAGCCTACTAATATATGGAGTATCTGAATTAAGTTCAGGCCCATATGATTTTTTCAGTTGGAGAGCTGACTTTAAAGACATGTAGATGTCTAAAAGTTTCAGATCTTCTAACAATTAACTTTTAGATAAATGCTTTGCTTGAGTTGGTTTTTTAAATCTAATGTCCCAACTCCTCACTGAAGAGACCCATAGGTCGAAACCGGTCTGGGGATGGGGACAATACAAGATAAAAATGATTTGAATGTCTTCTCTTGTAGTAGCATTTATCATAAATAAAAAAAAAAGCTTGTTTAGAGCTATTAGCATGCTCTTAATTTTACATATTTGTAAGTGCAAGCTATATATAAGTCATGTGACATCTGACTTGTTATTATTACTATTATTATTTTGCTGTTGTGGCTTTGGCTAAATTAAATGGCTAAGCCTACTAATATATGGAGTATCTGAATTAAGTTCAGGCCCATATGATTTTTTCAGTTGGAGAGCTGACTTTAAAGACATGTAGATGTCTAAAAGTTTCAGACCTTCTTCTAACAATTAACTTTTAGATAAATGCTTTGCTTGAGTTGGTTTTTTTAAATCTAATGTCCCAACTCCTCATTGAAGAGACCCATAGGTTGAAACCGGTCTGGGGATGGGGACAATACAAGATAAAAATGATATGAATGTCTTCTCTTGTAGTAGCATTTATCATAAATAAAAAAAAAAGCTTGTTTAGAGCTATTAGCATGCTCTTAATTTTACATATTTGTAAGTGCAAGCTATATATAAGTCATGTGACATCTGACTTGTTATTATTACTATTATTATTTTGCTGTTGTGGCTTTGGCTAAATTAAATGGCTAAGCCTACTAATATATGGAGTATCTGAATTAAGTTCAGGCCCATATGATTTTTTCAGTTGGAGAGCTGACTTTAAAGACATATAGATGTCTAAAAGTTTCAGACCTTCTTCTAACAATTAACTTTTAGATAAATGCTTTGCTTGAGTTGGTTTTTTAAATCTAATGTCCCAACTCCTCACTGAAGAGACCCATAGGTCAAAACCGGTCTGGGGATGGGGACAATCCAAGATAAAAATGATTTGAATGTCTTCTCTTGTAGTAGCATTTATCATAAATAAAAAAAAAAGCTTGTTTAGAGCTATTAGCACGCTCTTAATTTTACATATTTGTAAGTGCAAGCTATATATAAGTCATGTGACATCTGACTTGTTATTATTACTATTAACAATGAGTATGAAAACAAAAGTTAATTTGAAAAACTGTTTTAAGTGTCATTTTAATAAATTAAAATAATTAAAGAAATTTTTAACTGCTCAGTATGATGAAATTACAAAAAGAACTTCTAATCCATGAAAAATAAAATAATTGAAGAAAATGATAAAATATAAAAGAACCTGGAAATGCTTGAGGGCGATAAAAATAAACCCAAACAATTAAAATTAGCTTAACTGATTTCTAATCATTAACTTAGATTTATATTTATTCCAAACTAATAGTTGATATCTATAACAATATAATTAGAAATTTTTACAAATAAATGATTGGAATGAAATCAAAAAATTAATGATATTAATATTATCTAAGAGAAGTTTGTAGAAATATTCAAAGATATATACAAAAAGTCACAATAAATCATTATCATAAAAGAAGAAAGAAAAGAAATAAAAAGCATTAACAAATAAATATAAGAGCAGAAAAGTGATTGTTTTATAGCAAATACATTTTTCAATGAGAATGTAAGTGACATAAAAATATAACTAAGAAAATCAACCTATATAAATAAAGAATATTAATTTTTTTTAAAATATAAATGATAGTTTTCTTGATATTTACGTATTAAACCTGCAACATGTATTAGTCCTGCAGCAACTTTTCACATTTGTATTAATCCTCTGACAACTTTCTAATCTTTTGAGCTGACCAAAATAACATGTTCACTTGGATCTTCTACAAACTTAAAATGATAAATTTGTCAAAATGGATCATGTGTACATGATATTTTTGCAAGATTTACAAAGTTATTGGCAGCCTTGAATATGTATGTGAAAAGATGCTGCAAATCTAATACATGTTGCAAGTCTAATACTAAACAATTACTAAATTACAAAAATACTGTAGAATATTACCAATGTTGTATCCAGTGTTGCTATCTTAGCTGCATGTATGTTTATGTATGGGTAGGTATTGTAGCTCAGGGCACCATTTTCAATACAGATCAATTGTAGTTTTTCAATTTTAAAATAAACATCATTTCACAATTATGAATTAATGTTAAAAGTATATTTTTTAATAATACTAAAAATACGACACTAGTTTTTCTATTTAAAAGTAAACATCTTGAGCTTCACAAGTATGAATTAATGTTTAAAATTACTTTTGAACATTAATTCATAATTGTGAAACTCATTATGTTTATTTTTAAATTGGAAAACTACAATTGATCCTGTACAGAAAATGGTGCCTGGACACAGGTGGAGCTTCACTCATGGGTGACCTGAGCTACAATACATACCCACACATATACATACACACTGCTAAAACAGTAACACAGGACACATCATTAGAATAAATAAATAATAAAATTAATATGATGTGAAATATTAATTTCTAATAATATACTAAAAATATGAATTTCACCCAAAAATATGGACAAAACAATCACTCAATTACAAACATTGTCTCAAATATTATCAAAAAAATGTAAAATATACACATATGCTATGGTTCTTACTGTAATATATAATAGGAATTGCTAAGATGAAACAAATAATTTGCTGGTTGTACCTTATTTTAAGTGGAATTTTTTTTCCCCCAAAATGAAGACTTAAAGTTTTTATTTTTCCCAAAATGCACACTTACTTAACACATGGTGGTTCACACAAAAATGACTGTAACTGGCAGTTGGTAATTCAACACTTTTATAGGCCCCCCAAGAGTCAGAATATACCCTAAAAAAGTACAAAAAAACTGTAAAATAGTCATGTAATACATACCATGTAATATATAACAGGAATTGTCCCGATGAAACAATCAAATTATCAGTTCTACTTTATTTTAAGTGGATAGTTTTTTCTCCAAAAGCAAGACTAAAAGTAAAATTGTCATGATAAAACACTCATTGGCACTGTATAATTCAGCACTTTTATAGGTCTTCCAACAGTCAGAATAAATTGTCGATCCCTCTTCCACATTTTGTTCAGCTTGGTTTTAAAAAGGCTGTCATCAATTTCATTAGGGCCTGCAATTTTATATTTTCTTCAAAATATAAAACAGCATTTATTTCAGAAGTGAATAATTATCTTTGAATAAAAACTACGAATACAAATGGAGTAAAAAAATGCAATTGACAGGACTTAATATTTTGTCAGAACAAAATCTGGACAATAACCAAGAGTATAAAATTATCACAAAAAACACATTATTGAATGAGATCAGATCAGTTTGCAGGGTTTATTTGATGTGATCGCAAAGTTACCTATTTATCATGGATATGAAAAGATGCACCATTTCTTCTACATTGCAGGACTAATACATGTTCTAAAAAATACTTTTTCAAATAAATATAATAATCAATTTTATTCAACATTTATGTCACATTTAAATTAAAAAAATTTATATAAAATTATAAAAGAATGTAAAATTAATATAATATCAGATATAAATCAAATCCTAAGTGTAGAAAATATGATTTTCCATCAGATATTACAATTTACATGATTAATAAAATATTAAAAAGTTGTCAATTCCCTGTATTTTCTGGCAATAAAAATAATTTTGATAACTATAGAACTATATCTATCTTTTTTTGATTTATAAAATAATAGAAAATTATATTTATAAAATAAATTTCAAATAAAAATATGTTTTTCTAGTAAAAACCAATATGGATTCATAGAAGGAAAACAGACAACTATGTTTTTGGAGAATTTTGCAGATGCAATTAATACTGCATTAAATTATTAAAAATATGTAACTGTAATTTGTTTAGATTTTTATAAAGATTTTGATATTGTTGAGCAATAAACAATTGATTCATAGTTTAGAAAATTGGGGAATTGTAGGAGAATTGTTCAGTTTTTTTAAAAGGTTATTTAAATAATAGATATGTTGTATCAAAAATATCAAATATACTGAATAATGAGAGAGAAAAAACATGATATGGAGTTTCTTAAGATTCTACACTTGATACACTGTTGCTTCTGATTTTTATATATGATCTAGGAAATATTAATATTGAAAGATCAATACATTGTAACAGCATGGGGAAGATATGGGTCATACTTGGTTATGTTACTTTAAATAATAATGAAATTTACAAAAAAAATTAAAGTAAATTATTCAAGATATTAAAGGAAGAAGATATTACGTAATGTTAATATCCCAAAAATATATTTTAAAAATGTATATATCCAAGAGAAGTAATATCACATGAGCATGAGAAGTCATTCTGAGAGATCAGCCAGCTAATTCCTTAGAGCAACTATGATTAACTATACATCAACCAGAATTATTAATTATAAAAGTAAGTAATACTCATAAAAAAAACATCAATACAATAAATCAACAATCCATATTGTGGCTGGATTTGAACAATAAAAAATATAAATCAACAGTTAATCTAGTCACTGGATTGCAAATGGGTCTTTTGTAGACCAGGTTAACTATTTGGAGGCACAAACTAAGTGCCCATCCATCAGAATACATAATAATAAAAAATAAAAATAAAAACAATAATGCTGGAACATTAAAACATGCTGATTATCATCAATGATCTAACAACTTGTACTGGCCAGCTATAAACCTAACTTTTAATAAGTCTAAATTAAAATAAAATGCAGTGCATGGGCTTTAAAGAGTATTCTATTTTGCACCAACCAGAATGATGATTGATCATCTCTGGATGCCCAAAAGCACAAATATACACCCCCATTCATATATTAGACCATTATGCATGAATCCATCTCAGTAGAACACAAAATATATTACTGTATGTGACCAAGAGATGATGGAATTTTAAAAATATTTAGAATCATTGGAATAATTTTTATAATTGAACACAAGTTTATTAACAATAAAAATAAAAAATGATATTAAGGTCTAGAATAAGAAAAGCATATTAATTTAGCCTTCTGATTTTGACTAATATATTACAAAAAATTATTACATTGTGATTTGCTATATGTGATTTACAAATTCAACTTATTACATTGATTTACATATATGTTCCAATAGGTTTATTTAAAACTAGACATCACACAGACATGTAGATTAATATAAAATGAACATGTTTGAATTTATCAAAATAATAAAATTATTAAAAATATATTTCATAATTAATTCTATTTGAAAACTATACATAAAATTCACATATACCTGTGTATCTATGAACATATAAATAATATAAATTAATATTAATTAGTCTCTTTTTTCAGTCAATAAAAGTAGTTTCTTTTTCCTTCTTTTTAAAAAAATAAAATAAAATCAATTTTTCTTGACAGGTAACTCAAAAGTTTGTTTTATGACTGGTTACTCTTAATTAATTAATTGCATCTTTAAATTAATCTAAAAAGATTTTTGATGTCTGTTTTTATTTTTTCAAAATATATTGTCCACGATTCAATCATTGCTTTTAGATTTTAATTCAGTTCAAGCAAAATTATTTACTTGTTATCTTTTAAAATATACACTATGATATTTAAATATCATTTTTACCAAGAAATTATTAAAAATTTCATTCTCTTTAAATATAATGCTACTCATCATTATATATATATATATTTATTTATTTGTGGTCTTTTTGTGAGTTGTTTTTAATGAAACAGGTTAATTTCAGGATTGTCACAATCAGTAATGTATAATCAGGTATGTTGGCATTCTCCCTTCTGTCTAGGCCTTGATGAGCTTCAGGCCAAAAAACTATCTTCTACAACACATTTGGACAATCTAATTGATCAGTCTTCAACTGAATCAAAACTACAGTGTGTAGAAGTAGTAGACTGCTCATTGCTAGATCTTCTGGATTGACTTCAGCTACATCTTCATAGGAGCTATTTTTATTTTCATAACTCTCCCAATACCAATTCTGTTTAATAAAAATATTAAGACAACCGCTGTATCAAAAAATGACTATCCAAACTTTGCAGCTGACCTATTTGGCCACGGCTTTTCAAAATATTAAAACCAGACTCCTCTGGCCAACTCTTATATAAACTGCAAGTCAAAAAGAGAACTGATGATTTTTTAATCAGTCTTTTTTATAATCTTGGTTGGCTCTTGTCATAAAAACGTAGTGACTGTTTTCAACCTATCTAATCATTTTGAAAACAAGTTTGAAGTTTTCTCAAGGTGTGATATACATGTTTTTACTTAGATCAAGATATACCAATTAATTAAAAAATTTCAAAAATAAACATATTTACAATTACACCTGGGTCTCATTTTATGCAGATTATTTTAATGCAATTTTGAAGTTATGTAATTTATGTTTTTTTAATATCCTTCATATTTCACTATATTTATTAGATATAAAGAAATTTAAATTATTAATAACTTATTTTGACTTGAAATACTTTTTTTTTTCAAAAATATAACGTTATATTAGCAGCTAACATGAATATGGTCTGAAGCTGTATTTAGAATTTTAGCTTCTATGTAAATAACCTACTTATACTAATGAGTAAGTAATAATAATAGATTTATATGTACATATAAAAATATCACAATAAATATTCAAAAATTTTAAACTTTTAAAACATATTTTATTAGATTTTAACAGAAATAAATATTTTTTTAGATTTTTAAAATAAATAATAACGAAGATCTTATTGATTTTATAAACTGAAAATAATGATAATGTATAACCTTTTTGTTTTGATCGCAATCTCATTTTTTTAATATAAAAACTGAAAACCATTAACATAGCACAAGACTGAAGGTGGCACTAGTTGTACATTACATCACGAATCTGATTTCTTACTAGTTCACAAATAAACACATTATCTAATAGTGGTAATGATTGAAATATGTATGAAAAAATGTAAAATTAATACTGTAGTTAATAAAAAAAGTAAAAAAAAATTGTCTTGTATTAATTTTTTTTAAATATTTGAAATTTTTTATTAGTCATAATTTATTTTCTTAGTTTTTTAATGTGAATTTTAAAGTAATTTTTCCTTGTTGCTTTGCTTTTATGCCAATTTCAAAAATTACAGAACCTATCCCCCATTTTTCAAGGTAAGTTACATTTATTTTTGTGCGATTTCTTTTGTGCATGCTTTTTGAGGAATCTATCTACCACATAAAATGAGACCAGGTGTATTAAAAAACATCCTTATTTTTAAATTTCAAAATCAGAATAATGATAATACAATATTAATTATTATTTAGTCCTTTTTATATGTTTTAATTAATAATAAAATTTTGTTTGAAATTCAGAATTGTTTAACCTTTTACAGTCAATATTATTCCAATTGAAATGTAGAAAATATCTACAAAAATTTATGTCCGTGTTTATTTCTACTCATCCTTAAAACTTTATAGATATTTGTGCACACATACTATATTATTGTGTGCCTTATAACAGCCTGTTATAATATCAATTTGTAGATGATATTATTATTATGAGTACAAAAAACACTATTGATATTGCAATTAAAAATATGAAGAAAGCTTGGATAAAATTACCCTTTGAACAACAACAAAATACATGTTAATATGTTCTTCTCATATGCATTGCAAAAGTATTGTTATACATTATATTTACATGATTGTATATATGTTATTAATGCAAAATGTAATGGTAATAAATACATAAAAGTAGAGCCTATAAAATATATTACATACCTTAGAATGATAATAGATGGAAAAATGTTTTGGAAAAATCATATTAAAATATCAATTAATAAATTTAGATATTTTATATCAACATTCTACAAAATCGAGGATATTGTTTTAAAATATTATTTTATTGTTATGTATAAATCTTTATGTAAATTATTATAAATTTTCAAGCTTTTCTAATAATAACATTGTTGCAAAAAAGAATAATTTATCTAATAAAAGAAAATTGTATTAAAAAAGAAACAATTGGAAATAAAAATAATACTTATAGTATTCAATGAACTATTTGAATATACAATTAGAGAAAGAATATTTTGATAGTACTTAAAAAAAAAAACTTATACACAGTTCAAAATGTGTGCATAAAAACAGATACACATAAAATTTTAAAATATTGTAATGAATATGGAATAAGAATTCACTATATTTCTATATTATTCAATTGTATTGGTGGTCGAGAGGTCAGCGCAACTGCCTTGCACTTGCAGGAAGTTGCCCGGGTTGCGGGTTCATGTCCCGGCCGATGCTATGACCCTTAAAAAAATAAAATAAAATAAAAGTATTTAACATTATAAGATAATAGAAAATCATATTAAAAATATACTAAAGAGAATAAAAGGGAAAAAAAACTTAGTACATAGCAAAATATATATGAGTATATAATAAGTTGCAATTAATACAGTGAATCCTGAGGAAGCTCATCACAAGTTTATCACAACATAAAAAACTCTATAAAAGAGTGACATATAACCTAGAGCACAGGTCTATTTTTCTCAAGCACCAAAATGTAATGGGACATACCTTCCAACCCACAGTTGCCAACATCATGGGCAAAAAGCAAAATGATGTTAAATGCAAGATCAAAAAAGCATGGCATATATCCAATAATCTCAAATCCACAAATAAATAAAAAATCCTGCATCCCCCTATCAAAAAATGGGCCATATAATTTGAATATATTTGTTATTTCAATTATCCAATTAATTTTTTTCAATCTTCTTCATGTCCACACCTCAAAGGCTTCCAATCTGTTATTAATTTTATTACTTAAATACATACATATTTAGACATTAATATTGTATGTCCATATTAATATTCCTGACTTTAGGAATCATCAGGAACAGATGAATGATTTCAGACATCAATTAGAACTAATTACTATCATCAAGCATTGTAGAAGATATTCAAGCATAAACACCAACTACAAGCACTAATGACATAATATAAAATACCATCAATCAGTCATGTACCCACCAGCCTTTGAATCCAATTCAGACCAGGATGGATAATGAATACTAACATCCACCATTGTGTGAATTCAAAAAACTGACATCAGAAGCATAACTAAGATTTTCATATCACTATTGTAATCATGAAATATATGTTGCATCAGGCCAGTTTTGACCAGAAGTGAGGGGGGATTGCATCTCACTATGATCAGAGCTAGGGTCTACGGGTAGGATGCTATGAATGATGTGATAAAGTACATAACCTACACATTGAATTTAGGTACTATTTGGGCTAGTTATCCATACCTCACCCCTCTTTTGGATTCCATTATGCCTCAGTATTTGAACTCAAGGAAAATCTGCCTTCAGCTCTTTTCATGCATGAATTTACACTAGATAGCAACTGCTACAGCTCTATATAGGTTCCAATTGATTTAAAGATCCCCTCTAAACATACTACTGTATTAATATGCAAGAGAGACATGTGTGTATGCATATACTTGGTTATAAGTTGATGTATAAATGATTTTCATAAACTAGGGACCATTTTAAAGTAAATCAAGTTAACGTTTATTAAGTAACAAAAAAAAATCCTTTAATATGATAAAATAATATAATTGTGTGTGTCAAGGATGCATTTCGACCATATCAATAATTAAATGTGTTCAATATTCCATCCCTTATTCATGTCAGAAATACATAACATGATACTAATTATTTACAAAGCAAATAAAATAATAAAAAATCATTAAATTGACCGCAAAGCTAACTAGCTAATTTATAATATTATACAAATATATCTATGATAGCTTCATTGTTCAATTCCAATTAGCAGTGTTCTATCTTTTTGGGGACACCTATATATGTACAGTTCCATAAGGTTGATAGGAAAGAGCATCCTTACTGGAAGATTATTCATTCATACCAAAAAATAAATATAAATGATTATTAGTTAGCGATAACAAAAAATGTGAATTTTGTCCTGTAATAAGTGAATGTGCTTAATATGGAATAGTCTCAAAGATCTTATCTTATTCCATTTCATAGTGATGATGATCAATGTCAAATCACTATGGAGGGAATTTTATTTGACACAAATATATAAAAAATGTTTTTATCTAACTTAATAATTTCCCTCCTTCATTTTGCTGGTTTCACCTATAATGGACTCTCCCAAATTTTAAACATGTTTAAGCGTCCAAGTGTGGAAATAAATAAAACTAGAATTTTACAGATATATATAAAGAATGAATTAAAAAGAAGAATAAAGGAGACTTTGATGATAAAACTCCTTGATTCTGAGGCTATCAATCTTATGAAGACTTCCTTTGATATTAAAGGAAGGTGGAGTTTGAAATGAATTATGGGAAGGTTTGTTTGTATGTATATATATATGTTTTCCTTTAGGTTGATTTTCACTTGAGAAGGTCTATTTGTAGTAGATGAAACCATGATTGTGTAAGGATTTTGGTAAAATTTTGAATTTAATCTAGTACTGTATTGTTTTATGGTTTTGCATATATATATATATATATATATATATATATATATATATATATATATATATATATATATATATATATATATATATATATAAAAACAAAAGTTTCAATAGTTTATTTGGGTTTATATCCATGAGTTTGGCAATAATGTCTTTTATGAATACAGTCTATCTCTCTTCAGATGGTTTTGCATATATATATATATATATATATATATATATATATATATATATATATATATATATATATATATATATATATATATAATAAAATCAAAAGTTTCAATAGTTCATTTGGGTTTATATCCATGAGTTTGGCAATAATGTCTTTTATGGATACAGTCTATCTCTCTTCAGATCACTCTCCTTCAGTAAATTATTCATAACTCACTAGAATTCCTCAGCAATGTGCTTGATAAAAATATTGTTTCCATTTTTGGCAGTTGTTTTCCTTCTCGATTGGCATTATGCAGGTAAATAGATTATGTCATCACACTTCTAGGTTCAGGACAATAGCACTTAAGCTCTATAGCAATGTTAATTTAGCAGAATACACTGCACAGCAGCTTATATCAGATTTAATTTTTCTTCATTTGCTATTTGACATGTAACAGCTTATAGAAAAAAAAATTACTTCATCATAAATGCTGGCAATATTCTATTTATTTTTTTCCCATGTTCAAATAATAGCACAATTTTTAATTTTAAATATCAATTTAAAATCAGTTCAGCTATTTTGTTAAACCGCATGAATTCATCAAACTTTTCTCTATTTAAACACCAGTTGTAATTGCTTATAGTTTGTCATGCTGCAAAAGTTATACGGATAATATAGAATATTAAAACAAGTCTTCAATTTTCTCTTGCATTTGAACATTTGGTCTTAGCATGTTGGCTTTATACAGTTATTGCATCATTTGAAAAATAACAAAAGATGACAGAAATAAACTGGCTTTGCTTTTATACCATGCTTAGTTTTTGGTGTTGTATACTAACTTTGTCATTTTCTTTTCCCTTGCCATGGCTGTCTATTGTTGCACGTATTATATTGGGTATAGTTAAAAAATAAAATTAAGTAACAGAATTCTTTTATTTTCCATACTTGGTTATCTAGTGATTGGCTTGATATTTGGTCATCACTATGTTTTAATCCATGACTTACAATACATTGATAATTAATTTATTGTTGGTATATATATATATATATATATATATATATATATATATATATATATATATGTTTAGACAATTTCTTTAACTGGGTTTTTATTTTTCATTAAATAAGAGAAACTAGTTCATTGTGACATTTGCTTAATTTG
Source organism: Epiperipatus broadwayi (assembly GCA_028023455.1). NCBI lineage: Eukaryota > Metazoa > Onychophora > Udeonychophora > Euonychophora > Peripatidae > Epiperipatus > Epiperipatus broadwayi. Next base: position 3,892,458 of record JAQFVV010000095.1, read on the forward strand.
GCAATTAACAAAGCAAACATTCACCATATATATGTGTACATTTAAAAAAGGGTAGTGCATATTCACCTATTCAATAGTTAAACTTATGTTTTGAAAGGGTTTGATTTGGTGGTGTGGAAAATGAAAGCTGTTTTTGATGTGATTGTAAGCTATCCTTACAATGTATAGAGTATTAGTAAATTGTTAATCATATTTTGAAGTTAGTAGATCACAATTGTATATCGGAGTTTAAACAGAACATATTTAGGGCAGTCAACAGGATTCTCACATATATATATATATGAAAAACAAAAAACACAAGTTAAAAACTTGCATATGCTTGTATTTATGACAATCAATGGCGTTATACCAAAAACACCTTCAAGCGTTTGTTTACATAAACGTCAGAGCGAGTATTTCACTATCTCTAACTTAATTTCCACCTTCATATCATGATTTCAAGCTATTTGCTATTGTCAGTGAAGGACAGGATTAAGAAACTAGATCTAAAACACAAACTCTGAGCGTTTAAAAAACAATTTCTATTCAGCTTGCAAGCGTGAATCTTTTAGACATGTAATGTCTTCAAACTCAGCATCGCATGCCAGATAGCTACATGGTTCTGATATCAGTTCAGCATCACCACATAGTAGAAGTCTCTGCAATATATATCATTGCAAGAAAGACCTCAAAGGTACATTTATGAAAAACAAAAAACACCAGTTAAAAACTTGCATACGCTTGTATTTATGACAATAGATGGCGTTATACCAAAAACACCTTCAAGCGTTTGTTTACATAAATGTCAGAGTGAGTATTTCACTATCTCTAACTTAATTTCCACCTTCATATCATGATTTCAAGCTATTTGCTATCGTCAGTGAAGGACAGGATTAAGAAACTGTTTCTTAAACGCTCAGAGTTTGTGTTTTAGATCTAGTTTCTTAATCCTGTCCTTCACTGACCATAGCAAATAGCTTGAAATCATTATATGAAGGTGAAAATTAAGTTAGAGATAGTGAAATACTCGCTCTGATGTTTATGTAAACAAACGCTTGAAGGTGTTTTTGGTATAACGCCATCTATTGTCATATATATATATATATATATTATAACCTTTCTCTCCTTCTATTGTATTCTATGTAGCTAACCTTTCTATCCAGTATTGGATTGGGCCCCTAAATTTGGGCCATCACAATCTGCCCTTTCACCCTACGTGTAATTACGTGTATATGTGTACTCCACTTCTCCCAGAATAAGTAATATAATATAGTGAAAATCGCCTCCCCGAGTTCTAGCTCTAATAATTAATGAGATATTCAATTAAAGGTGTTACTAGCTCAGGTTTCTTAAAAAATTAACTTAGGCTCTGTTCTAGACTAACTCAAATAACTATTCTATAATTCATGAGATTAGAAGTGGAAATAAGGTGACAAAGTAGATTGCATTGAGATAATATCCCATAGGATACCACCTCAATGGGACAAGAACACTATTCCCCCTTTTACTACTATTACATATAATAACTACATAGTATTCTTATGACTTCTGCAACTTCCAATCACTAAACTCATTTAACAATTAAAGTATTAATTTTTTATCTATCATAACAATAATAGTAATTATCTAGCTCAGATAAAATAATCTCAGGTTCTTAAATTTATTCAATGTTAAATTAAAATAAAGTAGCAAAATATGATAAGGGATTTTGTGTCATAATTTACTACTCTGAAGTTAGATTAATAATAGAACAATAAGAATAATAATCACAATCTTCATTGTTTAATCCAACTAGTACGGCTTTTCTTTTATCGCAAATTTATAACCATAATAAATTAATTAATAATTCAATATCCTCCCTTTGTTTATCTTTTTCCTTACGTAATAAAATAATTAGTAAGTGGCAGTGTTTAGATAATCTGATAAATGAAGCAAGTGGCAACTAATAGCATATAATTTAGAAAATTATCATGACAATGGATTTATGACCAATAATGCAATGCAATTTTATAATTATTCAATTACAAAACATCAATAAATAATTAAGATTAAATATACTTTTCTATTTATATTTTGTGCAAACAATTATATACTTTAATTTAATGACAGTAAACATATCCTATGAATTCATGCAATGATGTAGAGAAAACAAAACTCAGACACAAGTTTTAATAACAAATTTTAGAATTTTATTAACAACAATCAAAATTAAGATAAACAAACAAATCTATTTACATTTATTTACAAGGGATATCCTCCTTTCTTTTAACACTACAAAAGTTAAATTATACATTTTTAGATTTCTTTTATAGTTAATTTAAATTATTATACTTTTATAAGTTATTCATTTATTTCTCATTAAGTTTATTATATTACTTAGTTTAACTATTTTATGGGTAATACTATTCTTTACCTTTTAATATTAACATTACAGTATTATAAGTTATATATGTGGATAAACATCATTTATAAACATATAAATTTACAATCAATATGGCTTTTTTTTCTTCTTAAAAAAAATTACATTTTCTTATAACTCTATATAAGTCACTTTGCATATTGTTCAAATATTATTACTACCTATTACGTTTGTTATCTAATGCTCGTAAACTCTAATACATTTTTTCATAAGTCATACTCATGTATAATGCCATAACATGGGCTTAATTATTTCCTGTTTCAGTTTAACATACATTATAATCATCGAATGTTATTATATTCTTTAAATATGCAATACTTATATTTTTAAATATAATCAACAATAAGAACACGTTAAATCATTTTTTAATATTTTTGTATATTTCTATTTGGGTATATTTTTTATCAAATTATAGTTCATTTCTTAAAATTAAAATAATTCTCTGACTCCTTCCTTTCTTAGGATATATGTATCTTTTTTCAATAATCATAATCTACACTTTGTTAACATACATTATAATTACCGAATGTTATTATATTCTTTAAATATGCAATACTTATATTTTTAAATATAATCAACAATAAGAACACGTTAAATCATTTTTTAATATTTTTGTATATTTCTATTTGGGTATATTTTTTATCAAATTATAGTTCATTTCTTAAAATTAAAATAATTCTCTGACTCCTTCCTTTCTTAGGATATATGCATCTTTTTTCAATAATCATAATCTACACTTTGTTAATACCTAACTATTCTTATTTCAAATAACAGCATGACATACATTCTAAAATATCTATTGTTTCTTTTCAATAGACTTATCAAATAACGATGTAGTTGCAAGAAATACAGATAAAGATAGCGAAAGATGTATAGGATATTGGGAAGATAGATAAATAACTCACCAAAATATACTTCAAAATGTATGGAACAGTGTGGATAGGGCCGACATTCCTTGTCTGATAACCCTGACGATAAGCACGATGTGGCAGCTATTTATTCAGCTTTACCAAACATCTAATAAGATTCACAAGAAAGATAAAAATAACACTGTCCATGACAACATGTGTAACAGTCGTAGGGCTTTGTTAACTATGCTGATTACCATCTAAAACTACTTATAATTCCATTCCCTGTAGCATCCTAGTTTTTAATACATCATCTTGGTTTCCGAATCTCCATGTACTACCAAGTCACTATCCAAACTATCTCTCAAGATTTTCACTGTATCCAACATCGATAAAACTAACTACCTTTTAAAACAATAAACAAAATTCACTAATATAAAACATTCCCCTATTCTATAAGAACAATTTGCCTTGCTTTATTACACTGTAGGTTCGACATCTACGTTTTATTAAATAACACTTAAATATCCCAATCGGAAAAATTAACAGAAAATATGACATAACCATTGGTTATATTGAACTATATTAATAATACATTAAATGATTGTCATATGCATATTTTTAAAAAATCTAATTACATCTCATAGTGTTTTAGAGTGTTGTTTTTCAAAATGCATTTTACAATAATTATAACAATAAACTTTTGCATTACATTCATTTGAACATTCAAAATCAAAAAAAAAAAAACATATTATTTTATATAATGTTATATTTCAAATTAATGTATTTGTTTCCCTATTGCTATCTAAACTCAATGTTGAACTTAGATTAATAAAGAAAATAATTTAAACCATAATCACATATTTTTCTGGCGGTAAATCTTGGTTAGTCCCATAATATTTATTATTTGTTCTTTTATCCGAATGTTCTCCTTTCTGATTATTAAAGTTTTAAAACAAATTAGTTCATTTAGTTAACTGTTTAGACGATCTTTAGTAGTAATGTTTAATTCAAAATTATTAAAAACATTTATTTAGTTATCCCACGAAGTTTTTAATGTTGGGCGAATATTACCTTGGCGCGTTGATGCATCTTTATTTCTAGCAGAACTACAAGTATTTATATCATTACGGTACCAAATTGCATTTTTCCATGGATCCAATATTTTATATTTATTTCTCTGTAAACTATTTTCTTTTTCTTCTTCTTCAGGCAAGTAATTTCCTTGGTAATTTTACTTTTATTCATTATTATTTTATATACGACATTTTTGATCTTTAACTATTTCTAGGGTAATTGCTCAGGTCATCTTAAAGAAAGTAACTCATAAAAATCTTTTTGTCCATTTATTTTTACACGAATAATATTTATTTTTATTTTTCATTATATTCATTAACTTTGCGCACAATGTCCTTTCATCAATTTTACACGCACTAAAGCAGTTTTCGTAGTAATATGCTATACAAACTATATCAATGAACAACGTTAACATTTTTGAAATATTACAAAATTTATAACTTGGTTTTAAGAATCCATCCATTTTTTTTATTGAAAATTCAGATTATATTTTAATAGAATCCACTGGCAGGTAACTGTGGAGTTAGTGAAACATTATTACGAGAATTTTTTTTTAAATTTTATTCTTCGAAAGATTTTAAAATGTTAGTTATTTTCTTTCAAAGATATTTATTAAAATTCCAATAAAATTGACTAATAATTGAAGAAAGAAAGAAATTTTAAAGAGCTTAAAATTTTACCTCTGCTCTGGAGTCAACACATTTTTGTTCTCCTAGTTTATACAATTAATTGGCGCGATTTCTCTTGTCTGCCAAAATCTATCTTTTTATTGGTCAATTCCTACTTTGGTTTGTAAACATTTTCTAAAGTTTTAAAATGATGACATAATAGACTTAAATATTAACCTATTATTATTTTTAAATTAATTATTATCTATTACAATTTAATTACTTTTAAAATAAATTTGAAACAATAACCAATAAAGATGTATAATCTTATTTTTTATTATAATGTGTGACAATTCCATCCAGTTCTATAATATATTATTTAAATATTTTAATTATTTGTATTAATCTAAACTGGTGCTTATACATAAAATATTCCAGACAGTCACATAGACATTTCCGGTGTTTAGTCTATTTTTATCTGTCTTAATAAATTTGCTACTTATATTATTTTAAATGATTATATAAAATTTTGAAAAATAATTTAGAAAAATATAGAACTAGATGCAATCCTCACCCTCACGATACTTATTATTAAATATATTACATTAACTTTTTATTGCTTATTTATAGTTTATAATATTAAATACTATATAATATTAATTTCAAATTTTTTTTTTAACAATTGACCATTTATAACCATCATTGATCTATAGAAAAGGGCACTATATATATATATATATATATATATATATATATATATATATATATATATATATATATATATATATATATAATATATATATATAAAAAAAATATAATATTTAAAGACAGTCTGGATGATCAAAAGAAACAAATCATGAAGAAACCTGAAGCTATGATAATCATTTTTATTTTAAGCAGTTTTAACATTAAATATGGCTAACAAAATTCACTTTGAGGAATTCAATATCAATCAACCTGAGTTATGGGATTTATATACAGAAAGATTTAGGATTTTTCTTGTTGCCAATAAGATTAAATCAAAGTTAAAACTAAGAACATTTATTAGTTCATGTGAAGCAGTCACATATAAAATATTTGCATCCCAGACAGCACTAATGGGATCATTTGAACTGACATTTGGCAAAATGCTTGAAATTTTAAATGAATTCTTCTCATCTAAGCCAATTTAAATCTATCAATTAAATTAGATAATCTAAACATATTTTCACTAGGAAATCTGTTCAAAATCAGTAACTTGAAGTTTAAAATAATGTCATATATAGGAAAGAAAATACTTCCAGGAATTTAGATTTTGGAAGTGGTTTTAATTTTTTAATTTTAAATGTCTTCAAAAGGGTTTTAGATTAAAATGTCAACTTGCTTATAATAAAAAAATATATTAATAAGTTTAATTTGTTATTAAAAAAGTTTGGAAAAAGAAATGAATACAAGAAATCTGCTTTAAATGTGTCTAATTTTGTTTTAGGTAGTTATGAAGTATTTATTTTTCTTTGTTTCTTTTAGAATTAGGCAGATCATAATTAGCTTTTTTTTTTTAACCTCTTTATTGCTGATTATTTCATTGGCCAAGTGAGATAAAAGCCTAACATTTTAATTGGTCAATTTCACAAAGTGAAGTGTCAAAATACAAATTTAATCATCAAAATATATTCAACTTTTCTTATTATATTCACTTTAGTTTCGTTTATAAAAAGTATATTAATAATTTGTCAGATTATGAAAGTGAACAAGTTTTTTCAAAAATAAATTTCTCTTTATAATTGTAGAAATATTTATGAGCTGTAAATGTAAAACAAAATCGAAAAATGAATCGAAATGTTTTTGTGACGATATGATTTGTTTGACAGTTTTACGTTGTAAAAAAAGTAAATATTTTTCATTAATTTTTGTTAAAATCTTAACTATTTTTTTTAAATATTTTTATTTTCAGCATATTTTATGAAAATAATTTATAATTTATCAAAAAATATTTTTAAAAAGGTCTAAAATATTCATTTATCATTTTCAAAATTAAACAAAAACAAATCGTAACGTTTCAGTGATTTATAGCCATTTTCTCTGTTGCCTAAATGTAACAGCCAATAAGATTCAAGGAAGCTCCAGGAGGGTCTGCCCACTTTTTTTGTTAAAGTTTTGAATAGTATTTTATTGATTTTTTACTTGTAAAATAATTCAAGAGAGGGCAGCATCTTACGAAACTTTTTCTAAATTTTTAAACGGGTACTATTAAAAGTGATGGGATTTGGACAGTGGGAAGCGGCATAAAATCAACACATTTTTAACCATGACTAACAACCATTGAGTTAATATTGAATGTTATAAAATATTCCAGATAATGATGAAATGTCCATACAGGTAATTTTGAATAGGCAGTTACTTGAGAGGAAAAAAAAGGTTTTTACCTTAAAGCAATTAGATCTTTAAAAAAAGATTGAAAATCAATGATGTTACATTATTAATAGAAGGCAAAAGTGGTGTTTTGGGTTGTTAATTAATAGCAATTTTAAAAATAAACTTTCTTCAGAATTAAATAATGGGAAGTATTCTATTTTAAATTATGATCCTGATTAAAAAAATAAAATGGAAATTAATCGATATTATGAAAATTGTAGGAATTTTTTTTTTTTTTGATAGAACTAATTACTTAATTTGTTATCCCAATGATTATGTGGCTCCTAAAATTTTCAGTAATTAAAAATCTTATGAAGATAAATTAACTTTAAAGTGTATTTTTGATTTTACAGGGGAGATTGTTGAAAAAATTTCAAAATTTCTTATTATGATCTTTTTAAAAAATTATATAAATTTAGGTCAATTTTATGTATCTTTTTCTTTTAAAGCATTTGATAAAAATAATGGATTTATTTTAGATAATGATTGTGTTTTTGGTAGTGTAAATATTAAAAATAGGTATCAATCAGTTCTGCTTTAAAGAAACAATATTTTCCCCCAAATTAGTTAGATGATTTTATGTATTTTATGTGTAATGATGTGTTTTACAAGATTAAAAATGGATGGGTTATTGGTTATATTATTTCTCCCAAAAATGTGCTCTGCCTATATTGATTTTTTTTTTTTAGATTTTAATGTTATTAATTTTTCTATTTCTTTAAAATTATTTGTTAGATGTATGAATGATTTTTGTTTGTTAGTCAGAAATATAATTTTTTTGATAGATTAAATGCTTTTAATGCTAATACTAATTTTACTATTGAAGTGGTTACTTTTGGGTTAGCCAAGTGAAAATTTTTAGATTTAAGTTTTGATAAAGTTAATAATGTTTTATTTAGCAGTCATTTTATTAAACAAAAATTATAAAAAGTATAATAAGGCCAGACCTTTTACTCATAATAAAATTTCTTTATTAAATTTTTATTTATGGAAATAGAAGGCTTAATAATTTTAAAAATAATGATTATATTCAAAGGAATCAATTTGGTTCTAGCTATATTGATTTAGGTTATAATCATGAATTTATTAGAAATATTAAATTTAATAAACATATCTATTAATAATAAAGGTCATTAATTTATAAGTTAATTTAAAAGAATATTAATTTATTGGAAGAAAAAGATCTTGATTTAAATTCATTATTAAATAATACAACAGTTAATTGCTAGCAAATCTATTCTTGACATAGTTTATAAGATTCCCTGCAGTTGTTGTAAAATTTATATAGGCCAAATCTTAATGAAAGAGTTAAAAATAGATATCAAAACTCAGCTTTGCATATTTATGAACTGAATACAAATCCTAAAATATTATTTGACAATTCAGAGATTATTTATGATGAAAGAGAAATAAATTCAAAAGAAGACTAAAAAAATTATAATGATAAATTTTGTTAAATTGGAAGCCATAAATCTCATGAAAATATCCTTTAATATTAATGAAAGTTAGTTTTTGAAGTGAATGATAAGTAGGCTATTTTGTTCTTTGTATCTTTCTGAATTTCATTTGAAAAGGTTTATTTGTTAATAGATGAAATTATGATTGTGAAAGAACTTTATTAAAATTTTATTTTGTTTTTTTAGCTAGTATTGTAATGTTATATAATATTTTATTATATATATTTAAATAATAAGTGTAATAAAGAGTGGTGTCTTTGCTGCAATTAGAATGGGAATGTTCCTGCTTCATGCTGTGTGGTTAACAAAAAATTTTGTTTTTAAACGAGGAAATAAAGAACCATGGGAGATGTGTAAAAAATTTTCTCAAAGAACTATGTTTAGGGATTACTTATTATTGCTGGAAAAACTCTTTAGGGACACTTGGGGGCAACTTAGGCCACTGGATGAACAGCCTATCCTCAGGCATGCTAATTAAAAATTAATTCAAGATTAAAAAATGGTTCAGTTAGATGGAGAATGACAAAGAATCACTGCCAATCAAAATATGGACTGCACAATGATCACTGGCTAAGTCACTAAATGAAGAGCCAGTTGTTCTGATATAAAACTAGTACACAATATTTATAAACTAAGTTTGAACAATGAGATTCTTGCTCTGATCATGAAATCTATTTGTCATAATAATAACTAATGTATCAAATGGGTAAATTGTACGTGTATTTTCCTTAATAAAAAAAAAGCTAAATGTGTTTGAAAGTAATTATTAAAAAACAGTCAACACCTAGACAATCCCAATATCAATCAACAATTTTATACTGTTGTCAAGGCAACAACTTTTTAACAATAAAGTCGTAATACCTTAAAGTGAAATTCCACTTTTATTGTTGAGTGGAGGTTGCCTTGACAACTGTTTGAAATTGTTGATTGTTATTGTTAAGGGATTGTCTAAGTGTTGACTGATTTTTAATATATATATATATTGAAATGGAAGTTTTTATGAGTAAAAAATGTTTTACCAAATATATTTTCAGAAATAATTGTGTTTTATAAATATTTAGCAGTATTTTTTATATTAATTTGCATTTTTTATATTAACTTGCATTAAAAAACTTTTCCCAATACTTGATAATTTTATTATTCTGTCACATTTATTAATGAAATTTTGTGTTTTTAAAAATGTCTGTAACTTCTCTAAATACTCTTTGGTTGTGGTTATTGCATATGGATATCATTTATGTGCTTGGGAATTCTATGTGATGGCCAGTATTTAAAATATGAAAAGCAAGTACAGAAGATAGTAAAAAAAAATGTATTGCTTTAATGCAGGGGTCCCCAACCCTATGCCCGCGGGCATCATGGCGCCCGGAGACCATTTTATGTGTGCCCGCCGCTATCCGAACACGATAAAAAATTATTTATCTGATACAAATAAATTTAATTTTTGAATTTTTTTATTAATTATTGTATTATATTGTAATCAAATTGTAGGGCATACTATACTTTTACAGCGTAAAAATATCAATTATATGTTAAAATTTAATTTTTGAAATAAATATTTTTTTGTACATTATGTGTATTATTAACAATATCCAACTATAAATTTACATGTGATGTGATGTGATGTATTGTTGTTTCTCCGTAAACAAAGTCAAGAATATCTCAGCAATTATGCCCAGATAAAAAAATAAATGGTGCCCGCCACCTAGTTGAAAAAATAAATGGTGCCCGCCACCTGGCCGGTATTATGGAATGTGCTCTTAAGTGCAAAAAGCCTGGGGACCACTGCTTTAATGTGTTCATTTCTTCTAGCATTTATACATTGATTGCTTCTCTCTATGTATGTAGCTGGGCACATGGGATTTTATAGACTCCTTGGGCTTCTAGAGAGATTATATCTTTGGATTTGATCAGACTCCTTTAAACTATTAAAAAATCTGATAAATTATCACAATTTAAAGTTGAAAAAAGTGGTAAATAAAGAATAAACATTTAACTAAATATATTATTAAAAAATAAATAGTCATATATCATATGACTTAACTTAAAAAGCTTGTTTTACAAATATAAGCTTTTCTACTTAATAGTTCAGTATTAGATAAGTGCTGATCTTGCGTTGGTATTTTAGATCTAGTGTCTAAATATTCTAGTGCCTCACTGAGGAGAGTCACCAGCTCAAAACCAGTTTGGGGATAGAAATAATTATAGATAAAAGTTTCAAATGCTTTCTCATGTAGCATTTATCAGAAAAGCTTGTTTATAGCTATTAGCATGTTCTTTATATTATTAATTAGAAAAAGATATTAATCTTTGTATTAATATCATATATAAAACGAACATTTTCAGTGCTCTGATTTAAAAAATAAATTACAATTTTATATTCTATATTTTACCATTTTGAATTTAGTATATTAGATAAGCCTTTGAATCATAATTCACTAAATGAAAATAAAGTATAAAGAAACATTACGTTAATAAAAATCTTTAAATTTATTTTTGGTGCATTATATATTAATCTATTATTATATATTAATCTATCACTGTTTCTTATCTTACTTTTGTAGTTATGTAATCAATAATACTTTACATTTTTAAAAGTCAGGTTAGGAAATATTTTAAAAATTAATATACCATTAATTTTTTTCTTTACGAAAATTCTCTTAAATAATAATTGGATTAAAGAATATACTATATAGATTATAATTATAAATTTTATTAAACGCTCACTATTATTTCAGTAATAGTTTTAACAAGGCTGTAAACCTTAGCAATGAGCGTCTGAAAAAATCGTCACTAGTGACCTCTGTAGGTCTTTACACACATGCTTACGCTCTCTTTTCTCCATAGCGTAAGCATGTGTTTTAAAGACCTACAGAGGTCCCTAGTGACGATTTTTTCAGACGCTCATTGCTAAGGTTTACAGCCTTGTTAAAACTATATAGATTATAGTTTAAATAAAATTAGTGATTAAATTTTTTTGACAATATTATTGATTTTCATAATTGGGATTTTTCTCGATAGGAATAAAAGTGTCCTTTTTTTTCATGTGTCAAATGCGCTGACTGAGAAGCGAACCCGAGCCAGCTTCTTGGAAGGCAGCTATGCTAACCACTAGGCCACCAATTTGTTTTTTTTTTTGCTAATGAACATATTTTTCCATTTGTTTTTAGTGCATTTAATTCTACGTATAGAGAAAATTATTGTTGATTATATGCCAATTAAAACTTGAGAGATTTTTTCTGGAGATAATGAAAATCTTTTTTGCGTACAGTATATCAAAAATCTCCTTCCATTCTGCGCTATAAAAATACTAAATAAAAATGAGTAATTAAAAAAATCAATAAGATTGTACCTGGTAAATACTTCTTGCATTATAAGACAAATCTTTTTAAACATTCAAAAATTAAGCATTTTATACTTAAATGCATTAAATTACATGCAGAAACATCGTTTGATAAATATTTTATGTTACTTTATTTAAATGCAGTTATCGACTAATATATTGTAAGGGCTCTTTCCAAAAATTAAAACCACAACTTTTATACTTTTTACCCTACTATTTCAAACGTGCCATTTTGGTAACAATTCCATATATTTCAATTTCAATTCTCTTCTTTTTAAATAGAGTTAATACAATTAAGGGAGATCTATATATAACATTTGTAATACAAGCTTGTTAAAGTAGGTCATGTGACATGTGACTTGATTTTTTTTTTGTAAGTTTATTTTTTGCTATTAAGGCTTTGGCGATTTTATATTGCTAAAATTATTAATATATGGTGAATCTGAACTTAGTTCAGTCCCATATGGCTATTTAAGTTTAGCTGGATTGGAAGACATATGGATGTCTGAAAATTTCAGATTTTCTACTTAATAATTATCCATTAGATAAAGCTCTGGACTGGTCCTGATATTTTTAATCTAATTCTTGAATATTCTAGCACTTCACTGAGGATGCCAGTAGCAGAAACCGGGCTGCAGTTGGGGATATTCTGCAAAGCTTATTAAGAGCTTATTTGCGAGCTCTATATATAACATTTGTAGTACAAGCTTGTTAAATTAAGTCATGTGCTATCTGACTTGATTTTTTTTGTAATTAAGCTTAAACATTAGACCCTATTTCCACCTGGCATTTATTCAGCCATAGTTGGCCTTTTTCATAACCTGAAAATTTGTAAAGTAGCATAAATAAATTATCTGTTTGTTAGATTTATTTACCTACTGTTACTTTTTAAAAAAAAGTTGTATAATTTTTTTTTTTTGCTTAAAAATTAAATTTTTAAATAATTTCTTCATTGTTTATTGTTGTAGTTGTCATCCTGTTCTTTTATATAAATTGTTGATCGCAATAATTTTATGATCTCCTTTTCTTGTTTTTTTAACTGTTTTATTTTTATTTCATGTAATTTAATATTTTATTTTATATATATATAACTACATCTTGAATAATAATAATCTTCATAATATAATAATAATAAACTGCAATCTTTTTGATATAATTTATATGTATTACATGTAATAACATTTTTATATAAATGTAAATATTATTTTGTAAGATCAATAAATTTACTTTAAAACTAAAAAATACTTTTAAACAACAAGTAATTGATTTTGATAATAAAAATGACAGCTTAATTCAATGGTTTTAGATTAAACATCATTCAATACTTAAAAAAAATATCAATAAATTAAAGATAAAAGTAATAATTTATATTTTATATTTCAAGTTAAAGTTAAGTAAGATTTCAATAAAATACTTTTATAAAGACAGAAATCTGCATGTTGTCAATATAATATAGAATCGTTCCAATCAATTGTGTCAAACAAAAATGTTCCTAATGATAATTCTTTGAAAAGCAAAATTATTAAAGTTCCACATCAAACTTCTAAAAATTTGGACACAATGACGTCACAAACGACGATCAATATTATATAAACAGGATCCAAAAAGAAAGAGATATCACTTTAATTATATAAATCCTAAAAAAGCAGAAGTCTCTCAATAAGATAAAAACAATATAGCAGTCACTAAAATCATTCAGATGGCAGTAGTGAGCAAAAACTGAATTAAAATAACTTGTAGAATATATCAAATAATAGTATAATACAAAATAATGTGGGAAACGTGCACTACAAAATCTGTAATATGAATAATGTAATAATGTATATATCATAAAATATTAAAAGACAACAAATTAATATATCTTTAGATGAAGGCAATGCTATAACATAGCAAAAAAATTTTTACAATGAAACAACTATAAAAAATAACATGTACATCAGATGATCACAATTTCTTATGCTTGCTTATAACTGTTATTAAAACAGGCAAAACTCTCTGTATGTATTGCCCCTCAGTGCAAGCCAGAGTAATCAATGGATCCCAGAAGGTGTGTGCATAAAATCCCCATCTAGTGCCTACTCATCCAATAGTCCCACATTAGTTTCTGGCTTGTGGCCTTCATCAGTGAGGAGCCTTGGATCTGAGAGCACTGCACCTAGATCTTGGATTGAAAATATTATGGTGTTTTCAATTTAAAACTCATAGCTTTTATAGTTAAGTAGAGATAAAAGGTGGCTGCTGGAGGGTTGCATTAGATCCTAAGGTCTAGGTGCAGTGTTCTCAGATCCAAGGCTCCTCCCTGACAAAGGCCACAAGCCAGAAACTAATGTGTGAATATTGGATGAGTAGGCACTTAATGGGGATTTTATGCACAAGCCTTCTGGAATCTATTGATTACTCTGGCTTGAACTGAGGGGCAATAGGTACAGAGAGTTTTGCCTATTTAAAAATGAAATATATAGGTGAAAAAACAAACAGGTGTTACTGATATAATTGACAACATTATGAGCCTGAAGTAAAATTGGGATGAATGTATTGCTAGAAGAGATGATAATAAATGAACACTTTGAAAACTTAAACTGGATTACAGGAGATTGGAAAAGACCTAGAATGAGACCATATGGGAGATATATGGATGAAATAAGAAAGTATGCAGGGGTGATGTGGAGAATTCTAGAGATTAAACTAGATTAAACTTGGAGAAACCTTCATCCTGCAGTGGATGATAATGATGATATTAAATATAAAGTAAATAAATGCAAAAGATAAAAAAACTTTGTATTATTAAAAATCATAGTTCATACAACTGTAATGAAACTAAGTAAAAGTACTTTTTCAATAGTTACACTTCTATTATAAAAACAACTTTATTCCTCATAAAAAATAAATTGTATTTTAATGATGTGAGGCTTATTAAAGTTCATGATGAAGTGCTTCAATTTAGATGCTGGAATAAATTATATTAAAAGATTGGAAAGTAATAGCAAAATAAAATCGATGATGAAGATCAAATGTTATTGTTGAATGAAATATTTTATTCCATTATTAACTCAATTTGTTTTAGAAAAATAACTTACTATATATGCATGTAAATATAAAGAAGACAGACAGAAAACTTAACTGCACCTGAAGTGGAGTTGGGCTGGATATATTTCTAGAAGAGAAGATGATAGATGGACAGTTGAAATCTTAAACTAGATTCCAAGAGATTGTAAATGATCTAAAAAGAGACCATATGGGAGAAGGATGGATGAAATAAGGAAGTGTGCTGGTGTAAAGTGGAGAAAAGAGGCTAGAGATCAGAGAAGATGGATTGAGCTTGAATAGACCATCCTACAATAGATTGATAATGGTTGAAATGATGATGATAACAATCTATGGTAATTACATATTGGATCAACGGAGAGATTTTACATATTTATTATTATTCCGGTGATAGATGGTGAGATAAAACAATATTTTGTACATGAAGAAAATTATGCACCTATATTATAACGCCGGCACAAACAAATGTGTATATGAAGACCGAATTAAACACATTTACAATATTCTAAAAACGAAAACAATTAATTTTTTTAAGTGAATATTAGATAATAAACCAACATTTTGACTAACAACTTTCTTCTGATCGGGATATTATCCAATATTCACTTAAATTGTTTTCGTTTTTAAAAAATTGTAAATGTGTTTAATTCGGTCTTTATTTACATATTTGTTTTTCCTCATGGTCGGACTAATACGTAAGTACCAGTCTACTGTTTCCTCTCAAAAGTTAGGTTTATGCAATTTTTGTCCGTTTTACAGAAACATTTTTATGTTCAGACCAAAGCCAAATCTCTTAATAATTCTATTGCTTTTCAACGGTCAAAGATAAACAAAGCAATATTCTCTGATCAGTTAAGTATGTATACATTGTGAAGATACGTATAACATTTAAATATTAATTTAAAAAACTATATTGCATAATAATTTATTTATTGATAGATAATAAAAATGCTAGCAAATCAACAAATGTATTACCGTTGCAAAAAATAAACTGTAAAGAACATATGCAAAAATTAGTAAATATATAGATTATATGAGCAGAGACTTTCACATGACCCAACACTCACCACTCTATCTCATAACACTGATACACTATCGCAAAGTCATTTAATAGACTCAGAATTTTAAAAATGCAAGCAACTAAAAACATTCTACGCAATAGATGCTACATTTGAATTTACAAAAATGTTACAAAAACATTTTGAATTATATAAAGCCAACAAAATAAATTATAATCTAAATTAGTAGTCCCATTTTTGAGATTGCCAGAAGGTATCATCATATGCCAATGATTTTAAATAGATAACAAACCCGTGTCTAATACATTAGTAATTTCATTGTGGTCAGGTGGGTCAGTAATATGAGATGGCACTGAGAGTGGTGGGTCGTGTGAAAGTCTGAGTTCGAACCCCGTAAATATTACATATATAAATGCAGGTGTAAGCCTGTACAATGTATTAATTTCATTGTAGTAAATCTGAAAAGGCATTTAGATCTAATAGAATTCTATTATATAAAAGTAAGTAAATAGATAATTAACACTTATAAACAATGAAAAAGGAAACTAACAAAAACAAATATTCTAGTTATTCGTTTCATATATTATATACTCATCGCATAAATATTTTAACAGATTACAAACACCCATAAGACAATTTATTTATCAAATTATAGATATATAAAAACAAAAGTAATCTTTTACATTATGTAATTAAAAGTAATCTTTTATTATTAAAACAACGACTAGTTCTATATGATAAATATTTAAAGGTATAAAATATTTTATGATTAAAGATAATAGATATATAGGAAGTTATCTCAGACAAAATGCAATAAAATAGTTTAACAAAAATATTGACAATTTATTACGTGATAAGGATCGGAAGAGCAATTCATAAAGCTCTTATAGCCTTATAGAATTAAAAATACAGGTTCCTATGATAATACAGATAAGTTTCAAGATAAATTCAAGTTCTGAAAATCGATCCTACTTTTATATTTTTTGATATGATTTTTAGGAATACTGATAAATATCAAATAAAAAAGAGTTTTCATTTTCTTCTAGCTATATCAAAAAATCTGTATTATCAGCACTTACGACTGTGCCAAGGTTATAACTGCAAGTCATACTGTGCGGTCAGCAAATAACGTTATACAATTCCCACACCGTTCTTTCTTAACGAAGCTCTCCAATGAATGCCTTGCTCTGCAACGAATGCTTCTACTCTGCAACTAATGCTCTGCTCTGCAACTAATGCCCTTCTCTGCAACTAATGCCCTTCTCTGCAACTAATGCTCTTCTTGCAACTAATGCTCTTCTTGCAACTAATGCTCTTCTTGCAACTAATGCTCTTCTTGCAACTAATGGTCTTCTTGCAACTAATGCTCTCCTTGCAACTAATGCTCTTCTTGCAACTAATGCTCTTCTCTGCTGCGGTGTCTTTCAGCTACACCCATGAACTACATTTTCACTGGGTGTTCTAGTCATTTACCGCCAGCACTGACATGAGATATCTTTGCTGATGTTAAACAGATGTCTCTCCAATACTGCTCGCTACTCACTACTGCATGACTGCTCTCTACTGGAGTTGTCCTCTAATTACTGCTAGATGTTACACCGTCTTCTATTCGCTCTCTGACAACTGCAATGATCTCAATCAATGCACTGACCAATAAGGTAACATCTCTTATCTAGAAGCATTTGTAATTAGCAAATACTTCTAGGAATTGTCGATCGCCATTACGTCAATGCACTAATTAAATTCCTCAGCTATCAGAGCACGATCTAAAAACAGCCTTACGAATAAATTCTAGTTTTTCTGGAGTGCACAAAAATGTCTGCCATTTTTACAAACACTACACATCTCCCTCCACTCCAGAAAAACCCTTGTTGCTATTCCTTTCCTGAAATTTCACTAAGAAATGTACGATTTAACTCTGCTGCTGAAACTTTTTCACCAGTAACCTTCAATGGTCACTGCGCAAGCATTTTATTTCCGAACTTTTTACTTCTGTTGTTAACGTTACTAATTGGGATTGACATTTTCACCCGGTTTCTCCATCTACGACTAAACTTGTAGTTCAACGTATTCGCTACTCCCATGTTCCAAATGCGACTGTGCCATTGTATTATCCGCACTTACGACTGTGCCAAGGTTATAACTGCAAGTCATACTGTGCAGTCAGCAAATAACGTTATACAATTCCCACGCTGTTCTTTCTTAACGAAGCTCTCCAACGAATGCCTTGCTCTGCAACGAATGCTTCTACTCTGCAACTAGTATGGGAGTAGTGCCATTGCATTATCTGCACTTACGACTGTGCCAAGGTTATAACTGGAAGTCATATTGTGCAGTCAGCAAATAATGTTATACAATTCCCACGCTGTTCTTTTTTAACGAAGCTCTCCAATGAATGCCTTGCTCTGCAATGAATGCTTCTACTCTGCAACTAATGCTCTGCTCTGCAACTAATGCCCTTCTCTGCAACTAATGCCCTTCTCTGCAACTAATGCTTTTCTTGCAACTAATGCTTTTCTTGCAACTAATGCTCTTCTTGCAACTAATGCTCTTCTTGCAACTAATGCTCTTCTTGCAACTAATGCTCTTCTTGCAACTAATGCTCTTCTCTGCTGCGGTGTCTTTCAACTACACCCGTGAACTACATTTTCACTGGGTGTGTTAGTCATTTACCGCCAGCACTGACATGAGATATCTTTGCTGATGTTAAACAGATGTCTCTCCAATACTGCTCGCTACTCACTACTGCATGACTGCTCTCTACTGGAGTTGTCGTCTAATTACTGCTAGATGTTACACCGTCTTCTATTCGCTCTCTGACAACTGCAATGATCTCAATCAATGCACTGACCAATAAGGTAATGTCTCTTATCTAGAAGCATTTGTAATTAGCAAATACTTCTAGGAATTGTCGATCGCCATTACGTCAATGCACTAATTAAATTCCTCAGCTATCAGAGTGCGATCTAAAAACAGCCTTACGAATAAATTCTAGTTTTTCTGGAGTGCACAAAAATGTCTGCCATTTTTACAAACACTACAGAATCCAAACAAAAAACATTAAAATATTGCCTTATGTGATTTAGTACAATGGTATAGTATCAGACAATATGGCTTAACTTGGGTCCATGGATCATATCTTAGCCTCTATTATTTCCATTGCTTAATCTTTTTATGAGCTCCTGAGAAATAAATCATTTGACCATTTTTTTCATTAATTTAATTATCATAGAGTCCTGTGTTATTTTGTGATTAAATGTATTCATAATAATGACTTATAAAGTAAACATTTTTAAAAACTTTCATCTGAAAGCCCTCTTCTCCTTTGTTATTTTAAAAAATATCTTCGATATTTACATTTATGATCTAAAAAATAATATATTACTATCTACAAAACCATCAAAATATTTCATGATCACCATTTCTTATGCTTGCTTACACAAGCTGTTAGTAACAGCAATGTGATGTAATGTACTGTGGCTTCTCCTTTTTGGAATCAGGAATCTCTCAACTCAGAAAAACCTGTTAGCCACCTTACATTCTATTTCTATTCTCCACACTAAGTTTTCCTCATATTTTTCTCTATTCTACTCCATCCCCATTTCCACAATATAATCTTTGTCAAAACTCCATGGCCTTTATATCTAAATATCTCTTATCTTTTCCCAGACCCAACATAAAAACCAAGAATCCACATCTGTATAATCACCGTGTTTATACTTATTCTTCTACAACTCCATTATTTGGACCTTTTCTGCTTGCAGGCATTTACATTCAGTTAGCAGATGGCTAATATTTTCTATGCCTTCTTTACATAACTTTTAGACCAAACATCATCCTGAAGGCATGTATTTTAAAATTAAAAAAAATATTGTTGAAATTATTAATCAACTTCTATTATCATTGGAAGCTATTTTTGGTACTTATGGATAATCCCGTAACCTTGCTGAGGTTTTTTTAAAAATTATTTTTCAGAGATGTTGAAGTATTTTTTGTTTGTTTTTTCCTCAAAATTACTTTATTAGTCAGGTGTTGGTGGTCGAGAGGTCAGCACAGCTGCCTTACAAGCAGTTGTTCCGGGTTAGCGGGTTAGTTTCCCGGCCGATGCTATGACCCATGAAAAAAAAATTACTTTATTAAACATGTGTTGTTACTTCCTTAAGTTAAAAATCTTTTATAATTCAATTTACAAGATTAGTTAATTATTATTTTTAATATACATTATGTAACGGGATATATATATATGCGTTACATTTAAATTTTAATAGTAACTTTTTTTATATATAATACCGAATTAAAAACAAACTGTCAAAATGCACAAATAACAAATTATCAATTTATTAATATGTTAGATTGATTTAAATATTAAAATAAGCTTTAAAATAAATAAATAAATTATAGAATGGAAGCAAAGATTCTACTCTTTAAATAAAATATATAATAAAAAGCCTTTGATTTTAATAATAGCGAAGATTTTTTTAATTATAAAAAAATTACAAACAGATCCTTAAGGCAAAATCACAATTAAAGAAATGATTACGAAATAAATAAGAGTTCCCGCCCAAAGATACGGACACAGACCTCAGTGGAAAAATTTACTTAGCCATAAACCCAAAATCTACTTGGCCACAAACTGAATTAACCAATAAAATATAAATAATGAAATATGTTTGATGAATCCGTGCATTCCAGAGATAAGGTGCCTGGGGAGTATAAAGGAAAAACCAAAACGATAATTAGTTAATTAGAAAATTAAAATTTTAATTCAATTGTATTTGGTGAAAATAGAAATAAAAATTTAAAAAGCTATTATCGCCGTCACCCAAGATGTAATCAGCTTCATCGTGCTTCCTTCGGTACGGCCGGCCGAAGGCAGCTTTCATCTCCACGGATCCCAGGGTCGAACCACGGATCCCGTCTTCAGAAACCAGCATAAATGCTTCATACATCGTCATAAGTCTTCATAGATCTTCGTCGCAAAGGAACGAGCACGGATAAAGGAAAGTATAATTTATAAAAGATAAAATGAAATATGAACTGTTAAATTTAAAATCTTCGAACTTTATCTATCTTTAAAATGAATAATAGACTTTCTCTCTCAAGCAAACCTGAACTTTATTTCTATAAACTCTTATTTAAAGTCTTAAACGTAATCTCTTAAAAAAAAAAAATGTATTGTATTTTTTTTATATTTTTATTCATGCTTAATTAATATCTGTTTGTAATAGGGTAGGGGTTTGCGATTGCAAACTTAAATTTAAAAGTAAAAATAGTAGTTGTAGTAAAAAAGTTAAAATATAAATGTTATCTTAAAAATGATTTTAAAACATTAATTAAACTAAAGATTTTTTTGTTTTGAATTAAATTAATAAAATGATTTAAATGTTAGTTGAGTATAGATGGCTGCTAGACTAGTTTAAATATGTGTTAGTTTAAAGAGGCTTTGATTTCGGACTATTTGTTTCGTAATTGTGTCAGTGCTGGCGGAGAGATATATAAACGTTTATATCAATGTAATGTGAAGTGTGTTAGCACCTAGGGCTACGAGTCCAACTGAATGCATGACCCCAAAGAGAGGTAGTCATATCATTGAAATGGACACAGAGGTATTTCCTGCGCCATTGACCCATTCCAGTTCTATGGATTAAGAAGATAAGTCGGCAAGATAAGACCGCTCTCTCATCCATACGCAGCGTTTTTCTCTTATTATTACATACATGATTCCTTCGCCAGATAGAAGCACATTCCTATACTGGTTGAAGATCTTTTTTTTTCTCCAATAATATCATGTTGTTCAGATGCACATTCCTGTCGCGTGATTCTATGCTAACATGTTCATATTGCATTGGTTGCTGATATATATCTGGAAGCGAGCATTGGTGTGGCTGCGGATTCTTAGCCCGGAATCAATTGTTTGGTCTTTTAGGTGCGTGGTCTGGGTAGCTCATCTATACTCAACATTCTAAAATTTAAAATTAAAGTTAAAAACAAATAAAATAATAATGGAATAGAAGAAAACATAAATTTCTTCTTGTGTTATAAAAATTACTTTTTTAAAGTTTGTGCGTTATTAATTATATACGTAAATAAAATCTTTTTTTTGTGTTATTAATACTGACAGTGATTGCCTTTTATTATTTATTATTAAAAATATATTTTACTAAATATATAAGTTTCTGTGTCTACTTGAGCTAGTGACTAGGGCTGACGGCCGTGATCTTAACAGCACGTATCTGTCGACTTTATAAATTTTCTAGGTTCAAAGTAGCCTAGTGGCACTCTGTCGGCAGATGCGGTAAGACTGGTATTTCACCTTCATCCCCGACCGTTATAATTACAATGTAGAAACATTAACTCTTGCAGACATTGTGATTTGTTTTACATTTAGCATAAGATTTCAATGAGTGTGTTTTGTTTATTTTTGTAACATTTTGCTAAAATGATTAAAATTTGGTATCTTCTATTGGAAGAAGAACATATACTGGGCAACTGCATGACAACACATGAATTCTTATTTAATGGAATTTAGATGTAAGTAAATGCAACAAAAAAGATGCATTTGTGGCAATGTTGCAAGCTATTAGAGATTTCTTTTTATTTTGTTTACTGCACTTTAAATTGTATTAAATTTATTATGATTACAATCAGTTATTGTACTTTGGTGTAATTTCTTATATTTTTAGAATATAAAAAAAAAAAATTAAAGGAAATATTAAGTATGACCATCTAGTCAGCCATATTGGAGTTCCTTGGAAATGAATAATAATAAAAAGTGGACAAGCTTCCATTTACAGGATTATCTTATCTACCCTATTTTTAACCAGTTTCCAAATTGTAAAAGTGAGAGAGATACAAAAGAAATTTAAAAAAATTAAAAATGGTGGAATAAAATAATCAAGTGGAAAAACAAATATTATATATTATTGTTTATTTGACATCATAAACACTTTTACTATTAAATATTTCAACTTCTTATACCATTATAGCTCTTCATTTTTGATTAGTATTCATTCACATTTTCCCAGTGATAGAAATTAATACCACTATGCATTGTGTTTTATTGAAATAGACTGAATGTAAATGTGAGATTAAATTTAGTGTGTAAATTATAATAATGTAGGTCAACATCTAATGCAAAACTATGCTAATGTTTTCCCTAAAGCTTATTTTAAAAAAGATATTATTCTTTATCCATTTGACACAACTAGTCCAGTGAAGATATGCCATACCAAATGTAGAATCAATATCACCACTTTTATCAATTGAAAAAACTTATTTTATGATCTTGCCATAATATAATTTTTAATTTTATAAAGAATTCTTGAATAAAAATTTCCAGACTTTATGTTCCACAATAGGGAATTTTTATCTTATGTCACCACCATAAATTTTACAGAATAACAAGCTCGTCCTACACCTAATTTAACTGATGTGATTATATAACTTTTATAAAGCATTCTATTAAATTTCTCAAATATAACAGCATAATGGACTGTGTTGCATTTACCTTAACAAATATTTTTCTAAAAAATTTATTAATATTTTAAGTTTTATCCACTTTATCAACCATAATCACCTCAGTAAAAATTATAGATTTTTCTTTCAGCGCTCAATGATGAAATGCTGAATTCTTAGAACAATATTCGCTAAATTATGTCTTTATGTTACATTGGAACATTAAAAACATTCTGTAATTCATTCTTTGATTTATTAAAAATGCAAATCTCTCATTATAATGTATCATTAATATTTTGCTTTGGTTTTTATCAGTTTAAATTAAAAATCGTACTACAAATTATTTAGCATATTAATTAATGTTTGATTCATAAAATCTTCCCAAACTATTCCAAAGATGATAATCATAAAAATGGTCAACAAAGTGGAAGCAGATACACTTCTGTTTGGTTTTGGTCTTTGTCCCAAATACCTCAACTATTTCCACCACAATTAATAATGTTCTAGCTCAGATAGTTATGTACCAGCTACATAATATGTACATATTTCCTTTAATATTCAGCTATTTTCAACAATTCAGAGGCTCAATTAAATTATATATAAATCACACCTGTGCTCAATATGTTTTGATTGGCTGAAGCAACAATGGTTTTATAATAACGTTTTAGTTTTACGTATAGCTGAGAGCACCTGGTTCCATAAAATTTTTGAAATTACTTCTATTATAATGAATAGTAATGTTATATTTTATAACACTTTCAACAGTTTTTTATTCATTCTCTTTTGCAAATTCAATGGAAAGAAAGCATATTTGTAGTTATAAAATAGTTTTAAGATTAACATTGTACCATTCATGGTTGATTTCACATTCACAGTTGGATTCAGACCTTCTTTTATGCACTAGAAAGTGCAAGTTAATTAAACTATGAAAAAAAAATGCTCCAATCATTTACGAGTCCAGATATTTCAATAACATAATTATATTTCCTGATTAATTGGCCTACTATTTGTTACAATTCTAAATTGCTGAAAAAATTAGTTTTTTTTATTTATTTGAGGGTATCAGAATCGGAGACTCACTGATTCTGCATAAAGCACATCGTAACTTAAAAAACAAATAATTACAAAGATTGGGAATTACATTTTGTAGTCACTTAATTAATGTTATATGAGTTTTCTTAGCAATTTGCTTAAGCAAACACATTGGCAAAGATAATTTATATATTTCTCATGCAATTAACTAACAATAAATCTAATAAACTAAACATTAATAATGCACAATGAAAAGTTGATATTAAAGGTCAATATTTTATTATAACACATTAAAATATTTAAAAGATAAGTTATTAAATAAAATTGGAAACCACATACACGCTAATCCAGATAATAACATTGATCAAATAATTAAAATGATTAATTCACATAGTTCTTATCTTCTTAAGTTTCTTCTAGACAGTAAAGGTTAACGTCTCTCTTGGTATTATAAGCTTATAGTTAACATTAGTTTGCAAACATTTTTAGTCGCAAATTAGGATAAGATTAATCTTACTAGTAAGAATAGATTATGGTAGCATACATGTATTTCTTGAGATGAATGAGCTTGTAGCCTTTGAGTTTAATCCCTGTTGACTTCTTCTATGTTCCTGGTCCAACCAAAGTCTAGACTCAATGGTGTATGGTTCCATGCCTGCATGATGACTTAATTCAGCATATGAATAGTAATAGTCCTGCATATGAGTAGTCCAGGATAGGACATTTTCTCTATCCAGGACCCATGGAGACTGCTAGCTAAGGAAAAGATGCAAGACTTTGGTTGAAGTTTTTCAGCTTTTTTTATATTCCTGTATTAGTTTTGAGGTTTCTTTACATATTATTGTTATCTTAATGTGTAAGTTGATAATCTTATACATTTGTTTTTTTTTCCAAAGTCTTCTTTTTTATGTATAACTAAAACCTTTTATGATGGTAATCTATTGCACTTGTATTTCTTTGTTTATCTGAATAAATAATCTGCATGTGACTACACTCCTTCCAACTTTAGCATTTAGTCAAGCTTTGTTAGCCAAGAGGTCATTGCAGCCACCTTGCAAGCAAGTAGTTGGTTGTAGACAGTTGTGGGTTTGCCTTCAGGCTGATGCTATGACATATGGGGAAAAAACCCATTTATTTTTAATTAAACAGATAATATCAATAAATACATTTAATTGCACGTATTTAAAAATAAATAAATTATACTAACTAAAAAAACAACAACTAAATTGCATCTTTTGGATGATCTTTAAATTTTACTTCTTTTTAGCTTTTTTAAAAAATATTACCAAATGCCAATATACTCGATGAACCATATGAAATACGGTTCAATATCATTACCAATTTTAAAAATATCTTTAGGAATATCAGAACACACCCATATTTTATTTTTAAAACTACCAAAAAAAAAAAAAGATGTAATACAGGGGATTTGAGCACAGATTTTCAAGCTTCCCATATCCATCCACTGTATCTCTTACAACAGATACACATGACCACACACATGTGAAAAAGATATGTATCGGTTGTATGAGATGGAGGGAATGGCTGAAAGGAGCTTGCAAGTCTGTGTTCAAATACCCTATATTATATCTCGACTCCAGGTATATATAATATACTTGCATTTAAAAATTACAAAAAGATGATGATAACATTATTCGGATAAATTCAGAAGGTGATCAAAATACTTTTTCTATATATTCTATGGTAATGCTTTTCATTTTCATTGAAATATTTTAAATCTTCTTTACTTAAAAATTGTTTTTGTATTTAATTTATTTTGTATGCCTAAATAGTAATAAATATGTTTATTTATTTACTTGTACTTTTATGTATAAAAATATTTTAAAATTTATATATGTGACAAAAATTGGGTTGCTTTAGTATTGATAATTTAATGAAGAAAAATGATGAATTATAATTAAGTTAAAAACTTTTTTTTATGACATCAAAAATTCTAGAAAACGTTTAAATGGAACCAGATGTGTTCACCATTACCTTAATATTTCATATCGTGTAGCCTGAAGATAAAAAAAATATTAATAATTTAATGGGTGATGCGGCTTTAAAATTTTCAAGCAATATTGTTTAGATATATATGTTAGCATATATGTTTGTGTATATGGTGTGTGTTATAATTAACCATTATTGAATGTAAACATATAACAACTCAAACTAACCCACAATCGCTTCATTTGATAACTAATGAAAAAGATATGGGTCTGACCTCTCACACCATACATACATTTTTAAGAATAAATTTCAATTAGCCCTTTAAATTTTTAACTTACTGATAATTAGAGGTTGTTCTGCAAAATATATGTATAGTGACACAGGTCAATCTGTTATCTTTTTTCAGATCACCAGTTTATAAGAGTGTTGAACTTATAGCAGGGATGTTATGAATTAATTTAATTGGTTATATATGTAAATACTAATAATTTTAATGTCTTAATATATTTCGATAAATTTTACTTACAGTATAATGAAGTACTAAACAAATAATGTTTGCATTTTGTTTGGGCAAAGTCTGAACCATTTTAAACCTAAGGGAATAAGTTTAATTTATGACCCTAAGTTATATACAAGTAGGAAGTCATAAGTGTAAAAACTGGAAGTCTAAAAATCTTTGTAAATATTTTTTCAATTAAAGAAAACTGTAAATATCAACCCAGAAGTGAAGAAATTGAATTTGTGTTTTTCACCCTCTATTAAGAAATTTTCTGAACCTCTTTTTTTTTTCGAAATTTAAAACTGACATTTTTTTTCTAATATTTTAATTTTAAGAAAATTCTTAAAATAGCAGAACATTTGAAAAAAGTTTAAGTATGGTAAGATCCATAATGATGAGCACTCTTTGTATTTCTGGTGATCTCGACCATTGCGAGATGACTTTGAGAAAATATTACGATGGTCTAAACACTTTATTTTTGTGAAAATTTATGATTATTTTTGTATGGTAATTGTGTGATAATTATTAGAAATTAAAAATATATATTATTACATATTTATTTTTTTACAGAAATGTTTATTTTTAAATATAAAACATTACATTCTTCTGAGTAATGTTACTGTAGAGATTATGACCACAGGAAATATAACTTTCTACTTCTTCTTTTCCTATGTATTGATTTCTACTTTAACATATACCATTTACACCTTTCTTAAACAATTTATCAATACTTTTATCTATATCAAACTAACAGTTTCAACTGTCCTGCAGTCAGCATCAGAGCTCTTGTTAATTTTGGAAATAGAATTAACAAGAGCTCTGATGATGACTGCAGGATAGTTGAAACTGCTAGTTTGATATAAATAAAAGTATTGATAAAGTGTTTAAGAAAGACATAAATGGTATGAAATATAACTTTACAAATGTTGTCATTAAATAATATGTTATAACATTTAATGATGTCATAAAAATTACAAAAACTTTTTAAACTTTTAAAGCATAAATTGATTCATTTATTAAACATCAAACAAAGACTTCATTCATTGTGCAAATTCAATCTGCTCCTCCTGAAATTTTCTGATAAAACAGTCCTCTGTTTTGATTAAAATTTAATTTTTTTAATAATTCTGACAATCAAATGTGATTTTTTAAAATTTATTTAATTTATAAACAAAAACATCTATCAAATAAGATCTAATTTATTATATTCTGATAAATAATAATAATTTAATATTAAAGTAAAAGTTGAAAATAAAGTAAGTGAAAACAAACAAATCTGTCAAAATACAGGAGAATTAACACATTTTTTCTTTTCAATTTTTTTTTTAATTTATAAATCATTCTTTATTTCAGTTTTCCACCAAAGTTTTTATCATATTATATAATCACTATTAAGGATTGATTATTCCTAAAAATATATATGTACAACTACATTTTTAAAACAATATAATAAAAAATATTTTATGACATAAATTACAATTTTCTTAAAAAAGTTTTTAACTTGTCTTGCTTATTTTTTTGAATAAGTTTTAAAAAAATTGTAATTTATGTCAGAAAATATTTTTTATTATGTTGTTTTTGAACATTATTTATAAACACACAGACACACACACATATATATATATATATATATTGCAAAGAAATCAAGTCATGCACCACATAACTTAATTTAATAAGCTTGTACTATAACTTATATAATGAGTCTGAATTAACAAGCTTTTTCAAATATCACTATCCTCAGACCAGTTTCTAGCTGATAGCTTTCTTCAATGAGAAACTAGGATATTCAGACATCAGATCTAAAAATACTAGCTTAAGCCAAGCATTTATCTAATAGTTAACTATTAAGTAGAAAACCTTGCCAAATCCTCAGGAGGAAAACTATAATTACAAAGAAATCAAGCCATTACATCATATGACAAATTTAATAAGCTTGTACTCAATTGTTATATAAGAACCTGAATAGCTTTTAACAAGATTTCCTGAATATCCCTATCCCCGACTGTCTTCTAGCTGTTGGCTTTCATCACTGAGGTGATAGAATAGACATTAGATTTAAGAATACCAGTTTAAGTACAGTATTTAACTAATAGTTAACTATTAAGTAGAAAATCTGAAAATTTCAGGCATCTATATGTCTTCAAATCCAGCTATCTAACTTAAATAGTTAACTATTAGATAAATGCTAATAGATAAATGTTATTAGATAAATGTTACTAGTTAACTATTAGATAAATTCTGGGCTTAAGCTGGTATTTTTAGCTCTACTGTCTGAATATCCTAGTGCCTCACTAACAAAAGCTAACAGAACAGCTTGAAAATGTGTTGGGGATAAGGATATTCAGAAAAACTTGTTAAGGCTCATTATATAATATTTGTAGTATAAGCTTATTAAATTAAGTCATGTGACACATTACATGATTTCTTTGCCATTATAATTTTGCTCTTGAGGCTTTGGCAATGTTTTATTACTAAAGCTGTTAATATGTGGTATATCTGAACTTAGTTCAGTCCCATATGGTTATTTAAGTTAGGTATCTGGATTTTAAGACATATAAATATCTAAACATTTTATATTTTCTACTTAATAGTTAACTATTAGATAAATGCTGGGTTAAGCTGATATTTTTAGATCTAATGTCTGAATATTCTGGTGCCCCACTGATGAAAGTTAATAGCCAGAAACTGGCTTTGGGAAGGGATATTTGGAAAAGTTTGTTAAGAGCTATTTAGGCTCATAGTTTCACTCTCTGTGGTTAAGTTGCAATCTTTGGTGTCTACATAAACTTATTAGACCATAAATAAACATGGATTTTCATCTTCATTTTTAAAAGGAGGTTGTCTTGACAACAGATTGAGAGGGTTTATTGTCATTATATATATAAATGTTCAGACATTTATACAGAAAAGGGAGATGGATATTGTTTTAAAGTTAGCTTTATTTACATCATAATTGTAGCTGTTCTACATTTCTAAAAAAATGCTGTGATTATCATATAAAATATTTCAAGAGCATGTTCAGAACTAATAAAGCTAACTTTAAAGCATTATACATCTACCTTTTGCATGTAAACGTTTGAACATTTATATGCATAATATTACAATTGCATAGAAAGAGTTAATAAT
This sequence comes from Epiperipatus broadwayi, assembly GCA_028023455.1. Lineage (NCBI taxonomy): Eukaryota > Metazoa > Onychophora > Udeonychophora > Euonychophora > Peripatidae > Epiperipatus > Epiperipatus broadwayi. The sequence goes on from JAQFVV010000095.1 coordinate 3,922,709, forward strand.
TCTTGAAAATTGCATGATATCGTTATTGTTTAAGTGTTGACCACTGTCACTTTCATGTATTTACATTTATCAACCTATCTAACCCTGAGCATTGTTAGTTTTATTATTTAAATAATACAGAGTCGGAATGCATTTTGAAAGTTATAATTGAATATTTATTAGTCCACATGCAGAACAATTGTTTAAGTTAATAATTTTACTCTCTGTAGGATGCATATTGATTAATGTGGTTTGGACTGGGTAGCATTACTACATAGGGAGAATAGCTAATCGTCCATATTATCGTGAAATAAAATAATGGAATTATAAAAACAAATAATATGATTTTATGATTGAATGAATCTAAAATTGTGTAAAGTTCTCTTTGTTAAATTAGATATGTTATGCTAAGGAGTAATACAATTTGATAACAAATATTAGATTGCTTTCTCTTTTTCAGAAGATGCAGACACCATTTATATTATAAAGAATGTCTCAAAAGTGCTTTAATGTTTCAATTAAGAGAATATAGGTGAGGAAAAAAACATTTTTTTTCAGAAAACACTAACATTATTATTTTGAAGATGCTAAATAAATAGCTTCATACTAGCATGTAATTCATATATATTCATGTTTCATTTGGATAATGCATTCATTTGTAGAACCATTGCAAAATTGTCCTTTTACTTTTTTGGTCACTTTAGTATCTCTGTTTCTTTCTTTCGCTTGAAGTAAAATAACTGTTTGTTTAGAGTTACTATTATAATAGTTATCAGTATTGGAAAATAATATAATATTTAAAGAAATGTTGGCTTACTGTCCAAAGTTAAATTGAAATGTAGAGACATAATTGATTTGAAAAGTGAAATACATACTTTTCTATAAAGTTAAAATCAGACTTATCAATTTGTATTGGAGAATATTTATCAGATCTTTATTTCTTCTTCTTATTAAATACTAAATTAATAAATTTATTATTTATCGTTTTAAATAATTGAATTTTATGTATGTATACTCTTTGTAACATATACCCACCAGGATTTTTCTTGTCAAAAAGCTGCCTGATATAAATGATGTGATGTGATGAGATGCGCTATGACTTCTGTTTTTTCAGAATCAGAAATCTCTCAGCTACTATTCCACAAGAAACCTGTTAACCACTTTATTTTCCCTTTCTATTCATTATCCTAAACTAGTCTGGGGATATTGGATGAGTAGGCATTAGATAGGGATTTTATGCACAAGCCTTCTGGCATCCATTGATTACTCTGTTTAGCACAGGTGGCAATACTGTATGGAGAGTTTTGCTCTGTTTTTTTATTATATTCTTCTCTATTCTATCTGTGCTGACATCTATATAATTTTTAGAATTATTTAAATAATGTCAAGAGATTAAAGATCAACATTAAACCCATGATTTTCTCTTTATTATGATTCATGGTGATAGTTACTAGTATATTAATGGCCAGTACATTCATTGTACCACTGGAACCAAATTGATAATCATCAGCATCTATATAATGATCCTGTCATATTTTTAAAGTTTTTAAATTATATCACTATAGTTTAGTCAGTATTATTGCAGCAAGGAATGTTGAAGTTTGCTCATCAGATGATGATTAGCCTAGATTTTATAATATGTGTCTTTTAAATCCAGTCACAATGATATCAATCGATGATGATTTTCTGCTGATACTGGGTTTTTGCTTAGATGTTTTTCCACTGATTCCTTTACTTTCTCTTATTGCACTCAATTGAAAATAGTTGTTTATTTTTTCCTTTATATTTACCTTCCATATCATTATTGGTCAGTATAAATGGCATGTAATGGAGTAGCAGTTATATAACAGAAATGAAAGAATAAATAGACATTAGTAAAGCATTTATATTGCAGTATTAAATATAAATATTTTTGGAGATGAAAACATTAAAAAAATTAATTGAAGATTTGGAAGATTAAATAATTTAATATATCAAACTCACAGTTCTTCTTTTCAAAATAGTTCATAAATATCCAATATAGAAATAAAACAAACTAACTCCTTTTTTAAAAAACTTGTTTTTTATATGACTATAATCATGAAAAAAAAATCCAACGTTTCAACTATTTTATATAGTGTTTTTCAAAGCACACTAAAATAAAATAAAATAATATATTTATAACAAATAACACATATTCCAAAAATAAAAATTACAAAATATATTTATAACCAAAAATTTACCTTATCTCACTCCCCTTTCCTATTACCAACAATCACAACTTAAACACAAACAATTTTCTTTTTTTTAAAAAAATCTATATATATCCTTTAAAACATTTAATTAAAAACCTATTATTTGCTTTTCTGTTTTTCTATTAACATCCTTTTTAATTCTCGTTTTATTTCATTAATGTATAATGAAAGGATGATAAAAGAAAGTCTATACATTAATGAAATAAAACCAGAATTAAATAGGATGTTAATAGAAAAACAGAAAAGCAAATAATAGGTTTTTAATTAAATGTTTTAAAGGATATATATATATAGATTTTTTTTTAAAAAAAGAAAATTGTTTGTCTTTAAGTTGTGATTGTTGGTAATAGGAAAGGAGAGTGAGATAAGGTAAATTTTTGTTTATGAATATATTTTGTCATTTTTTATTTTTGGAATATGTGTTATTTGTTATAGTCAAAATGTTGGATTTTTTTTTCATGATTATAGTCATATAAAAAACAAGTTTTAAAAAGGAGTTAGTTTGTTTTATTTCTATATTTGGAAGATTGTTTTTATAAATGTATATTATATATAACCAATTCTTAGTCACAGCTCAAAACGCAATATTTTTTGGGATAGTTTGTAAAAAAGTCTTCAATAATAATTTATAGATTGGTTTTTCCATATTAAATAATATTATTTTTTTTCATTTGATTAATACAGTGATGATGATGAAGATCTAACTACATATTTCCATATTGTATAGATCATGTGGAAGAAGAAAAAGAGAATATATTCCCTGATCATAATATGAGAATCAGACACATTAAGCATCATTTTTCTAAAAAACTACAAGTAATGAAATAATACATAAATAACATGATGTCCTTATTTTTTTTTTTTATTAACATTCAGATATATTTTCAGCCAAGGACAAAACATAAATAAAAATGATACAAATTTTACATTTAGTATTCCCATACTAGTTTCTATTTTGTAGCTTTCATTAATGAGAAGCTTTGGATAAGTAGGCACTTGATTGGAATTTTGATGTACAAACCTTCTTACAACCACTGACTACTATGGTTTTTGCTGGATGGCACTACTATATGGAAACTATTTTATCAGATTATATAAGCATAAAAAATGTCCGTCGTGTGATGTTTTAGTGTTTTAATCTACATTTAGTTTAAGTAACAAAAACAACGAATTAAAATTGCTTGATGAATAAAAAAAAGTATTTGGGTTTTGTACACACACATAATATATCCTTGAAGTAAAATATCAGAAAAATATTAGCTTGTTTTTTCAACTAAAGAAAAACAACTAACTCGTCTTCATTAATGAATCTAACCTGCCATGTTTTTTTGACACACACGATTCTTTAAACATTTTATCATGTATATATAAACTTTCCCAGCAATTAATGTTATATTATAATTAAGATTAATACTCCAATACTGGTTTATTATGTAAATAAATTACTCTCAATCCAAAGCACAAAATAAAACTGTCTGAAGTAAAAGTGTAAAGACAGATCAATCTTTTCTCTCAAAAAATTTTAACTTGTGATTTGGATTGCCAGTATTTCCTTTACACATTAAATTAGTGCAGGAGTATTAATCTTTATATATATATATAT